>CAUYUJ010002856.1:0-46169 GCA_963575745.1 Prorocentrum cordatum | reverse complement strand
CATCATCATCATCATCATCATCATCATCATCATCATCATCATCATCATCATCATCATCATCATCATCATCATCATCATCATCATCATCATCATCATCCATTTCTTTTCCTTTGAAAGAACGTCTCCCCGTGGCAGCCCGAGGCCAGTTTTAGGGGGGACCAGACGTTTCGTATTAGACTTCCTTGGCGTTAATGGCCAGGAAGCTTAAAAGTTGGCAACAGCTCCACGGATTGAGGGCGGGTGGTGTTGAACATGTGGCTCTCGCCTTAGCGCCGCGCATATTCGTTTTTCAAACTTTGCATGAGATTCACGGATTGAGGGCAAGTGGTTTTCAAAATGTGGCTCTCGCCTTAGCGTCGCGCACATTCGTTGTACATGTTTACAAGAGCTTCACGGATTGAGGGCGTGTGATTATCAAATTGTGGATCTCGCCTCAGCGCCGCGCGCATGCGTTTACACAAGGTGCAAGAGCTTCACGGATTGAGGGCGGGTGGTTTTCAAAATGTGGCTCGCCTTAGCGCCGCGCACATTTGTGTTCAACATTTGAAAGAGCTTCATGGATTGAGGACGGTTCCTTTTTAAAATGTGGCTCTCGCCTTCGCGCCGCGCACATGTTTGCTACAACATT
Source organism: Prorocentrum cordatum (assembly GCA_963575745.1). NCBI lineage: Eukaryota > Dinophyceae > Prorocentrales > Prorocentraceae > Prorocentrum > Prorocentrum cordatum. Next base: position 45,541 of record CAUYUJ010002856.1, on the reverse strand, counting down.
GCAACACTTTCACGGATTCTCATGATCGACGTACAAGACAAAGTGTTTTGAGAGGGTTCACGATTTTGAGGGCGCAACAGTTATGATGAGTCGCGGAGTTGAGTTCCCAGGAATGACACTCTGGCACGATTCAGGATCGTCAAGGCGCGACAGTCAGGTTCATCTGTGGCGTTGGAATGCCGAGCATAATGTTTTGGCATGCTTCAAGGTCTTCAAACGGTTGTCTTCTAACGAGGCAGGTCCCTCTGTGAAAGTGAACCTTTGTAGGGCCTTATGAAGAGGGAGCTTGGGGGGAGGGTTGATTCCAACATCGTTGGTGACTCTTGGGTTTACACTGGTCCTCCTCCTCTTCCTCCTCCTCCTCCTCCGTCTCCTTCCCCTCCTCCTCCTCCACCTCCTCCTCCACCTCCTCCTCCTTCCTCCCCATCCTCCTCCTCCTCCTCCTCCTCCTCCTCCTCCTCCTCCTCATCTCCTCCTCCTCCTCGTCCTCGTCCTCGTCATCGTCATCGTCGTCCTCCTCCTCCTCCTCCAATACATCCTCCTCCTCCTCCTCTCCGCATCTTCCTCCTCTCCTCCTCCTCTTCCTCCTCCTCCTCCCTCCTCCTCCTCCTCCCCCTCCTCCTCCTCCTCCTCCTCTCCTCCTCCTCCTCCTCCTCTCCTCCTCCTCCTCCTCCTCCTCTCCTCTCCTCCTCCTCCTCTCCTCCTCCTCCTCCTCCTCCTCCTCCTCCTCCTCTTCCTCCTCCTCCTCCTCCTCCTCTCCTCTCCTCTCCTCCTCCTCCTCCTCCTCCTCCTCCTCCTCCTCCTCCTCCTCCTCCTCCTCCTCCTCCTCCTCCTCCTCCTCCTCCTCCTCCTCATCATGTTCCCCCTTCCTCCTCCTCCTCCTCCTCCTCCTCCTCCTCCTCCTCCTCCTCCTCATCCTCCTCCTCATCCTCCTCCTCCTCCTCCTCCTCCTCCTCCTCCTCCTCCTCCTCCTCCTCCTCTCCTCTGCCTCCTCTGCCTCCTCCGCCTCCTCCTCCTCCTCCTCCTCCTCCTCCTCCTCCACTTGATCCATGTCCTTTGTCTTACTCCCGCTTCTCCTCCTCCTCCTCCTCCTCCTCCTCCTCCTCCTCCTCCTCCTCCTCCTCCTCCTCCTCCTCCTCCTCTTCCTCAGCCTCCCCCTCCATCTCCTCCTCCTCCTCCTCATCCTCCTCCTTTTCCTCCTCCTCCTTATCCTCCTCCTCCTCGCACTGTTCCTTCACAAGCTGGCCTACCTTCTGGCGGGGAGAGGTCTGACGTCAAACAGCCGGCCAGCGGGCCCCCGAAGGGGGCGTGGCCAACTCACGCACGCCAGCGCTCCGCAGGCGCCCTCCTTCTGGCTCAAGCGCCCAGGCGCGCAGGGTTTGATCTGCGGGGTGCCTCCTGCTTGAATGGCAGGTTCGTTGGACGCTCGCCTTCCCAGGGATCGTTCCTCGCAGTGAAGAAGAACCCCCTGGCATGTCGACGACCTAGGTGTGGTCTCAACCGTCGGTCACGATATCCGGCATACTCGCAGACCATTGGACACTCAGTGCGCAGGGGATGCTGCAGCGCAGGGAGGAGGATATGATCAATCTGAATATCTCGCAAGGACGAGCATTGGACGTCAGCGCCGAGAGTGCTGGCCAACAGTGGATGGGCGACGTTCAGTTGTCATCCGAACCCAAAAATGAGGACCACCATGTTGACCGCCGCTTGTGAGTTGGGCGCGCACATCCTGGGAGGAGGCCTTGATAAAATGCTGCGTCAATCACCACGTCGGCAGGTTTTCCCTGCAGCTGCTGATCGTGGAGTTGGTGGTGGATAGCTTTGTCTGTCATGGGGCTACTCCAGAGTTCGGGTGCTCCATTCACCATCTTCGTCTATGTCTCGATCGGGTGACGTACGAGTCCCTGGAGATCAGCCTCAGCTGAACACTTGGGACCTTCTGAAGCGGAACACCAGGGATCGGGCACGGCTTCGAGAACAAGACCCACCCTCAGGAAGCTGGCAACTTTGTGGTCAGCAGCGAAGGCGAGCGCCAACGCGGTCGAATAGCCGGCGGGCCACGCTGGAACCAGGAGCGCACAAGCACGACCAGGGGAAGAGGAGGCCGGCCACGGAGGAGGAACCCGGGAAGAGGCCTCAGGCGTAGAATCTTCGCCACGAGGAGTGCGCAGGCGGCTTCAGGCCCTGGAGACATGTGTTCCGCAGGGTTGTGCGGTTAGTCCAGGCTGCCGAGGGGGGGGGGGCCAGGAAGCTATGGAAACACACACGACTGGATCCACATGCACAGCACGTGGAGCCCACTGGGCGGGTGCACATGCGGAGACCCAGCGGGCGGGACCCCCGAGGGGCCCAGCGCCGGAACGACACCTGACCACACGAGTATGCAGCTCTCGCCCGGGCCGGCCGCGTCCTACGTATCCAGCCCCCCCCAGTGCGGACCCAGGAGCAGGGAGCTTGGGACGAGAGGGTGCGCCGCAGCATCGCTGAGGCCGTCCTGGCCTTGCTTTGGCCCCTCCCTCCCTCCCTCCCTCCTCATCCTCCTGACGCCCTCCAGGTGCGGGCCCCAGCTTGCGGCCGAGCGCGGGTGAGCACGGCCGTGGCTCTGGGATGCCGCGGGGTCCCTCGCCCCCGTGCCCCGAGCTGCGCTTCCCAAGGCGCTCCCAGAGCGGACGCCGGTCGATCGCGTCAGAGCCAGGAAGCGCCTGGTCTGTGCTGGCTCGGGGCCAGGCCGAATCCAGCGAGCGATGCGCGACAGATTGCCAGCGGCACGCTTCCAAATGCTGCAGCGCCAGCCTTGATGCTAGATGAGGATCGCTGGAATCGCTCGCAGAGGGGTGGTGGACAACAGGCGCACTGGCACAAGCCGTGATGTATACTCCAGCGCGTTGCGCACGCTGAGGCCGCGGGCGCGCAGAAACTCGGGGTCTGCGAACGACAAGTGGGCGACCTGGAGACCAGTGAATGGGGAAGCAAGGGTTGTGCAGACTCCCTCCTCCTTCTCCTCTTCCACAGCCTCACTTCACAGTAATGCGCTGAACACCGATATCGACTGGCTGCGCTACGGTGCTGGTGCGTACGAGGTCGCCCTCCTCCAACATCCTCATCCCAATCATCCTGTTCCTTCTGCTCCTCCTCCTCCTCCTCCTCCTCCTCCTCCTCCTCCTGCTCCTCCTTCTCCTCCTCCTCCCCCCTCCTACTCCTCTTACGCTTCATCCTCATCCTCATCCACTCCATGCCTCTTCCTCATAAATCATCCCTCCTCATCGCACCACCAGGCGCGTCGTCAGGGCGGGTTGGACGCTCCGCTAGAGACCGTATACTCATACATGTATCCGCGGGCCCCCATGTGGGGCCACCAGGCTATAGGCCGAAGTGTGCTGCTCCCTGTACCAGTTGCAGTTTCAAGTCTCCAATGTTACAGTCCTGCTTTCTGCCTGCTACTGTAAATTGTTGAAGTCCGCGCGAGGGGGGGGGAGCCCCAAACCAGCTGGTTACCACGGCCGGATCGCGTTCCCTGAATTCCTAGGGGGGCGAGCATAGCACCGACGCCGGGCAGCGAGAGGTCGACGCCGTCGACTAGTACCGGTCGCTCGGAAAAAGCTGGTACACACATGATGTAGGAAGGCGTTGGAAGTAGATGGGGCTTCCGCCCGCCCCCTGGAGAGGACGGAACAGGTGAACCCACTCGATCCTTGAAGTGGGAAGGCGCCTAAAGCAGATGGGAGACTGGGAATCCAAAACTACTACTTTTCAGGGGGACGTAAGACCTGGGTACAGGGGACTCGGAAATCCCCGACGAGGTCGTCAAAAAAATAACGAGGCCGAGCCTGCATTTTGACGAGGCCTCCCGCTGCAGACATCCCACGGAACTCCTCCTCGTCAAAATCCGAGACGCGGTCGTCAAAAAACGATGGCGAACCCGAGCCCTGGCAAACCCGGGTCTTACGCTCCCCCGAACTGTCAACGACCGGCGTGCACTGGGCCTCCGAGGTGTGGAGCACGGACGACGCCACACCGACGGCGGGCAGAACTTCGAGCGCCAGGGCGGCACGGCGCGCCGCTGCTGAGGCCGACGGCCCAGCAGCCCTTTGACGCAGCGCGCTCCCTCTCCCCCGGCGCACCCGGTTGGGCATCGACCGCCTGCCACCCCCCCCCCGCGTCCTCGCCCAGGTGTCCTGCGCGAGGCTTGGCATCCGGGGCGAGAAAGCATGCAAGAAAGAACGGTGCTCGAGGAGGAGGAGGAAGATGGGGGAGGAGGACGAAGAGGGGAAGAGGAGGAGGAAGAGGAGAAGGTAAGGGAGGAAGAGGAGGAGGACAGGAGGAGGAGGAAGAGGAGGACGAAGAGGGGAAGAGGAGGAGGGGAAGGAGGGGGGGAGGGCGTCCGACGCCACCGCCGGGCTGCTCGTGACCATCGGCACGGCGCTGGCCTTACATCCGCAGGATAGGCCCGCGCCTTCCAAGAAGCAGCCTTCTTCTAAGAAGTCTTCCCCCCTCCACCTGCAACCCTCCTCGAGATCAAACGCAAGTGCTTCATGTTGATCGACGCGCGAAGCGCGGCCCGCAGGGTCTGACTTCTGTGTTTGCAGTCGACGGCGCGAACGCTGCAGTCTTTTAGGGGTCCTGGGGCGCCGCCGCGTCGCGGCAGAGCTCGCGCTTTTGACTTCGAGGAGCGCTGCGCTCGCCTCAGGGATCGATGCGTCCCCTCCTGAGCCCATCCTTAAGTCGGGCCTGTCCCCCCACAAGGGGGACTTTCGATGAAACCTAGAAAATACCCAAAAAATAAACAAGAAATTGTCCAAAAATTGTCTGGGGACTATTTTTTGAATATTTCTTGACCTTTTGGGGATGTTTTTGGTGTATGTTTGAACATTTTTCACCGAAAATACCCCTGTAGGGGGACAGGCCCGACATAAGCCTATCCCCCCTGTGCCCCTGATGAAGGAGGAGGAGGAGGAGGAGGAGGAGGAGGAGGAGGGGGAGGAGGAGGAGGGAGGAGGAGGAGGAGGAGGAGGAGGAGGAGGAGGAGGAAGGAGAGGGGAGGAGGAGGAGGGGAGGAGGAGGAGGAGAGAGAGGAGGGAGGAGGAGAGGGGAAGGTCCCAGGTCCTGGCGGACACTGGTCCTGGGCCCCGGGACCCTCCGCCGAGCCATCTTCGGCGGCCCCGCGGCGGGCCCTCTGGGCGCCCGTGCCCTGCTCCGGGCGGGGCGGCCGGACGGGCCAGAGCTTCCAGGGGGGCTCTGGCCGCGATCACGCGAAGCTGCCTGGGGGCCCCCAAAAAAAACTCCTCCTCCTCCTCCTCCTCCTCCTCCTCCTCCTCCTCCTCCTCCTCCTCCCTCCTCCTCCTCCTCCTCCTCCTCTCCTCCCTCCTCCTCCTCCTCCTCCTCCTTCTCTCCTCCTCCCTCCTCCTCCTCCTCCGCCTCCTCGTCCTCGTCCTCCTCCTGCTCCTTTTCCTCCTCCTCCTCCTCCTCCTCCTCCTCCTCCTCCTCCCTCCTCCTCCTCCTCCTCCTCCATTCCTTTTCCATACACATGATTTCTCCCTCTCGCACCCCGAGGCTAGTTTCTAGCGTGGGCTGGGCGTTTCGGCTGAGACTTCCTCACCGTTAATGCCCCTGAAACTTTAAACATGGGCAACAGCTTCACAGATTGAGGGCGGTGCCTTTTTCAAAATGTGGCTCTCGCCTCAGCGCCACGCGCATTCGTTTTCAAAATGTGCAAGAGCTTCACGGATTGAGAGCGTGTCGTTTTCACAATGTGGCTCTCGCCCCAGCGCGGCGCACACTCGCATTCGAAATTAGCAAAAGCTTCACGAATTAAGGGCGGGTCGTTTTCACCATGTGGCTCTCGCCTTAGCGCCGCGAACATTCGTTTACATAATGTGCAAGAATTTCACGGATTGAGGGCTCCATGTTCAAAATGTGGCTCTCGCTTTAGCGCCGCGAACATTCGTCTACATAATGTGCATTTGTTTCACGTATTTGGGGCGAGTGGTTTTCAAACTGTGGCTCTCGCCTGAGCGCCGCGCACATTCGTTTTCGAAATTTGCAAGAGCTTCACGGACTGAGGGCGGTTCCTTTTCAGAATGTGGCTCTCACCTTAGCGCCGCGCACATTCGTTTACACGATGTGCCCGAGATTCACGGACTCACATCATCAACGTGCCAGGGATGGTTTTTGTTTGAAAGGGTTCAAGATTTTGCGGGTGCAGCAATTCTGTTGGTTCGCTGCGTTGAAGTCCCAGGAACGGCGCTCTGGCACGATTCAAGATCGTCAAGGCGCAACAGTCTGGTTGATCCGTGGCGTTGGAATCCCGAGAACGATGCTCTGGCATGCCTCAGGGTCTTCAAACGGTTGTCTTCCAAAGAGGCAGTCCCCTCAATGGACATGAACCGTTGGAGGGCCCTATGAACAGAGAGCCTGGAGGGAGGGCTATTCCAACATAGCTGATGGCACCTGAGTTTACACTGGTCCTCCTCCTCCTCTTCCTCCTCATCCATTTAGTTCCTTATAGATCAATTCTCCCTGTCGCACCCCGAGGCCAATTTGTAGGGCGGGTCGGGCGATTCGCCTGATACCTCCGACCCACTCAAGACGCTGAAGCTTGAAAGATGGCAACCGTTTCATACATGGAAGGCGTTTGGTGTTCAAAATGTGGCTCTCGCCTTAGCGCCGCGCACATTCGCTTTCAAAATTTGCAAGAGCTTCACGTATTCAGGGCGGGTGGTTTTCAAAAGGAGGCTCTCTCCTTCGCACCGCATACATTCGTTTTTTAATTTGCATGAGCTTCGCGGATTGAGGGCGGGTCGTTTTCAAGGTGTGGCTCTCGCCATAGCGCCGCGTACCTTTGCCTGCGAACATTCGCAAGAGCTTCAAGGATTGAGGGCAGTTCCTTTCCAAAATGTGGCTCTCGCCTCAGCGCCGCGCACATTATGTTACAGAATTTGCAAGGGCTTCACGGATTGAGGGCGGTTCCTTTTCAGAATGTGGCTCTCACCTTAGCGCCGCGCACATTCGTTTACAAAAGTTGCAAGAGCTCCACGGACTCCCATGATCAGCATACCAAAAATTGTGCTGATTAACAGATTCCGGATTATGAGGGCGCAGCAGTTACGTTGATTCGATGTCCTGAAATCACAGAAATGGGGTTCTGGCACAGTCGTCAACAGTCGATCGTCAAGGCGCAACAGTCTGGTTGTTCCGTGGAGCTGGAATCCCGAGAACAATGTTTTGCCAATCCTTTGGGTTTTCAAGAGGTTGTCGTCCAAAGAGGCAGGGGCATATGATGAGGGAGCTTGGAGGGATGGTTCATTCCAACATCGTTGATGACTCATGGTTTCCCACTGGTCCTCCTCCTCCTCCTCCTCCGCCTCCTCCTCCTCCTCCTCCTCCTCCTCCTCCTCCTCCTCCTCCTCCCCCTCCCAATCCTCCCCCTCCTCCCCCTCCCCCTCCTCCTCCCCCTCCTCCCCCTCCTCCTCCTCCTCCTCCTCCTCCTCCTCCTCCACTGGAATGCTATCAGAATTGAATTGGCCCAGGATGCGCTCCGCGAGCTACGGGACATCTGGGGGCCCTCGTCGCGGGAGCCCGTGCGGAAGGCCAGGGGGCCCCTGGCGAGCACTGCCACGCACGCTGATCGTGACGTCTTGCGCCTCTGAAGAATGAAGGGGAACTGGGACACACAAAGAAATACACAAATAACAATATCCCCCATATGTTCCCATGTTTTCTGGGTTTTTGTCTTCCCCCCCACTTCCCATATTTTCCCATATTTTCTGGGAATCGCCGATTAATTGTGTCTGTGTGTTTTTTCCCCTCCTGAAAGAAGAAGAAAGAACGAGGTAACAACACGAACCTGGCGACTCCCCTCAATTCCTGACCATGACCTCTCACTGCTCGGATTTCTCGGCAATCGTGTGGCGTTGCGTCCTCTCTTAACACAAAAGAAAGACCAGGGCGTCTCACTCCTTCCCTCCTCATCCTCCTCCTCCTCCTCCTTCTCCTCCTCCTCCTCCTCCTCCTCCTCCTCCTCCTCCTTACGTGTGCCCCCCGCTTCAGCCTACAAGGTCGACACACTCCTCACAAGCTTCGTGACCACATAGGGAGCCTTACCGAAGGCCCCTGCAGCAGGGTCCACATCAGGTTGTCCGCCCACCGCATGTCCATCGCGGCACACCCCTCATACGCTTCGGTGCCACATAGGAAATTCCACCGAAAGCCCCGGTGGGGGAGCCCACATGTGGCTCCCCGCCTACCGCATGTCCATGTCGGCACACCCTCACACGATTCATGACCCCATAAGGAGCTCCGGGGATGGCCCGAATGACAGGTTCCTGCGCGGCTCCCCGCCAACCTCATGTCCATGTCGGCACACCCCGCACACGCTTTGTTATTCCACCAGGAGCTCCACCGAAGGACCCGGAGGCAAAGTCCACATGCGGCTCCCCGCCCTCCGCGTGTCCATCGCGGCACACTTCGCACACGCTTCGTCGTTGCCCCATAAACGAGGCCCATAGAGAGCTCCACCGAAGGCTCCAGCGGCAGGGTCCATATGAAGCTCCCCGTCCACCGCATGTCCATGTCGGCACACCCCTCACTCGCCTCATCGCCCCATCCACATGCGGCCCCCCACCCACCGCATGTCCCTGTCGGCACACACCTCACACGCTTCGTTACCCCATAGGGAGCTCCACCGAAGGCCCCAGTGGCGGGGTCTCCATGCGGCTCCCCGCCCACCGCATGTCGACGTCGGCACACCCCTCACACGCTTCGTGGCCACGTAGGGAGCTCCACAGAAAGCACACCGTCCACACGTTTCGTGGCCCCGCAGGCTCGCAAGGACTCCCACTGCGCTCTGCCTCCAGGGACTGCCCGACGCCCGCACGCTCTGCCTGGCGCCCTGCCAGTTGTCCGCCACCCGTGTGCGTTGTTCCGTGCCGGGACTCCTTCGGGGCGACCAGCGCGCGTCGCGGAGACTCCGTCATGCGTGGTACCCAAAGCCGCGGTCACTGCGGCGCAAGGACAAAGAGGGGAAAAATACGGCAGAGGAAATGGATACAAAACGGCGGGGCCCAGGGCTTCGGCCACCGCGTGCAAGGTGGACAGGTACGCAACGCCGCACACTCGAAACAAAGAGAGGAACGAAAGAGCTGGGAACCAAGTGGGCACGAAATGGTGGCGCACGCGGCTCGCGCCAAACAATACATACCCCGCGAACCAAACGGCTTTTCTCCGACAGTCGACGCCGCAGTCCGTTTCCTGGCCCACTCCTCCTTCTGACCTGCCCCACGATACTCGAATATACTTATGGCCGCGTCCTTCGCAAGAATATGTTCCCACCCATCATGTGGTGTTGGGTCCTCGTTTTGAAAAGACCAAGCCCGGCGCCTCACTCCGTCCTTCTCCCCCTCATCCCTCCTCCGATTCTTGCCTCTGCCCTCCGCACAAGCAAATCAACACAATTTCGGCACACAAGAGCTCCACCGAAGGCCTCCGTGGTGAGCTCGCATGCGCGCGCACGACCCATTCTGGCACACCCGTCACTATCTTCGTGGTCCCGTAGGGAGTTCCACCAAGGGCCTCCGCGGTGAGTTTGCATGCGTCCGCCCGACCCATGATGTCGGCACAACCCTGACACGCCTTGTGGCCCCATAGGGAGCTCCACCGATGGCCTCGGTGGTGAATTCGCATGCGTCCGCCCGACCAATCTCGGCACAACCCTCACACGTGCCGTGGCCCAACGGGGAGCTCCACCAAGGGCCTCCGCGGTGAGTTCGCGTATTCGGTTGCCCGACTCATGTCTGCATAACACTCTAACGTGTCGTGGCCTCGTAGTAGGGAGCTCCTCCACCGGGGACCTCCGCGGTGAGTTCGCACGCGTCCGCCCAACCCATATCGGCGCATACCTCACACGCTTCGTGGCCCCATGCGGAGCTCCACCGAAGGCCCCAACGACAGGGTTATCATTCGCATGCGGCTCCCCGCCCACCGCAGATCCATGTCGACACGCCACTCACACGCTCCGTGGCCCTACAGGGAGGTCCACCGAAGGCCCCAATGCTAGGGTTCGCATTGGACTGTTTCCCCCGCGGCCGTAGGCGACCCGAGGAGGGGAGGGCGAGGAAGGGGAGGAGTAGGAGGAGGAGGAGGAGGAGGAGGAGGAGGAGGAGATTGCGGAGATTCCGATGATGCGCACCCAGGTGCGGAAGCAGGAGGAGGAGGAGGAGGAGAAGGAGGAGGAGGAGGAGGGAGGGAGGAGGAGGAGGAGAAGATGGAGGAGGAGGGCGGGTCGCCTAAGCCCTTCCGAGAAACCCTCCAGCCCCAATGCCAGGGCTCGCATACGGCTCCGCACCCACCGCGTGTCCACTTCGGAACGCCACTCGCACGGTTCGTGGCACCACGGGGGCTTCCCCCTCCTTCCGTCGCACCTGCCTCGCGGCACTTACACCTGCATGCGGCTGGGCACTTCGCCAGGGTAGATGCAAAACAAGAAGACCCATGTAATGCTGCTCCTCTGCACCTACAGTTGGGACGACTACGTAAGGAACCCTAAATGAGGAACGAGGCCCCGATGCCCGATGACAAAAAAACTTCGATTTCCCATGGGGAACCTCTGGAAAACCTGGGGCAAACCGTTAAACAATCAAGGAACACCGAGCCCCTCCCCAACGAAAAGGGTTCCTTCTTCAGCGCCCCGACCGTATGACTTCTTTCACGGCGGTTGCCCGAGGGACGTTGTCAGGGTCGCCGGTGCCAGCCCCCGCGTGAACCGCCATGGGCCCGCGGCGCGGCAAGACGGGGCCTCGAGCTCAGGCGGAGCGGCAAGCGCGGAACTCGCTGGCGCGGGCGCCAGGGTCCTCCTCAGCCGGGTGTTGTTGCTCCTGTCCTCCTCCTGCATACTCTTCCTCGTCGTCCTCCTAGTCCTCCTCGTCCTCCTCGTCCTTCCTCATCCTCCTCGTCCTCCTCCTCCTCCTCCTCCTCCTCCTCCGCCTTCTCCTCGTCCTCCCCGTCCTCCTCCATCGCTCTTGCTTACTAGCCGGCCCCTCTGCGATTGATCGGGAGTTTCTGCATATAGCAGGAGGTCCGTGCGCTCCGTGGCGAAAGGAGAATGATCGAGAGGAGAACGAGCGTGACGATCAGGAGGGCGAGGATCGCGACGGGGAGGATCAGGAGAGTGAGGGTCACGCGGGTGAGGATCATGAGAGTGGAGCAGGAAGGCGAAGGGCCTGACCTCCTTGCGCGCCTTGTGAAAATGCCTCGAGCGAGAGCCCCGCTGCACGCTCGGCGCGCCCTGGCACGCGCCCCAGACATGGTCATTGGTGGCGCGGTGGGACCTGACCTCCTCGCGCGCCGGGAGCCAACGTTGCGAGGATGTCTGGATCGAAAGCCCTGCTAAGACACGCCTGGCAAGCACTTCGGGGTCGACCCCAACAGCTCAGGGTACCTTAGTATCCAGCTTATCGTAAGCGCGGGATCCACTTGGGCAGCTTGGCGAAGTCGTTTCTTGAGCTCGCTTGTTTGTAGTTGGAGTATGTTAAATGGCGAGGTCGGTTAGCGAAGTCGGCTAAGTAGCTTCGGCAATGAGGGTTAAATAGATTAGCTGCTCACGAATCCGAACCTGGCTTGTTTGGCTTTCCTCTGGCATGTCTCAGATTTTCGTCACGCAAGATCCAGGCTTCAAGTTTGTGGAGTCGGATTTCTGGTCGGGGCCAGAGAGAACTACTCCGACGGAGGGACCCCGCATGGGAATATATTTAGATAGCCCTTGCTCTTTTCCTCTTCGACTGGCGGAGGCTCCCCTCCCGCTTCTGCGTCCTGCTCCTTCTCCTCATCCTCCTCCTCCTCATTATCATCATCATCGTCGTCGTCGTCATCACCCCCTTCTCGTCCTAGACCCTTTCAATTCTTATCCTCGTCCTCTTCCTCCTCCCCCTCCTATTCCTCCTCCTTCTCCTCCCTCCGCTCTTCAAATTTGTCCCCCTCCTCTTCGTCCTTTTCCTCCTCCTCCTCCTCCTCCCCCTCCTCCTCCTCTTCCTCCTCCTCCTCATCATCCTCCTCTTCCTCTTCCTCCTCCTCCTCCTCCTCCTCCTCCTCCTCCTCCTCCTCCTCCTTCTCCCCCCCCCCATCTCCATCCCGCCCATTATCTTCGCGCACCTCTCCTTCGTCCCGGCACGGGCGCGCATGCCGATTTTCCTCGGCGCCCTCGCCGCCGTGCTTGGCAGGGGGCGCGTTCTCCGATGGCAAAATCGCGAAGCGGTCGGGGCAACGGCCGTTGCGACAACCCCGCGAGCCGCGGGAGCGCGAAAGCAAGCCGCTGGGACAACCCCGCAGACACCGAGCTAGGCGCGACCGCGATCAGGCGGGAGGCAGCACGAAGTCCAGCTCTGCCGCGAGCTGCTCCGCCTCAGCCCTGGAGTCCACCGCTCTCTTGTCGAACTCCTCGAGTGCCTTCCGCAGGGACGCCGGAGGCACGCGCTCCAGGAACTCCCGCGCGGGCGGCCGCAGCATCAGAAAGTTCCGCATGCACGTGGCGCGGGAGAACATGACGTAGAGGTGCAGCCACCACTTGTCGTCCGACATGCCCGTGCGACCAGTCCGCATCTTTGGCGCTCTGGCGCAGTCGATGGATTCGAACATAGAGCTGCTGGCCCCGCAGACGAGGCTCCCGCCTCACTCACGAGGAGGCTCCCGCCACGACAAGGCCCCCGCCTTAAGATCTAGGCCTGAGGAGCCCAAAATACCGACAGTTACAATTTCTCCGATGACCCACCTCGGATTCTAACATGAAGTGCGGGCGGGAAAAGGCGCTCCCGCTTGAGACTCTCACAATTCACTCATTAACGAGGCTTCCGCTTCAGACTTCCTCAAGGTTCAAACATCGGGGGCCCGAAAGTCACCACGGTTACAAAATTTGGATGACCCGCTCGGATTCGAAAATGATTTGCGGGCTCCATAGACACGGGACTCCCGCCTGAGACTTCCTGGCAATTCACTCACAGACAAAGCTTGAAACTTCCTCCATATTCAAGCCTCAAGGGCCCAAAAATGACGACGGTTATAAGGTTTGGATGACCCGCTCGGATTCGAACATGACGCGCGGGCCCCCTAAAGAGGGGGCTCCCGCCTGAGATTTTCTTACAATTCGCTCACCGACAAAGCTTCCGCTGGAGACTTCCTCCATATTCAAGCCTCAGGGGCCCAAAAATGACGACGGTTGCAAAATTTGGATGACCCGCTCGGAATCGAACATGGGGTGCGGGCCCCATAGAGAAGGGGCTCCCGCCTGGGACTTCCTTAAAGGTCACTCACAGACGAGGCTCCCGCCTGATACTTCCTCCATGTTCAATCCTCGACAGTCACAAGGTTTGGATGACCCGCTCGGATTCGAACATGAAGTGCGGGCCCCATAGACACGGGCGCTCCCACCTGAGACGTCCTGGCTATTCACTCGCAAACGAGGCTCCCGCTCGAGACTTCCTCAAGATTCAAGCCTCAGGTGCCACAGAAGGACGACAGCTTCAAGGTTTGGATGACACGCTCGGATTCGAACATGAGGTGCGGGCCCCATAAAGAAGGGGCTCCCGCCTGCGACTTCCTCGCAATTCATTCACAGACGAAGCTTACGCTTGAGACTTCCTTGGGATTCAAACCTCGCCCCAAAGTGGCGATCGAATTCGAACATGAAGTGCGGATCCCATAGACACGGGACTTCCGCCTGAGACTTCCTCACAGTTTACTCACAGACGAGGCTCCCGCCTGATACCTCCAGATTCATGCCTCAGGGGCCCAAAAAAGACGACGGTTACAACGTTCGGATGACCCGTTCGGATTACCAACATGAGATGCGAGCCCCATAGGAAGGGGGCTCCCGCCTGAGACTCCCCCACAACTCACTCACGGACGAGGCTCCCACTTGAGACCCCCAAAATATTCGTGATGATGTTCGGGTGTAGGGGGGGGTGATGATGATGGTGGTGATGATGGTGATGACGGTGGTAATGCGGATGATGATGATGATGATGTGTGTGAGGACTGTGTGACGATGACAATGATGATGATGCTGGTGATGATGATGGTGATGATGATGATGGTAAGTGCTGGTAAATGGTGATGGATTGATAACGGTGATGGTGAGAGCTGGGATGATGATGACGATGATGTTGAATGGTGACGATGATGATGAGGATGTGTATGATGATGATGGTGATGATGATGGTGATGGTGATGATGATGATGATGGCGATGATGATGTGGGGTGTTCCTGTTCTTGCGAGGGGGTGCCCAGAGAAAACAAGAACCCCACTTCGGATGTGGGGGAAACACTCATCGAACATGCCCATGCGTGAAAGCACGCAACATAAACCGAACATAAGTCGAACCTTGAGGGAAACGTGACGATTCGCGATGTCCTCCATAGCCATTTGTGTTCGACCAGGCGCGAAGCGGTTCCGGATATCGGACTCATCCCTTCATACGCTTCTGTCATGGAGCTATTGCCGGCAGAACTTCAATCAAGGTTGGGCAAAGAAAAGACCGACATCCAGTCGGTCGTGAACAATTACAGGGTTAGCGATGATAATGAAAAAAGACCAGAAGGCTGAATGTTTGAAGGTTGTTGGTCTACACTTATCCACCGAGTTAGCATTAAGACAGACTTGCGAACCATATTCTATTATCCCACATCCAGACAACCGATGGGGAGTTGGCTTGGAATGCGATGACCATCGCACTCGATTGAGTATCATCGCATGAAGTGGTTGGGTTCAAAAGGAGGTAGGTCAGTGCATTTGTATCGAGCTACCGCCAGGTGCCCTTGGACAACAATATCCTGAATGGAATGAGACTCTTGCCAACGCCTCAGATGGCTACATTGTGAAACCAAGTCCTAACGCTCGGCTGTGCTCGTTAGCGGGATCCCACACGACCAGGTTACTCAGGTGCGTCCAACATGGGACGAAGGGAATAGATCTAGACTTGTGCGGCCCCGATGGGTTTCTCAGCACAGATCGAGTGCTTTCTATGTGCCCTTCGAAGTCGGAGCCTATGTCTAAGGGCTTGGAGACCATCGTCATTCGGTGGCAAGTGGAGGGCGCCATCAAAGACGTGGCAACTTTCATCCAAGATTCTCTGAATGTGGTAATGCACATCGTTTGCAATCAAGGTGCAAGCGTTATTACAGCTACACAAGCAATGTTGAGCACTCCTGCGAATTACAACCCAAATGCCCCTCCTTAGCAGCATCACGGCCATCTTTGGACAAAACTACACCAAAGAAAAACCCCAATCAATGGATGCTTTTCGATAAAGGAGATCAACCCAGAACCCGGGAACCCAGAACCCACCGAAAGCGGCCCGGTACCAATACCCATGGTTATTGGTTCCGGGCCGATTGGATGCAAGATCCTACCCGACTTGTCCGTAGCAAAGGGAGGATGCATAGATATCTTTGGTCCTAGAAATTGGATATCCTACTAATTGGACGCTGTTATTTTTGTCCGTAGGATCGGCCAAGTTCCTGCAGAAACCCGGGAACCTGGAACCGGGAACCTGGGAACCCAGCCGGCTACCAAAATCGACGGGAAACATTCGCCAAATCTTTCAATTTCCGCTAGGACCCCGCCAGTGCAAGCACTGATTGGGGAAAAACGGGAATGTCTGTATCCAATGTGTTTGTTGACGCCCATGGGACTCATGGGGGTCGGGGGAAAACGTCGGGGCCTCGAGGAGGCTCAACTGCTTCTGACCAGCAGGGCGTTGGCCCTTTATCCACGTTCGTGTGCTGGTCGCCCCGAGGTTGCCATGAACAGCATCAGGATCCACAAAGTGGCTCGCTGGCCCGACGTCGAGCACCGAGAGGAGTCGCACTCGCCTGAAGAACTGCGTCCTGCCAGTGTGCGAGTGCATCAAAAACTTTGGGGGGGGGCCAGACACCAGCGTTGATCCAATATGTCGTAGACTTCGAAAAACACTTCGCGACAAACACAAAGACGCTGGGTCAACTACGTTGAGATTTTGGCAAAAGCTGAAATGACCGAGGGACCTGAGTGGATAGCGAGATGCCTGAAAGCGTCGCTCTGTGCTCCAGCCGCCTTCGTCAAGGATGCAGTTGCGCGGATGCTTAATGGCCAGGACATGACGCAGCTCGCGTCGGGCCAGGTCAAGGTGAAGGCCCTCGCGGGCGCCCAGATCCAAAAGTTCTGCAGACAGTTGTTGCGCGACGCCGAGGCCCAGGGCGCGCGAAACCCGCTGCCCGCCCTCGCGTTCCCTGGGCCGGCGGGCGGTGATGGCGCAAGTGACTGCAGTCACGCGCGCCAGCCCCCCCGCCCGCCGACCCAGAGAGCGCGATGGGTTGCACCAGGCTTTCCAAGGCCGCGCCAACGGCGATGTTGGGAATCCGATGTCTGTGACACCGAGCTCGCACAGAACAAATGGTAGGAAATCACGAACCACACTTTCCTACAGTTCGAGCGAAAACGGCGCAGCGAATTGCAGGAAAGCACGAACCACGATGTCCTACGATTGGTTTGGCCACGAACCGCTCCCACCTACAATGCCGAAACCTACATCGCCGTTACCTACATTGCCGTTAGCGCGTCTACGGGCTTCATGCACCTGCAGATCACATCCAGCAACGACGTGACCAGGCTGATTGGTTGGCTCGACGTGTGAATGACAATGCTTGCGCACGGAAAGACGGCGAAAACCAGGGTCGAGAACAAGAAATTACAGCAGATATCTGACAAATTCCTGGAGGATCTACACGCTATATTCCCACGCGCTTGGCAGGTGAATGTTCCGTTCAAATGCGCCCGTGAGAGAGCTGCCGATGATGAGGATACGCAACCAGCGAGTGGTGACGTGATCCTGGAGTATTCGACTTCCGCGGGCAGTGCGTCCCTCGGCGAGTCCGTCCTGAAGCGCCAGGGGTTCGTGATCGACGCGGAGGTCCAGACCAAGGTCGGCAAGGTCGGCGAGTCTATAAAGACGATCATCAAGGACATCCTGGGCGACAAGGTTTTCCGACACCACTTGTCCGTCGCGAAGATCGCAGGGAAACAGAACATGCAGGTTGCGACGGTGACGGTCAGCCAGCTTGTGGACGAGCACACGGTCGCAAGAAAGGTCGAGAGGAACATATTCAAGGCCCGAGGTGTCGTCGGCGCCGCGAAGCACAAGGACATCCAGATTGAGGCATTCAATGCCCAAGTAACGCTGGCCATCGCAGAGTGCTGCGCGAAGCTCCATGAACGCGCGCCGCTGAACGTGATCGCGTCCAAAGTAAAAAGGGCCGGGGTTTCAAGAGGTCACGCAGCGGGGGAAATCAAGCTGGCCCCTCTGTCACCACACGTTTGCGTTGGACAGAAAGTGCGACCGAATGGCGCGGAGCCAGTGACGTCGACCCAGGTGAAAGGGAGGTTCTCTTTGACTCCAAAGCTCGACCTCACCAGGGAATCGGTCACGCCATTCGTCGTCCTATGTTGGTGCGTCGGTACCAGGAGGAGGAGGAGGAGGAGGACGAGGAGGAGGAGGAGGAGGAGGAGGAGGCAAACATCAGTCGTGCCGCCTGTGCGGTTGCGATGTGCCGTCCGGGCCGAGACGCAACGCCCCGACGCCGTTGTGGTGAGCGCGCCGACCTCGGTGAGCTCGAAGGCCGTCGCTGCAAGGGGGACGCGCTGCTTCTCAAGGGCGCAGCGACTGTCCGCAAGAGGCCGCGCACGTCACAGAACGGGTGCGATACTTCGCGAGATCGTCGGTGCAGCAACGGGCCAGAACTGGGACCTCTCGGTCCTCCTCATCGTCCCCCACCCCCCCCTTCAGCCTCACAAAATGGATTCGCCCCATGTCCTCCGCGGCCTCAGACTTTTCTTGCTCGCTCTTGCTACCCTCGTGCTCCGCTGCCCCCCCTCATAACCTCGACATGGGGTTTCCATGCACTGCGTCGTTGACGCGAACGCGTCACGATAGCCAAGTGCCACGTGTGTGCTTGGTGGACCGATCCCTGCCTCGTGTGCGACATCAGAGACCGATGGGCGCAGAGAGCGCCTCGAGTGTCGCGCGAAATCTGTGAGCGCGCACGTGCGTACACACCCACGCATACACACACGCACGCATACATGCACGCACACACACACACACACACACACACACACACACACACACACGCACACACACACACACGCTCGCGCACGCACGCACACGCTCGCGCACGCACGCGCAGAACAACGACAACCACAACACGCGGGTCCTCGAGAGGTCCTCAAGGGGCCCTCACGGGACTCTTGAGGGACAAGGGGTCCTCCAGAGACCCTCAAGAGACCATTGAGGGACAACGGGTCCGCCATCGGCGAACAAGGCGTCTTCAAAGGGCCATGTTCATCCCCCCTTCCTCCTCCCTTCCTCTCCTCTCCCTCTTCCTTTCCTCCTCCCTTTCTTCTACATTCCTTCTCCCCTCCTCGCTTCCTCCTCCCGTCCCCCTTCCTTCCTCCTCCTTTCCTTTTCCCCTCCTCCTATCACTTCTTCCTCTTCCCGCCCACCCCCCTTTCTCCTCCATCCCTCGGACGCTGCTATACTGCCGGAGTTTCCCACATACGAAGAGAAAGACGAATCCACGAGCAAATTAAATGCCGCGTGCAGGGGCCCGTAAACCAAACCTAAACCGTGAAACTGGAGCCCCGAGGTCTACGTAACCATTTTGGCTCAAGCCCAGCATTCAGCTCACTGTCCACCATCACCCCAGGCTGCGCGCGCATTTGGCACCTCGCGAGGACGCGTCCAACGCGTCAGCAGGCTGCTACACTGCACCTGTCGTGGAGCAGGATCGCACGTACATGGTGTTGGGGAAAAATAGCCACAAATGTTCGAAGCTGTTCGACCAACGTATGTTTAATGAGTTGAAGCGGTTGCTGGAGGAGGCCACCCATGAGTTGATTGTGGCGCACGAGAGGGCCAGCGCCGACCCGATGGGAAAGCAAGACGAGCCATCGCATCTCGAGTCGAATGCGAAGCGGTCTCGCCGAGCCGGCGTGGTCGACGAGATGCCCAAGTCGGTCGTGATCACCGTGAAGATTGCAGCTACTGGCGATTAGGTTCCCGTTCGTGTGTTGGCGGCCGCGCATCTCACCAGCAAGCTCCACGTGGAGATGACGACCTCGAACGTGGACACCCTCACCATGGACCCAGCGAGCACTCGCGATGAGTCGTTCGTCCCCACCATGTCGGCGCCGAACGTTCGCTGGGTGGCTCATCGCAGGTCGCTGGTGGCGAAGTTCACTGGCTCCGATTGAATGGAGAAGCAGAAGTCCATCAAGTTGCCCGATCGTGGCGACGACCAGGACAATAGTGACAAGATTGCAGCTGAGCTCGAGGGGTCCAGGGATGAGCACCACATGCCTCCTGAGTCTCCTGATGAACCAGTGACGCCTGCAGGCTTACTTAGGTAGCGTCGGGGAACGACTCGGCGAGCTCGTGAGTCGGCGCTGGTTTTGCTCAGGCGGCCCATGCTGCTGCCTGATCTAGCTCCTCCGCATCCCCTTGTCGTCGTCATCGCCGTCCTCTTCCTCATCCTCCCCCTCGCCCTCCTCCATCTCGTACTCCCCGTCCTCCTAGCCCTCCTCGTCATCATATCGATCCTCATCCTCATCTCGCTCCTCGTCATACGTGCGCTGTTCAACGCACTGGCTTTGCATTGAATTTCGGCTGGCGCGTGCCTTCCTCTGGGTGTCTCGCACTGCGGATTGCGAGACGGTTGGCGTCGCCTATTCAATTTGCCGCCAAACGCTACGCGGGGTCGGGTCTCGGACGGCTACCAGTGAAAACGAAAAACGAAACCATCGTTTGGTACATACGTTTCAGTGCACTCTGTTGGGGAGGCCAGGGGGGCATACGATCATCAAGTTGAAGCTCTTAAAAAGGGTTCATGTCCGCTCACACCGGTTTGCTCTCATCCCCCCAAATCCCCAACCCTTAATCACCGTGATCCTCACGTACCTCCTCACCCTGCCTACGATCCGTCTACTAATGCCTTCTCCCACTCTCCACATGCAGGGTAATCGATTCAAATATCTCCAGCTGCCCACCGTCTCTCCATCCATTCAACAGCTGAAGATGATCTCAAGTGGGTGAAATGCGCACTGACCGTCGTCCGTTCTCCCGATGGGGAGAACGGACCTTCGTCCGTTCTCCGAGGGGGGAAAACGGACAAGCGATCTTGAGGGACGTTTGTTCATTCTCCACCCTCGGAGAACGGACGACGGTCCGTTCTCCCCATTGGGAGAACCGACGGCGGCAACGTCTGAAGGATTCGAGGCCACCTCGGACGCATGATCTCTGCGAGCTGATGCGCTCAAGTGGCAGCCCAACCTCTGGGCAATGTGTGGCGAGGCGTGCATTGGGCCAAGCTCCACAAACAGCGAGGCTGTGTTCCGTGGCCCGCTGAGCCTCTGGCCGGCCTCCCGGGCCCCGCCCGGGGGCCCCCATCAGGAGCACCGATCTGCTGTGTCAGGGTCTCCTTCTGCCATGGGCGGTGGCACGTCGGCCGCTCCTTCACGTTCATGTCGTCCAGACGTGTTGCCGACGCCGTGGGTTCTATAGCTTGGCCGGTTCGCTGTGTCAGCAGCTGCTCGCCGCCTGCCGTCACCCGCGCATGCCGTGGGTTGCCATGGCCGTGCCGTTCGAGGTGCGGCGCCTGACCCCCATCTTCCAGCAGCGGCTCCAGTCTGTGGAAGCGCAGGCGGGCAGGGCCGCGTATCCGCCCGCGCCCGTGTGCTTGCAGGTGAGAGGGTCTGAGGTGTGGGTTCGGGTTTGGGGCGCTGGTTCAGCACGGGCTCGTTTGATGTTTTGTTGGAGGTTCGCGGTGGTCCTGGACCCATGAACAAAAGCAGGCTCTTTCAAGATCAGGGTGTGGGTTTGAACAGTTTTCAGGGCTTGGGGCAGGCGCGGGAGGGGCACATGCATGGCCTTGCCAGCCCAGGCAGCAGCAGGTGGTCTCCCGAGGGAGGTCTTGCTGCAGTCGCAGGCGGAGGCGTTGACGTCCACCTTCGCCCGCGCGCCGATGAGTCTCGATATTGCCACGGCTCTCACCAATCAGATAACGTGTGGGCCCTGGACGCCCACCCAGAAGTCCAGCTTGCTTGGCAGCGGTGCTTTCGGACCGGGCCATGAAGGGTAGCGAGGACGCCAGAAGGGGTCGCGCTGCCAGCAATACTGCGACTACATATCTCCCATATTACCTGACGGAAAAAGACCGGGCATGTATTGAGGACAAGCAGTACAGCCTGGCGGCCAAGGCGAACACCAACGGCAAGAGGAAGTACGTTATCGGCCTGAGCTCTCCGTCGGAGAAATGCTTCTATGCGCCACCGAGACGGACGCGGACGGGCCAAGGAAAGTGGGGCTTGCGAACCAGGTCAAGCAGAACGTGAAGGCCCACGACGCAGCCAGCAAGTACCCGCTTGACCATCTGGCAACGTACCCTACGTTTCCCCATCTGCTGCCCGTGGCAAGGATGAGGCGGGCGTACGCCGACGACGACCAACTAGTGAATCCGACCATGCTCTGGGAACAGCTCAGCGCGGTCCAGCAGGGCATGAGCATTAGGAGGTCGCCCAGACAGGTCACGCCGAAGCCCGCGGTCGTGGCCGCGCCGCAGCAGTAGCAGCAGTATGACCCCATCCAGAGCATCCAGCGCATGGCGATTCAGGCCTTTGGGGGGGATGTCCACCCAGCAGGAGCTGAATGCCATCACCACCGTCATGAGTGGAGGGGGGGCCTAACCTCACGACGGTTTCGACGGCAGCCCAGCCCCAACTCGCGAATGCTTCTCACTGGCCGCAGCACGGAGGTGGGATGCTCGCAGTGGGCCACGCGCAAGGGATGCCATCGGCTGGCGTTCCTTCGGCTCCCGTGGCAGGTGCAGCCACGGCTGGCGCTCCTCCACCAGCTCTTCCAATGGTCACGGCTGCTCCTTTACCAGTGAGCGCAGAGGATCCCACCGCAGACCTGGAGGACTCGCTCGCGGACCCGGCGAGGTTTATGATGACTGCTGGCACGCCCAAGGCTAAGGGGAATGGCAAGGCAAAAGCCAAGGGGAAGGCGAAAGGGAAGGCCAAGGCAAAGGCCAAGGCCTCCCCAGCCACGACCCCCAAGGCCGCGGCCAAGGCCTCCTCTCCCAAGTCGGGCGCGAAAATCAACTGCCGCAAGCTGATCACCACGGATCAGATGGACGGCCGCTCGGAAGGTGCATTCACGACTCGCGCCTACAGAGCCGCGAAGAGGATGGTGAGCAATGCGGGCATGCCGGCCGATGAGCAGGCTGCCGGCGCCAAGAAGGCCTACGCTGAGGCGAAGGCTGCTTGGGGCAAAGCGCTTTGAGATGCGCTGCCGTGAATGTTCTGACTGCCTTCTTACGGGCGCTGCGATCCCAGATCGACCTATGCACTCACAATATGAGGCTATTCTGCGCAGCGGCGCTTTCGATTCCCTCCGAGCAGTCACCAGCCGCGCGTTTGTGCGCCATGTGGTTTCGCGCTGCATCGCGACGTGCTCTACCTCGGCGACAGGAGCTAGCGAAGTGAACCAATCATCCCCCCCCCTCCCACCTTCCCCCTCCCACCCAAGAGGCCCCCAGGAGGGGCCCAAGACAGTCCAAGAGGGCTCCGAAAGGGCCCGAGAGGCGCCCAATAAGGCCCCGAGACGGCCAGGGAGAACACGAACCGACAATCCGAATCCTCTGCCCCAAGGCGCGCCCAGGAGGCCCCAAGAGGCCCCCAAGAGAGCCCACGAGGCCCCCTACAGGCCCCACGAGGCCCCCAAGAGGCCCCAACAAGAGGCTCCAAGACGCCCCCAAAACGGCCTCGAGCGGAGCCCCCAGAGAGGGGGGCGGGGAGAGAGATGGGGGAGAATGAGGAAGTGGAGGGGGGAGGAGGAGCTAAGCAGCGCGGGCGCACTGGCGGACCTTCGAGCAGGAGCCCTGGGGAGCCCAGCAACAGAAGCACGCGGCAACTCATGGCGCATGTACTCATATAGGGGCGCACGCATCTGATGGGGATGGGCCGCGCCATCGCTTTTGCTTTCCGTGGCCATGTTGGCTCAAGTTCAGTTGCCTCTTCCAAGCAATTGAACATGACAACTACGTCGGGCCAGTATTCGGGCCAGGCGCCCAAGCGGGCTTGCCTCGGATGGTTGGGAAGAGGCGCATTCGTCCCAGCATCGGGCATGACCAATTTGCTGGAACAGCTGAAGGAGTTCGACATGCGACCAGAGGCGGTCTCATCATCGAGTTATCGGCGGGCTAGCCACGCCTGAACTGCAGTGGCCACGCCATCCCTCGATCGGCGTCCCCCCCTGCGGGCACTGGGTGCGCTTTAGCGGTCGCCGCGGAGGGGGGCTGCGAGAGCGACGCCAATGCTTGCAGGCAGGGAGCGACGCCGATCGCGGGAGGGCTGGTTACTTCGTTTCCCCGGCGGCAAGACATAGCATGCCAACCGACATCGCACGGGCCCCTGGTTCAGATGGTCACAGTCCCCACCCCACAGACGAACACGGGCCACTGGAGTTTCATTTCGCCCACCCGTGGGGGTTTGTAGAGGCCGCGCGCAAGCGCGGCGAGGGGTGCAACGCACGGCTGCAGAAAACGCTCGGTGCCAACAACCACAACAACAAGGCAAAACAACCGGCTGGTGGACCCCGTGAGGGTCCACCAGCTCGCTGTTTCGCTCCTTGTGGCGAAACATCTCACTGGTGGACCCGGACCCCCCTCCCCCCCCCGCAACGCAACGCAACGCAACGCAACGCAACGCAACGCAACGCAACGCAACATATGGTGGGCAAGAGAAACCAAGGGAAGCGTTGGAAAACCCTCTGGAATCATTCGGGATCCTTGAGAAAGCCGACGCATTCCCACGAACTGAAACTATGTGCGCTCCCCCGAGCCGAAATCTACGGGCATGCTATAGAATCCTTAAGGGATGCTATAGAATCCCTAAGAGAAGGCTGCAGAAAACCTAAGGGATGCTATAGAATCCCTAAGGGATGCTATAGAATCCATAAGGGATGCAATAGAATCCCTAAGGGGTGCTATAGAATCCCTAAGGGCTGCTACAGAATCCCTAAGGGTTGCTATGGGATCCCTCAAGGCCGCCATAGAATCCCTTAGGGCTGCCATAGAATCCCTTAGGGCTGCCAAAGAATCCCTGAGGGACGCTATAGAACCCCAAAGGGGTGCTATATAATCCCTAAGGGCTGCTATAGAATCCCTAAGGGATGCGATAGAATCCTTGAAGGGATGCTATAGAACCCCTAAGGGGATGCCATACAATCCCTGAAGGATGCTATAGAATCCTTAAAGGGATGCTATAGAATCCCTAAGGGGACGCTATAGAATCCTTAAGGGGATGCTATAGAATCCTTAAGGGGATGTTATAGAATCCTGAAGGGATGCCACAGAATCCCTGAGGGATGCTATATTATCCTTAAAGCGGTACGATCGAATCCCTAAGGGCTGCTATTGCATCCCTAAGGGATGCTACAGAATCCCTAAGGGATGCCATCGAATCCCTGAGGGATGCTATAGAACCATTAAAAGGGATGCTATATAATCCTTAAGGGGATGCAATCGAATTCCAAAAGGGGTGCTATATAATCCTTAACGGGATGCTATATAATCTTAAGGGATGCTATAGAAGCCCTGAGGGATGCTACAGAATCCCTGAGGGATGATCTAGAATCCATAAGGGCTGCTATTGAATCCCGAAGGGATGCTATAGAATCCCTAAGGGATGCTATTGAATCCACAAGGGATGCTATAGAATCCCCATGGGTCCCGGCGTGTTGCCCGGCGTCCCTCAGTGGTCTGCCCCAGAGGGGGGAGGCGCATGCCCAAATGGCTTGAACCACACATGAAGAGGGAGAGGAGCGCGCCCACGTCAGCCGCAAGGCCACCAGAGCCACGGGAGTCAAATCCGCCGCCGTGCCTCCTGCACGGCAGAGGCGAGTTAGAAGCTGGGCCGGCACGGGAACGAAAAGAGCTTCCTGTGGGGCCAGGGCCACGATCCTCGAGAGACGTGTGCCGAACTGATGTTTCCGTGGGGTTCCGTGTGGGGTCCGGGCCACGATCCTCGAGAGGGGTGTGCCGAAATGAAAATTCGGTGGGCCTCCCTGTGGGGTCTGTGCCACGATCCTCAAGAGGGGTGTGCCGAAATGATGTTTCGGTGGAGCTCCCTGTGGGGCCAGGGCCACGGTCCTCGAGAGGGGTGTGCCGAAATGAAAATTCGGCGGAGTTCCCTGTGGGACCAGGGCGACGATCCTCGAGAGGGGTGTGCCGACATGAAGTTTCGGAGAAACCCTCTGCGAGGCCAGGGCCACAATCCTCGAGAAGGGTGTGCCGAAATGAAATTTCGGAGGAGCCCTCTGAGGCCAGGGCCACGATCTTCGAGAGGGGTGTGCCGAAATCAAGCTTCGGGGGAGCTCCCTGTGAGGCCAGAGGCCCTATAGGATTCCTATAAGATTCCGAAAAAATATGACTCCCATAGGATTCGTAAAAGCTTCCCGCAGGATTCCTATAGGATTCGTAAAGGCCCTTCCTATAAGATTCGCAGGGGCCCTATAGGATTGCCATAGGATTCCTACAGGATTCCTATAGGATTCGTAAAGGCACTCCAGGGTTCCTAAAATATGCCTATAGGATTCCTAGACGATTCGTGGAGGCCCTATTGGATACGTAAAACATCATAGAGGAATCCCATTGGATTCGTAGAGGCCTTAAAGAATTCCGATGGGAGTCCTATAGGATATGTCAAGGCCCTCTGGGATTCCTATCAGATTCCTATAGGAGTTCTATAGGGTTCGTAAAAGTCCTATAGGAACCCGATGCGATTTCTGTAGGAATCCTATAATATTCGCGGAGGCCCTATAGGATTCCTATGAGTTTGCTGTAGGATTCCTATAGGATTCGTAAAGGCCCTGTAAGATTAGTATGGGGTTCCCAAAGGATCCCTATAGGGTTTGTAGAGGCCCTATAGGATTCCTTTGGGATTCCTGTAAGAAGCGGAGAAGCCCTATAAGATTCCCATCGGATTCCTTTAGGATTCCCATAAGATTCGTAGAGGCCCTATAGGACTCCCATAGGATTCCTATAGGGTCCCCACAGGAATCAAGCCCTATAGGATCTATGGGATTCCAATTGGATTCCCATAGGACCCGTAGAGGCCCTCCAGGATTCCCATAAGAACCCGATCGAATCCTTACAGGATTAGCAGAGGCCCTATAGGATTCCTCTGGCAGTCCTATAGGACTCCTATAGGCTGCACAGAGGCCCTATAGGATTCCCAAAGGATTCCCACCGTATATGATTCGTAGAGGCCCTAAAGGATTTCCAAAGGATTCCCATGGGATTCCCATCGGAATCCTAAACGCCCTGTAGGATTCCCATAGGAATCCTAAAGACCCCATAAGTTTCCTACTGGCTTCCTATAGGATCTCTATCGGATTCGTTAAAAAAACTGTAGGATTCCCATCGGCTTCCTATGGGATCCCCATAGGATTCGTAAAGGCCCTATAACATTTCTATAATATCCCCATGGGGTTCCCATAAGGTTCGTAGAGGCCCTATGGGATTCCTGTGGGATTCCGATCGGATTCCTATAAGTTCGCGGAGACCCTGTAGGATTCCCATCGGAATCCTACAGGATTCGGGGTAACGTGCGTTGCGTTGCGTTGCGTTGCGTGGCGCCGGGGGGGGGGGGGGCGGGCGCCAGAGTGGTTTCGTCAACAACAACAACAACAACACGATCGACATGATGTTCTAGAGTGACGAATAATACCACGGCAGCAGATCCAGGGGCGCCACCTAAGGAAGATCCTAGGGGTGGATTGGGCCATCAAACAGTTTTCGTGCCCGGCCTTGTCGTGCAAGCTGGCTTGGGATACTCTGACATCGCCAAGGTCGGACCTAGCGGATATGCTCCCAAGATGTTTGAGTGAGCTCTGCCGTCATGGACTGAAGTGTTTCCTTGGCTCGCCAAGCGGACTAGACCTTAGGCGCGGAATTACCAACCAGATCCCAGGAGAGACCCGCCATATATTGATCAAGGGCAAGCTTTCCATGTACGTCGGCGACGAGCGTGGTTTGAAATTCAGCGCAGAAGCAAAAGGCAGTGAAGCACACCTAATATGTGCCATGTGTGCAAATATTTTTGGACACCAGAGCTCAATGCTGCCATATCCGTCGGGCCCCTGGCTTAGCCCCGAAGAGATTGACGTGAGTGAAGTTCGCAGACAGCCGGATGAATACATTAAGATCTTGCAGACTCGGCCCCGTGAGATTTCGGCAACATCTAGCCCTGGAGAATTAGATGCAGCCGATGCCAGGTTCGGCGGCTGGAACCTGGTTCCCACGGGAATGATGCAGTGCCCCGAGTTGGACATCAAATTGGCCAGCATATGGTGCTTCGGCTGGGTACATTGTTACCTCATCGACGGAGTTGCTGTATTGGAGATGAGCCCATGCTGACGAGCCACGGCCTTGGCTCCGATAAGTTCGACGCATGGTTGTAAGCTTTGCCTTGGCAAGGCGCGCACACCCATGCCAAGGAACTTTGTCGGAGCAGCAAGGAGAAGACGCTGTCTGGATCAGCGTCGGGGTTCTTGTCGACAGCGCCTGTCTTCAGGAAATGTCTGCAAGGTGTCGCGCGCCCCCGCGGCGTGTGCGCGGCCGAGGTGGCCAGTGGCATTGAGCTGGTGAAGGTTTCGGACTTGCTCGCCACCTCAAACTCAGGAGCTGTTCAGCCGCCCGAATTGGGATCAACCATCCCCGAACACCTGTCTCTCCACAAGCAAGCCTACCGCCTCGATGTGTGGAAACCTGAAAAAAACACGAATTGTGGATTGCACTTACCGTGTCGATGGTTGGCGCGCCACGTCGTGTTATCGACATTTTCTTAAAAGCACAGGCTGGCGAAACGTGTCGCAGGGCCCAGCCATTCCCTGCAAGCCTTCGACTGATCGATATTAGAGGAAATCACTGTGCAACATTTGGACGACCTCGAGCCCGGGTCGATTGAACACCCCACCCTGCTCGAGCCCAAGACCCCCAACAAGAGAAACAATACACCGAGTTGCGCGCGAGTTTCGGTGATTGTGCAGATGCGGTTCCGAATTCTAGGGCAGCCTACGTCAATGGTAGGGTTGTGCCAAGCCATGATTGCCCTTCTTTCTGGTATCACGATAGTTCCCTCCGTTTTGGGCGCATCCACTACAACTTTAGTTTGCATGGTCATGCGCACTCGTGCATTTCACCGTGGGAGATGGTTGAATGCGGCGGTACGCTGTACAAATGCAGGGTGCGTGGCCACGGCATCCTGGTGCACGTGTCGTCACTCGTTGAATATTACATGTGTACACCAGCAGCAGAGGGTGCGATTTCAACTG
This sequence comes from Prorocentrum cordatum, assembly GCA_963575745.1. Classification (NCBI taxonomy): domain Eukaryota; class Dinophyceae; order Prorocentrales; family Prorocentraceae; genus Prorocentrum; species Prorocentrum cordatum. The sequence continues at coordinate 17,128 of CAUYUJ010002856.1, read as the reverse complement.
TCGTAACGCCCCCTAAGCTGAAGTTGAGAAAAGGCAACATGGTTTGATCGACGCTGTTTTTGATGTTGGTCCATGCGATGGACAGGAGGTCCGTGGTCAACCCATTTTGGGTGCCAAAATTTCTTGCCGCGCAATGCACTGACGCGATTGTCGCGTGTGCTTCAAATGTTGGCCTGTGGAGGCACTGCAAAGACAATTGAAGCGAAGACGCCTACGGTGAATTTCCGCGTTCCTCGCCTTTTGGAGTACGCCTGCCTCTTGGAGCGTCTTGGGGATCTCTTGGGGGGGGCTCGTACGGGGGCTCCATGAGGAGCCTTGGGTACCTCTTAAGGGCCTCCTTGGGGCCTCTTGGGGCGTCTTCGAGGGCATCTCGGTAGTCTTTCTATGGGTCTCTTCGGGGCCCCTTCTCCCTGCCCCTAACCAACTTAGCTGACTTGGCTAACCTGGATTACTTACCCGAGCCCGTGAACGAATTGCAGGGCTTGGCCTGCTTCACTTGGATCGCTAGCCAGGGTGTATGTGCTTCTTCTAAGTCCAGGACCCATCTTGGTTGGCTGACCTCCTTTCTAAGTCCAGGAACCAAGATGCAACCGCGCGAAGCACATGCCAACCCACCTGACCCTCCCAGTGGGGGCGCGGCTAGGCCTGACTTCCTCGCGCGCCGGGGATGAGGATGACGTGCGTCCACGGAAACTTCCTCGAATAAGCAGCTCCTCCCTGCCGCACCCCCAGACGTGTTAGCAGGGCGGGCTGGGCCTTTCGCCTGAGACTCCTCGCCATCTCTGATCCTGAAGCTTGAAGTCTGTCACATATTCACGGATGAGGTCTTTCAACATGTGGTTCTCGCTTCAGCGCCGCGCATATTCGTCTCAACAGTTTGCAACAACTTCGAGGATGGAGGGCGGGTGGTTTTCAAAATGTGGCTATCGCCTCGGCCCTGCGAACATTCGTCTTCAAAGCTTCCAACCACCTCACGGATCGAGGGCGGATGGCTTTTCAACATGTGGCTCTCGCCTGCGCGCCGCCGCGCAGGTTCGTTTTGAAGGTTTGCAGCCGCTTCAACGATTGAGGGCGGCTCCTAATGTGGCTCTCGCCTCGGTGCCGCGCTCCTTCGTCCTAGACGTTCGCAGCAGCATCCAGGGTTCACATGGTCGAGCTCCTCGAAAAGGCAGTTCTGGCACAACTGAAGACTGTCGTCTGGACGCGACAGTCATGTTGATTCACGGCGTTTCGGGGATGGACAGACCTCCCTTTAGTTAAACGTGGTTTAGTGAAAACGACCTGAGGCCCAAACCTGGCTGGCGCAAACCTGGAAAATGACGGCCACGGCGCCCTCTCGAGAACCGAAAACGGACAATTCACTAATCGACGTGTCACTGTTGGGGGTTCTGTCCACCCCCGACACAATTTAAGACTGTTGTCTGGACGCGACAGTCATGTTGATTCACGGCGTTGCAGTTCCCGCTCCGGCACGACTTGGGACCGTCAGGTCGCGAGAGGCACGTTGATATCCGCGGCGTTGGAGTCCCTGGAACTGTGGTGTTCGGCACGGTGGAAGGCTCTCGGGCGGCCGTCTTCTGATAGGCCACTTCCCGAAATGAGAATCGATTCTTCCATCTACTCCAGATTTCGTAACAAAGGGAGGGGGGTCTCACTTCGGGGGGGGGTCTCCTCCAGGTTATCTTGGAGGGCCTGGGGGGTCTGGGGATGATGTTTTGGAGGGTTCTCCCACGGGGGAGGTCTGGAATGGCTTGTCTTGGAGGGTCCAGACCCCCTCCCTTTTATTACGAAATCTGGAGTACCTGTGAAGAAGAAACTTAGAGGGCAGGTTCATTGCCAACATCATTGATGCGTCTCGGGTTTACACTGACCTTCCTGAGGCTCCTGCTGCTACTCCTCCACCTTCTCTCTCCTCCCAACCCTCCCCTCGCTCCTGAACCACAGGCTCCCATTTCCTTCCCGCCTTTTCCTTCTCCTGCTCCCTCCTGTATTCGTCGCTTCACTCCTGCCCGCCTGTTCCATCTTTCTCATCCCCCTCATCCTCCTCCTCCGCCTCCTCCTCCTCCTTCTCTTTCTCGCTTCCTGCTCGCTTCTTCAATGTCCTTCCTCCTCCTCCTCCTCCTCCTCCTCCTCCTCCTCCTCCTCCTCCTCCTCCTCCTCCTCCTCCTCTACCGTCCACCGCCTTCTCCTGCATCTCATCCTCATCCCTCCATCCATCTCCTCCCGACCTACACCTCAACTTCCTCTCCCCCCTCGCCCCGCGCAACCTCGCTCCTGGGGACGTTTGCGCGCCCGTGGCTCGGCGGTGGACAAGCCTCCCTTTAGCAAACCTCCCTTACAATGAAAACGGCCTGGGACCGAAACCGACGGAACTGGCCCCGCAAAAAGAACGGCCGTGACGCCCTCCCGCGAACCGAAAACGGCCAATTCACTAATCTGAAGGGGCCCCAGGACACACAAATAAATACACACAAATGAACACACGCCCCATATTGCCCAATATTTCCTGGGCTGTTGTCTCCCCCCCCCCACTTCCCATAGTTTCCCATATTTTCCAAGGAATCGACGATTCATTGTGCCTGTGTGTTTTTTCCCTCCTGATAATCGGCGTGTCAGGGTAGGAGGTCTGCCCACCCCCGAGGGGCGCTGCCCGCACAGACAACACTTTACCAGCCTGGAACATATCCCTATCCCTATGCTGGGCATCTCCGTATCACGATGCCAATCTTAGGGATCCCCTTACTTTTTGAGGGCGAATTCCTGAGATTGTCATCGCCTTTTGGCGTGTCAATCTTAGGGATAGGGGCCCCAGGACACACAAACAAATACACACAAATGAACACACGCCCCGCATTGCCCCATATCTCCTGGGCTTTTGTCCTCCCCCCCCACTTCCCATAGTTCCCCACACCTTCCCGTGAATCGACGATTCAGTGTGTCTGTGTGTCTTTTCCCCTCCTGACAATCGGCGTGTCAGGGCAGGAGGTCTGCCCACCCCCGAGGGGCGCTGCCCGCACAGACAACACTTTACCAGCCTGGAACATATCCCCATCCCTATGCTGGGCATCTCCGTATCACGATGCCAATCTTAGGGATCCCCTTACTTTTTGAGGGCGAATCCCTGAGATTGTCATCGCCTTTTGGCGTGTCAATCTTAGGGATAGGGGCCCCATGACACACAAACAAATACACACAAATGAACACACGCCCCACATTGCCCCATATCTCCTGGGCTTTTGTCCTCCCCCCCCACTTCCCATAGTTCCCCACACCTTCCCGGGAATCGACGATTCAGTGTGTCTGTGTGTCTTTTCCCCTCCTGACAATCGGCGTGTCAGGGCAGGAGGTCTGCCCACCCCCGAGGGGCGCTGCCCGCACAGACAACACTTTACCAGCCTGGAACATATCCCCATCCCTATGCTGGGCATCTCCGTATCACGATGCCAATCTTAGGGATCCCCTTACTTTTGAGGGCGAAATCCCTAAGATTGTCACGCCTTTTGGCGTGTCATCTTAGGGATAGGGGCCCCAGGAAACACCAAACAAATACACACACTAAATGACCACACTGAAAATCCCCCGCATTGCCCATATCTACTTGCTTTTGTCCTCCCCCCCCACTGAAAATAGTTCCCACACCTTCCCCGGGAATCGACGATTCAGTGTGTCTGTGTGTCTTTTCCCCTCCTGACAATCGGCGTGTCAGGGCAGGAGGTCTGCCCACCCCCGAGGGGAGCTGCCCGCACAGACAACACTTTACCAGCCTGGAACATATCCCCATCCCTATGCTGGGCATCTCCTAATCACGATGCCAATCTTATTGATTCCCTTATTTCCTACTTTTTGAGGGCGAATCCGCTGAGAATTGTCATCGCCTTTGGCGTGGCAATCTTAGGGATAGGGGCCCCAGGACACACAAACAAATACACACAAATGAACACACGCCCCGCATTGCCCCATATCTCCTGGGCTTTTGTCCTCCCCCCCAACTTCCCATAGTTCCCCACACCTTCCCGGGAATCGACGATTCAGTGTGTCTGTGTGTCTTTTCCCCTCCTGACAATCGGCGTGTCAGGGTAGGAGGTCTGCCCACCCCCGAGGGGCGCTGCCCGCACAGACAACACTTTACCAGCCTGGAACATATCCCCATCCCTAAGCTGGGCATCTCCGTATCACGATGCCAATCTTAGGGATCCCCTTACTTTTTGAGGGCGAATCCCTGAGATTGTCATCGCCTTTTGGCGTGTCAATCTTAGGGATAGGGGCCCCAGGACACACAAACAAATACACACACAAATGAACACACGCCCCGCATTGCCCCATATCTCCTGGGCTTTTGTCCTCCCCCCCCACTTCCTATAGTTCCCCACACCTTCCCGGGAATCGACGATTCAGTGTGTCTGTGTGTCTTTTCCCCTCCTGACAATCGGCGTGTCAGGGCAGGAGGTCTGCCCACCCCCGAGGGGCGCTGCCCGCACAGACAACACTTTACCAGCCTGGAACATATCCCCATCCCTATGCTGGGCATCTCCGTATCACGATGCCAATCTTAGGGATCCCCTTACTTTTTGAGGGCGAATCCCTGAGATTGTCATCGCCTTTTGGCGTGTCAATCTTAGGGATAGGGGCCCCATGACACACAAACAAATACACACAAATGAACACACGCCCCACATTGCCCCATATCTCCTGGGCTTTTGTCCTCCCCCCCACTTCCCATAGTTCCCCACACTTTCCCGGGAATCGACGATTCAGTGTGTCTGTGTGTCTTTTCCCCTCCTGACAATCGGCGTGTCAGGGCAGGAGGTCTGCCCACCCCCGAGGGGCGCTGCCCGCACAGACAACACTTTACCAGCCTGGAACATATCCCCATCCCTATGCTGGGCATCTCCGTATCACGATGCCAATCTTAGGGATCCCCTTACTTTTTGAGGGCGAATCCCTGAGATTGTCATCGCCTTTTGGCGTGTCAATCTTAGGGATAGGGGCCCCAGGACACACAAACAAATACACACACAAATGAACACACGCCCCGCATTGCCCCATATCTCCTGGGCTTTTGTCCTCCCCCCCCACTTCCCATAGTTCCCCACACCTTCCCGGGAATCGACGATTCAGTGTGTCTGTGTGTCTTTTCCCCCCCTGATAATCGGCGTGTCAGGGCAGAAGGTCTGCCCACCCCCGAGGGGCGCTGCCCCCGCAGACGACACCGGCCTCTTTCCGGGCACGCGCCGCGGCCGCCGCTGCGGGCGGAGCCCCTCCGCCGGCGCCCGGGCTCCACACGCTGGCGCTGGGAGCCCTGCGTGCCCGCTGGGCAGCCCAGCCTCTCCGCTGCTTCGGCGGTGGGCAGACCTCCCTCTTAGTAGACCTCCCCTCAGCGAAAGCGGCCTGGGACCGGAACCGACGGACCCGGACCCGCAGAAATGACGGCCGCGGCGCCCTCTCGCGACCCGAGCACGGCCAATTCGCTAATCGGCGTGTCAGGGAAGGAGGTCTGTCCACCCCCGACTGCTCGCTGCCAACCGCCCCGCCCGAGCGAGGTGTGTTCGCACTTCTTAGCATTCGGAGGATAGGGGGCCAGATGCGAACCCTATACCCCTCCCCCTCAGCAATCGTGGGGGGAAGGGGTAGTTCGCATGTGGCTCCCTAGATGAACACATCGTCATCGTCATCGTCATCGTCATCGGCCCGAACGAAGTCCGCCGGCCCCCGTCCACTGGGGTGCTGCAGCACGCGACTCGGCATCGGAGTGCCTGGCACAAACGATCCTGTCTCCAGCGGGCACGTAACAGTCCGAGAGCACTTCACGAAGTAACGGCGGTGCGAGAGCGCTGCGCATCTGGGTCGAGTCCGGGGAGTCCGGGGAGTCCAGGAGTCGAGGAATCCTGGGAAGTCCAGGGAGTCCAGGGAGTCCGGGGAGTCCTGGGAGTCTGAGGAGTCCGGGGAGTCCAGGAAGTCCGACGCCAGGACTCTGATCCTTGGCCGCGTGGGTCATTAGACGCCCAGCCAGAAGATAACTCCGTCTGGATGGTTGCGCAGCAATGGTCTATATCGTGACCTACCGGGTACCATTCTTACTTTCATACATTGCATGCGTAACAGTTTCACTAAGAACTGGCGAGCCTCAAGTGGACAGGTCGTAGACCATGGAATGAAACGCCTTCGAACATGTCAACGACGGCAAACTCTTTGAGCCAGCATAGGTATCTCGGGATCTTGATATTGTCATCGGCTTACGATTCACGATGTTGCCTGGGGGAGGGCGCCTGATGGAATGCCAGGTATCTCGTTCTTTCCATTGGCTGCTTGGAAGTATACCGCTCTTGTGCATCTTTGCCCTCTGGCAACCTTGCCATGCGCTTGTCAACCATCACGGAAGGTTTCTGAACATGATAAGAAATCTGGATTCTGGGATGGACGTCCTCAAACTCAACGCTGAGAACGCATTCTGCAACACGGGAAGACAAGACAAGACAACGAGACGGTACGACCAAACGAACAACGACGACATGACGGAGCCATCAAAAGCTTGCCTTCGAACGTACGCCTACACACGTGACGGCGCCCAAGACATTACTCGTGCGATGGAGAGCACGATGAGGATACCATCGGACAAAGGATGAGCAACCAATGACTAGACCATACGGGCCCACCTCGCGCCCACCGCCCACTCTGCCAACGTTTTGTGCCAGATAAGTGACCTCCTTGCTCGGGTGTCTGGTCCGCGTCAAGAGCATTTTGACGAGTCCACGCCAAGGGCACGACGAATCCTAACGTCCCTCGGCGGACCTCAGCCCAAGCTGCCGGGAGGCGCCGTCGCAGCCCGCCCAAAATCCCACTGCCAATGCTGGCGGCAGCGCGGCCCGCTTGCGTTTCGCCAACCGGCCGTGCGCGGCACATGGCCGTAGGGTCTGGGCGTGGTGGTACACAATTGGTAGGGCGAGAAAGCGGGGAGTTTCATCACCCTGGGGCGGTGTCGGTGTAGGGTACGTTTTGCATACGCTTCGTCGAGAGCTGGCGTCGAAAGGCCGACAGGCTCCCCCATATAGCCGAATCGTTTCTTCACAAGGCATACGTCTCGAATTGGTCATGTCTTGTGCAGAACTGATCCTCCTCCTGTCCGCTGTCAAAAGTATGATCTGGAGGCAACCGGACGCGTTTCCCTCTGCCCCCGCGAGAAGTCGCACGCGACCCTGCCATCCCAGACATCCGGCCGCTCCAATTTGTTCGATGCGTGGGCCCCAGAGGTCTACCACTTCGCGGAGGCCTGTTTTTCGTCCTGGGTCGTTTCTTAACGGTCCCGAGGCCTGGCGGGCGCCCCTGGAGCCTGAAAACGGCTGGAAACCCGCCGCTGTTTTGCGGAACGTCGGATCTCTGGCATCCGCCCTGCAAGCGCGGTCCAACCGGTCACGCCTCCTTGCACGCATCGCCCCCCGCCCTCCCGAGGCTCCCTGGGCCGCGCTGACGTCCCCCTGCAGCGCTCGAAACATCTCCGAAACCTCCAAAACTCTGACGTGAGGGGCCAGGCGCTCATCCGAGACAGCCCTTACGACGCAGTGTGCTGCTGTTGTTCTCTCCACAGCCCGCGACCACAAATCGGCGGCGAGAGGGGGGGGGAAGGGAGAAAGAGAAGGCCTTCTCAGAAGACGGCGGGACTTCTGAGAAGCCCTCGTGCCTTCTGAAGAGTCTTCTGCGTCTTCGGGGAAGGCTCAGAAGACTTCTCAGAACGCCGGGGAACTTCTGAGCCCTTTATCGGCGGTGGACAAACCTCCCTTTAGCAAACCACCCTTTAGTGAAAACGGCCTGGGACCGAAACCGACGGACCTGGACCCGCAAAAATGACGGCCGCGCAACCCTCTCGCGAACCGAACACGGCCAATTCGCTAATCGACGTGTCAGGGTAGGAGGTCTATCAACCTCCGACTCTAAGAAGGCCTGCCCCTTCTCACTTCCCCACTGGGCGTGCCGTCGAACAGAGGAGGGGCCAGAGGAGGGGAAGGCAGCTCTGGGACGAGGCGCTGCCAAACGGGCCCGAAGCTGGCCGGAGAAGGCGGCGCCTGCTGTGGCAAACGACGTGAGCTTAAGCTGTCGGAGGTACGTGCGGCTGTCTTGGATCATGTTGCTCCCATCGCACTTACGGACCACATCCCAGAAAGAATTCCGAACACCCAGCAAAATGTCAAAACAGTGTCGAACGAGTGTCACCTCCCAGGGCACGACACGTGAAAACCTTAGAGTTTCCGTGCTTTCTTGGTGCTCGAAGATCTTTCTGGTGATCAAGGCTAAAGCAAGTTGGAAAATCAGAAGTCTTGGATCGGCGCTGGGCCCCCCTTGCGGCGCGCCAGGGAAGGGGGGCCGAGGCGCCGACCTAACAGATCCGCGCGGAGTTCCGGAGGTCTGCGATTGTGCCGTTGTCTCTTTCTCGAGGGGCGGCCGAGGAACTCCACGAAGGCCGCCAGGACAGCCCAAGATTCCTCCAGTGGGGCCCAGGACTGCCCGTCCCAGAGGCGCTCCGGGCGCGGACGCTGGCGACGAGACAGCTGCTGCTGCTCCCCAACCATCTCCCAGGGATCGAGCAATCTTACGGGTCCACCCTCCCCCTTCCCTCCTCTTTGTTTCCTCGGTGGCGGCTCGGAGCGTGCCCCTGTGGAAGCAGTCACGCACCAGAACGAGGGGAAGGCTGAGAACAGGACACGAGGGCAGGCGTCACTCCTCTGAAGGCACCTCGGCCCAGCACCACTCGAAGGAGGAGAAGCAGAGGTGGAAGCCCTCCCCCTCCTCCTCTTTCCAGGCCGTCTGCAGTTTTCTTTGATTGCCCCACTGTCGTTTCCAGCGCTTCGCGCCGTACGCCGCCCTCCTTTTTCTGTGCGTTGGGCCGCCTCTGCAATGCCGAGTCCGACCCGTCCCTCCTCATCTGACTGCCTCCCTCCTTGCGAGCAGGGGGGGGGAGAACGAGGTGGATCTGCATCCGCTCAGGATCTGTCCCCAGACCCCTCCTGGAGTGCACCTGGTGCAGTCTTTCACCCCGGATCCATGTTTGACGGTCTCCGCCCCCGGCGACCGAAGGAGGCAAAACACCTCCCCGAGCCCAGGAACTCGAACCTCGACCCCCTTCTACGCCACGAATAGATAGATAGATAGATAGATAGATAGATAGATATATAGATAGATATAGAGATAGATAGATAGATAGATATATAGATAGATAGATAGGTATATAGATAGATAGATAGATATAGATAGATAGATGAATATAACGATATATATATATATATAGAGATATATAGATAGATATATATGTATATACATAGATAGATAGATAGACATACTTATATATACAGAAATATAGATATACATAGATAGATAGGTAGATGTATGTGTATATATATGTATATATGCATATATATATATGTATATGGGTATATATATATATATCGATATATAGATGGATAGATATATATGTGTATATATAGAGATATATAGCTGGGTAGGTAGGTAGGTAGGTAGGTAGGTAGGTGGATATATATATATATGTATATATATGTAGACATATATATGTATATATACATATATATATATATCGATACATAGATAGATATATAGATAGACAGATAGATAGATGTACATATATATAAGGATATATATATACAGTTAGATAGATAGTTAGGTAGGTAGGTAGGTAGGCCGATAGGTATATATATATACACACAGAGACGTCCTCCTACGAATTGTGCATGCACCTTCAGGAAGGGCGGCGGTGTATGAAGTCGCTGGCTCTCAGCGGTGATTGTATACCGCCACCCTCCCCTGAAGCTTAGGAACAATCCATTCGAGAGTGTCTGTGTATCTTTTTGTGGCGGACCTTCCTCTCGAGCTGCCCTCGTCCAGAGCGCGCTTCCAGGGGGCTCCAGCGCCGATGCGAAAAATATCCACGCGGACCTCCGAAAGTTATGTTTACAGTCGGACCTAAACCAGATTATCATCCCTCAAGAACATGAGACCCTCCGCTGGCCCCAAACTGAAGAACATTCGAGGGTGCCCTCCCCGAGGATGCATGAGAACATCCAACAAACACGAGGAACATCAGGGCACCCTCCCCGAACCGATCTCGATCTTATACCCCGGCCCGACTGTATGATGTTTGCCTGCAATCGGTAGCATGCTGCTCATGCTCTTGCTGCTGCTGCTGCTGCTGCTGCTGCTGCTGCTGCTGCTCGCCCTCCTCCGCCCAGGATCGGAAGCGACTGTGTGGGCGAATAGCCACAGGAGCGGGCCTTGCACGAATCCGCCCGGGAGCCTCCCCGAAGACACGGACCATCGGCGCCCCTGGATGCATGTATTCGTCTCCCATGGGCTGTTCTTAAGTCGGGCTTGTCCGACTACAGTCGGGGCGTTGACCTAAGGAACCCTAAATAAGGAACGAGGCCCCTTTCTCCCATAAGTTGAACTTCGATTTCGCATCGAAAACCTCAGGAAAAACTAAGGCAAGCTGCGAAACAATTAAGGAGCACGGAGCCCCTCCCCAACCAAAAGGGTTCCTTCTTCAGCGCCCCGACTGTATTCGTCTCCCGTGGGCTGTTCTGAAGTCGGGCTTGTCCCACTACATGCGGTTTTTTGGGGGCGAAAACTTTAAACTAGTCCGGGGAAAATTCAAAATAGCCAGAAATGGTCCAAACATCGTCCCCAAGCTATGTTTAGACTGTTTCTGAATCATCCTCCTGTAGAGGTCCAGGCCCAACTTAAGGCTATTCGCCCCTATCTTCGCCTCCGCCAAGTGTGGAAGGGGCGCTACCGGGCGCGAAAGGCCGCTCCCGGCGGTGGCCGCGGGCGCCGCCCGCGCGGCGCGCGGAGCCGCATCACTATGGCGACAAGGTGCAGCGCCACTGAGGCGCGAGGAGCCGGAGGAGGAGGAGGTGGAGGAGGAGGAGGAGGAGGGGGAGGAGGCGAATGAGACTGCCAGTTCACTAAGTGAAAGGAGGGTGAGGAGGAGGAGGAGGAGGACGAGGAGGAGGAGAGAGCGGGGGAGGAGGGGAGGAGGAGGGGAGGAGGAGGAGAGGAGAGGAGAGGGAGGAGGAGGAGGAGGAGGAGGAGGAGGAGGGTAGGAGGGGGGAGGGGGGGGGAGGAGGAGGGGGGAGGAGCGGGAGGACAGGAGGAGGATGAGGAGGAGGAGGAGGAGGAGAGGAGGAGGAGTTGGAGGAGGATGGAGGAGGAGGAGGAGTGAGGAGGGGAAGGAGGAGGAGTGAGGAGGAGGAGGAGGAGGGGGAGCAGCAGAAGGAGCATCAGGAGCAGCATGAGGAGCGCCACTGCCAAAAGAGGAAGGCGGGCAAGAGAACGAACGAGAAGAAAACCCGTCCAGGGGCAAGAGAAATCCGCATCCCCTCCAGGGGGCATGAGAGGCACAGGAAGCCGACGAGAGGCAGCGGCGGTCATTGGGGGCGGCTGACGCGTGGCCATATTCCCTGACACACCCCGCAATTCACACCCACGTCATCAAGCAAGTCAAGAAGTTTATGCACTCGGCGATCGCGGGCGAGCGGCGCAACCGCTGAGCCAGCCGAGCACGTGCGGCGCACGAAATCCTCTCCCCACGGACGCTGCCGCGGTGTCGGTACGAATGGTAGCACGAGCAGGCCCAGTCATAGAAAACCGCGATGGAGACCAGCTGGGGCAGGGAAAAGAGGACGGAAAGGGGCGACACAGCGACGAGCAGGACCAAGACAAGAGACAAACGAGGGAGGAAGACGAGAAAGAAGCGGAAAGAGGGAGAGGCACATCGAATCATGCTTCATAGAATTATCAAGTGTACCGCTCCTCGGAAGCCCACAACAAAAACACGGCCGAATGGGGTCCGAGAAGCGTCCTGAGCAACACCATCCATTGACGAGTGTGCGAAGGGCGGAAGCCAGCACTCAAGGAGGAGCGTGCTGGGCGATGCGGACAAAGGAAGCTACAAGGCACTGCAGGACATTGCCAGTGCGCGGTATGTTCTTTCGGATGCGCTCCCCAAGGGTGTCAGAGGCAAGGATGCCCTCGGCCGCCTTGAGGGCCGCAGGGGTGGCCTGTTGGATCCCACGGGCGGGGTCAATGGGCACCCCAGGAACGCTGGTCAGCGCACGGAACGTGGAGTACATGTGCTGGAAGACCAAGGCCTGCAACCAAATATCATGGCAAGAGGCAGTAATCCAATTGTCGTCGTCGGCAATGGACGCCGACAGGTCCCTGAAACGAAAGACGGCAGGGAAAGACACCGCGCAGCGGTACTGCGCGGCGCGACTTCTCCTTCCAAAGCCGACGAGCCTCGACAGGGAATCCGAGCTGGACAAGAGAGCCGAGAAGGTCAGACGAGAAGGCATTGCGAGGGGCAGCACACAAGGTCTGTTGCGCCATAGGGTGCTCCCTGGGCGGCCGAAAATGATACCGTCTCCTATCGGTTGCGCCATAGGTTGCGCCCTCGGCGGCCGAACATAAAACCGTCTCCTCTCGATTCCGCCATACGTTACGCCCTCGGCGGCCGAAAATAAAACCGTTTCCCAGCGGTTGCGCCACAGCTTGCGCCCTCGGCGGCCGAGAAGAAAACGTGTCCTATCGGTTGCGCCATACGTTGCGCCCTGGACAGCCGAGAATATAACCGTCTCCCATCGGTTGCGCCATAGGTTGCGCCCTCGGCGGCCGAGGATACAACCGTCTCCTATCGGCTGCGCCGTAGGTTGCGCTCTCGACAACCAACCATAAAACCGTCGCGTAACGGGTGCGACCAGTCTGTTCAGTTCAGTATCGCTCAGTTCAATGAATTTACCTCGCGAGAAACAAATTCGGGGTACGCCCGAAAAGAACACTGCGTAAAATGTCGCGCTCACCGCCGCAAGAGGACTCCCAAGACTGCCAGCAGGCGCCCTTAAGGCCCCGAGGAAGCTCCAAGACGCTCCCCAGACAGCCCAAAAGAGCTTCCCAATATGGCCCACTGAGACTGCAACACTGCTTCCTCGAGGCCCCCAAGACGCCCCAAGAGGCCCCCAAGAGGCCCCCAAGACGCCCCAAGACCCACAAACTGCTCCCAAGAGGCCCCCGAGAGCGCTCCGAAGAGACCCGAAAGAGCATCCCTGAAAACCTTGACCCGCATACTAGGCACGGTGGCGGGATGGGCCGAGTGCCATTAGATCCGCCGCCCCCTGTGCTTGTCACAGGGGTGCCTGGCGTGCTGAATCCTCTGGGTTTTGGCTTTGGTTCTTTTTCCAAAAGAACTCCCCCTGGGGCTTCGGCCCGTCCCGCCGGCCACCCGGAAAGGACCTCAATTGCACAAGATGGCCTCCATGATGGCCACGTTGGCCCAAGATGGCCTCCAAGATGGCCTCCGATGGCCTCCAAGTCCGCCCAAGATGGGCCAAGACGGCCTCCAAGACGGCTCAAGAGAGTCCAAGACAGCCCAAGAAGGCCCAAGAGGCCCCCCAGAGGCCTCCAAGACGACCCCAGAGGCCTCCAAGAGGTCCTCCAGGAGGGCCCGAAGAGGCCAAAATCATTGAAATCCCATAGGTTTCTGAAGGATTTGGGCATTCGCTTCTTCTCGGCTTTCCGACGGCCCAAGACGGCCCAAGAGGCCCCCAAGAGCGCCCCCACAGCGCCCAAGAGGCCTCCAAGATGGCCTCAGGACTGCCCCAGAGGACCCCAAGACGGCCCCACGAGGGCACAAAGACGACCCAGGAGGCCTCCAAGAGGCCCAAGATGGCCAATAAGACAGCCCTGGAGCACCCCAAGAGGGCCCGAAGTCGACCCAGAAAAGGCCCCCCGAACGGCTTCCGACGGCGTCAGACGGGCCAGGGGCCCACCAGATGGCCGAACTTGGCTCGAAGCTGGCCCAAGACGGCCCAAGAGGCCTCCGAGAGGGCCTCCAGTCAGGCCAGAAAAAGCCGAAAAACACGGATGTCCCATAGGTGTTTGAAGGATTTTGACATTTGCCTCTTTTCGGTCTTCCGACAGCCTGATAGGGCCCACGAACCCCCAAAGGTCGCCCCAAGATAGCACAAGATGCCTCCAAGATGGCCCCACAACGGCCCAGGAGGCCCCCAAGACGGCCCCAAGAGGCCCCCAAGACGGCCCAAGAAGCTTTTAAGACGCCCAAGATGGCCTCCAAGACGGCCCTGGAGCATGCCAAGAGGGCCCCAAGTCGGCCCAGAGAGGCCCCGCTTCCGACGGCGTCGGACGGGCTAGGGGCCCACCAAGACGGCCGAAGATGGCGCGAAGATGGCCCAAGACGGCCCAAGCGGCCTCCAAGAGGGCTCCAGGAAGGCCCGAAAAGCCCAAAATCATTGATTTCCCAAGAGTGTTTGAAGGATTGTGGCATTTGCTTTTTTCGGCTTCCGACGGCCCGAGACGACCCAAGTGCCCCCAAAGATCGCCCAAGAGGCCCAAGACACGGCCCCAAGAGGCCCCCAAGACGGCCCAAGAGGCCTCCAAGACGCTCAAGATGGCCTCCAAAACGGCCCAAGAGCCCTCCAAGACGTCCTCCAAGAAGGCCCGAAAGGGTCAAAATGGCCTCCAGGCGGCCGAGATGACCTTCAAGATGCCCACGTGTTCCGGGAAGGCTTTCCAAACCGATTCGGGGAACACATGGTCCGATAGCTTGGCAGGTCTGGCCTCAACGTTCAGCCGCATAGGCGCTTCCAAAAAGGCAGGGTGCAGCGGTGGTTCGCTGCAGGCGTCTTCGATACGAATGGTAGAAAAACATCATAGTTTGCCCAAGCGCCGGGGCGCCTGTGAGAGCTCCCAAGAAGCAGTTCAATCGAGCGACACCCTGAGCCCATGCCAAGACAAAAATCTCCAGAGAGGGAGTCACAACCTCTGCGCTGCGCACAAAAGGGAAAGGGAGACGTAGCCTGCCTCCCGCACCGCTCGGAGGCGGGCGGGCCAACGCTCGCACGCCGACGCAGTGCAGCTGGCGCTCCGCTGCGCACTCCGGCCATCAGTCGCTCGCTGCCTGGCGATAGTCGGAAGCGGCGCTCGCTCCAGAGAGAAAGAAATGAGCCAAACCAGAAAGAGAGAAAGAGAGAGAGAGAGAGATGAGGGAGAGAGAGATGGGGAAAGGATTATATTGATACCTGAGTCTATACACACAGAGAGGGGGGAATGCGACTGATACAAACAGACAGAGCGAGAGATAATGATATCATCTATTGATATATATATATATAGAGAGAGAGAGAGAGCGAATGAGATAGAGGTAGAGAGAGAGAGAGAGAGCGAGAGATTATGCATGCAAAACCATGGGTCTTCCACAGGTTCAGTAACGCTAGCTACCGCCGTGTCTAACAAACACTCACTTTCAAACACTTGCTGCGCTCCGCGGCGTGGCGGCAGCAGGCAGGACCTCGTTCTGGGCCAGGCCGCGCTTCCGCACCGACCTCGCTTCATCGAGGACCGCGACTTTGAAGTCTTGGCACGCACGCTCAACGAACGACAGTCTTCGCTCGCTGGCAAAGGCTGCATCTCACAGGGAGGAAGGACAAAGGCAGGGAAGACGTCGGTCATTTGGCGGGCTCTCTCGTCCGACCCCTTCCCCCCCTTCAAGGGAGGGACTCGCGTACCCCTCCGACGCCACACACACACACACACATCCTTCTCTGTCTTTGGGAGTCAGGACCAGGGTTTCGCGCCAGATTGGACCTTCCAAACAAGCCCGAAATGGTGCCAATATAGCGACAGGTAGCCAATGATGGTCTCGAGGGTGGCGCAATTTTGTCCAAGAGCCCTCAAGATCGATAGCTCGAAGATGGCCCAAAGTAGCCACAACACAAACCCGGAGAGCCTCATGTATCAATGAAAAATGAATACGGAATGGCACTTGTTGGATTGGTGGACGGTAGTATGGCCACACTTAGCCACCATGCATCGCATTGGTAACATCATCGGAGAGCATCGCAGAGCCATCATGGTGGAAGATGATGGCTGGTAGAGAGACCTCTCCCTGGTATTCCCTCGAAGCGACGCCACCCCGCACATGAACACCCGAAGCACGTTCCAAGCGACATTGAGAGGGCGTGTATTTTTACTGGTTCCGAATTGGCAGCGCTGTTCAGGCCCCCAACGATGCCCCAATTGGGGCTTGCCTCAATGTCTCTTACTTAGGAGAGGATTGCCTCCCTCCTGTGACGCAGGGCTACCATCCTCCTCCTCCTCCTCCTCCTCCTCCTCCTCCTCCTCCTCCTCCTCCTCCTCCTCCTCCTCCTCCTCCTCCTCCCCCTCCTCCTCCTCCTCCCCCTCCTCCCCCTCCTCCCCCTCCTCCCCCTCCTCCTTTTTAGGGCTTGCCTGGATGCCTCTCTCCTGCCGTTGTGAAGGAAGCGCTGCCGCGCGGGGGCGCGGCCAACGTGCCGCGCCGAAGCGTGGTGGGCCTGAGCCGGGGGCGCGACACGCTGAGCATAAGCCTCCGACTGGCATGACCACCCTCATTAGGGGGCCGCAGGCGAACCCTACCCCTATCCCCTACGCTTTCTGAGGGGGAGGGTGGGGTTCACTTCGCCTCAGAAATCGTAGGGGGGTAGGGGTAGGGTTCGCATGCGGCCCCCTACTCATGAAAGAAGCACTCCACACGAGCGAGGCCCTCGGGTGAGCGCACCATGGGGGAGGAGCCCAGCAGGGCGGGTCTGCCGAATGTGAGCGCCCGGGACTGTCCAGAAGAGTGCCATTTTTTTGCGGGGTCGGTACGTTCTTGTTTTTCATCCCTGCAGGGAGGGCGCTGGGGGGAAACGACCGGGAGGACTGGCTCAGGAGGGGAGCATTGAGCCGAAGATCCGCGACAGTGAAGGGGCCCCAGGACGCACAAACGAATACACACAAATGAAAGGATTCCCCGTATGTTCCCCTATGTTCTGGGTTGCTGTCTTCCCCCCACTTCCCATAGTTTCCCATATTTTCTGTCTGGGGAATCGACGATGGATTGTGTGTGTGTGCGTGCGTGCATCCGTGCGTGCGTGCGTGCGTGCGTGGGTGTGTGTGTGTGTGCGTGCGTGCGTGCATGTGTGTGTGTGTGTGCGTGCGTGCGTGCGTGCGTGCGTGTGTGTGTGTGTGTTTGTGTGTGTTGTGTGTGTTGTGTGTGTGTGTGTTGTGTGTGTTGTGTGTGTTGTGTGTGTTGTGTGTG
>CAUYUJ010002855.1:70000-80000 GCA_963575745.1 Prorocentrum cordatum | reverse complement strand
GTCTGGCGTGGCGCCTTTGGGGCGCTCTCTGACCTGGTGCGGGGGGCTGGTCGCCTCCTCCCCCCCCTTGTCGTACCCGCAGTGGCGAGCGAGGGAGACACCGTTCGAGCTAGTCTCATAGTCTCATAGCTTCATCGTCAGCATTATTATCAGCACCGTCATAATCATCAGCATCATCATCATCATCATCATCATCAGCAGCATCATCATCATCATCCACCACCACCACCACCGTCATCATCATCATCATCATCAGCATCATCATCGTCATCGTCATCGTCATCATCATTAACAGCATCAGCATCAGCAGCAGCAGCATCAGCATCTGCATCAGCATCTGCATCATTATCACCACCATCATCAGCAGCATCATCAGCATCATCATCGTCATCCTCAGCATCATCATCAGCGGCAGCATCAGCATCATCATCAGCATCATCATCGTCATCATCATTAGCATCGTCATCGTCATCGTCATCATCAGTAGCATCAGCATCAGCATCAGCATCAGCATCGCCATCAGCATCATCAGCTTTCTCCTCTTCATCATCACGCTTCTCGCATCACTAATCCCTCAGTATCCTCACTATCCTCCTCCCTCCTGTTCCTCCCACGCAGCCCCCTTCCGTCATTCCCGTTGCCCCTCTCTCCCCCTCCTCCTCCTGTTCCTCCTCCTCGTCTTAATAGCATCACCCTTGTATCATTATTAATAGTATTATTAGTATTATTATTATTATAGTATTAATATTAGTATTATTACTATCCGTATTCGTGTTATCACTACTCGCATTATTATGATTATTCTGGTTAGTATGAGTACGCTTAGAGTTTTCAGTACTCTTGAAAGTAATACTGTGGCTGTGGGTTTATACCATTATTACGTATTCTAACACTTCTATCAGTTGGGTTAGTACAAGAACTAATATTATGGTTATGACGATTACGTTTCTCGTCCTCGTCCACCTCCCTCCTTCTTTAACTTTTCCACCTCGTTCCCCATTTTCCATCTGCTCTTCATCATCTACACTTCCCCCACTCCTCCTCCTCCTCCTCCTCCCCCTCCTCGTCCTCCTCCTCCTCCTCCTCCCTCCCTCCCTCCCTCCCTCCTCCTCCTCCTCCTCCTCCTCCTCCTCCTCCTCATCCTATTCCTCCTCCTCCTCCTCCTCCTCCTCAACATCATGCTTTGCCATGTTCTTGCGCAACGATTGCCATCTGCGAACACGGCGGAACTGCTGGCCAGCAGGAGGTTGCCTCACGAGCGGTGCACGCTCGGGCGGGCTCAAACCGCCCGTGCCGCCCGCAGGCACGCCACGTCTTCGCGGCAGCCTACGGTGCTGCGGACCTGCCGCGTCGTCGCTTTGCGCAACACCACGGACAGCCCTTATCCCCAGCACAGGCAGAACGCACTGCAGACCGGCTCGGCCCTACCTGATTTCACCAACTGCGCCTGGTCGCGCACAAGCTGCCGGAAGTGGCGGGCCGATAGCGGGCCCCGGAGGCCGTAATCCAGGAAGAAACGACCCATTGAAAACATCAGATCCTCGGATCCCTGGGGACAGGAACCCGCCAGTTCGCGCAGTAGCCACTTTCGCTGCGGACTATTTGCCACACGTGTTCGGTGCCCCCGCTGCGCGACTTTGACACCTCCACCGCGGGGGAACGCGAAAAAACGTGGTGCACCATGCAGCGCGGCTGGTTGCCCCCGCAAGGCTGACCTGCGCGCGGGCTCCTCCTTCTCCTCCTCCTCCTCCTCCGCCTCCTCCGCCTCCTCCTCCTCCTCGTCTTCTTCCTCCTCCTCCTCCTCCTCCTCCTCCTCCTCCTCCTCCTCCTCCTACTCCTCCTCCTCCTCCTCCTCCTCCTCCTCCTCCTACTCCTCCTCCTCCTCCTCCTCCTCCTCCTCCTCCTCCTTCCTCCTCCTCCTCCTCCTCCTCCTCCTCCTCCTCCCTCCTCCTCCTCCTCCTCCTCCTCCTCCTCATCCTCCTGCTCCTGCTCCTCCTCCTCCTCCTCCTCTCCTCCTCCTCCTCCTCCTCCTCCTCCTCCTCCTCCTCCCCCTCTTCCTCCGCCTCCTCATCCTCCTCCTCCACCCCTCCTCCTCCTCATCCTCCTCCTCAGCGTCCTCCTGGTACTCCTCCTCCTCCTCCTCCTCCTCCTCATCATCATCATCATCATCATCATCATCATCATCATCATCATCATCACCATCACCACCACCACCATCATCATCATCATCATCATCATCGTCCTCGTCCTCCTCGTCCTCCTCGTCCTCCTCCTGGTCATCCTCCTCATTATCCTGTCCTTTTCCTTATCAGTACCTTCTGCCTGCGCACCCCGAGGTCAGTTTCTAGTGCGGGCCGGACGTTTCGCCTGCCACTTCTTGACCATGTATGACGGTAAGGCTTAAAAGTTGGCAACAACTTCACACATGGAGGGCAGGTCGTTTTCCAAATGCGGCTCACGCTTCAGCACCGCGCACATTCGTTTGAATAAAATGCAAGCGCTCAACGGATTGAGGGCGAATAACTTTCAAAATGTGGCTCTCGCCTTAGCGCCGCACACATTCGTTTTGAAAATGTGCAAGGGCTTCACAGAATGAAGGCGAGTGGTTTTCAACATGTGGTTCTCGCCTTAGCGCCGCGCGCATTCCTTTTACAAATTCATAGGAGCTTCAGGGATTGAGGGCAGGTCGGTTTCAAAATGTGGTTCTCGCCTTAGCGCCGCGCACATTCGTTGATTTGTTTAATTGCAAACGCTCCACGGATTCAGGGCGGCTCCTTTTCAAGATGTGGCTCTCGCCTCAGTGCCGCGCACATTTGTCTTGTAAAATGTGCAAGAGCTCCACGGATTGAAGGCGGTTCCTTTCCAAAATGTGGCCCTCTCGCAATAGCGCCGAGTACATTTGTGTGTACACTGTGCAAGAGTCTTACGGGTTCCCATGATGAACGTACCAGAAGCGGTGTTTTGGAAAGATTCAGGATTATGCGGGTGCAACAGTTACGTTGGTTCGCGGAGTTGGCGTCCCAGGAATGGCGTCCTGGCATGATTCAAGATTTCCAAAACGCACCAGTCAGGTTGATCCGTGGCATTGGAATCCCGAGAACAATGTTTATGCATGTTTCAGGGTTTTAAACAAGTTGCCTTCCAACGAGTTTCTTCAATCAATGGAAATGAACCGGTATAGAGGCTTATGCAGACGGAGCTTGGAGGGAGGGTTTATTCCAACATCGTTGATGACTCTTGAGTTTACACTGGTCCTCCTCCCCCTCCTTCTCCTCCTCCTCCTCCTCCTCCTCCTCCTCCTCCCCCTCCTCCTCGTGCTGATGCTGCTGCTGCTGCTGCTCCTCCTCCTCCTCCTCCTCCTCCGCAACAGTTACGTTGGTTCGCGGTGTTGGCGTCCCAGGAATGGCGTTCTGGCACGATTCAGGATTTCCAAAACGCACCAGTCAGGTTGATCCGTGGCATTGGAATCCCGAGAACAATGTTTATGCATGCTTCAGGGTTTTAAACAAGTTGCCTTGCAACGAGACAGTTTCTACAATCAATGGAGATGAACCGATATGGAGGCTTATGCAGACGGAGCTCGGAGGAAGGGTTTATTCCAACATCTTTGGTGACTCTTGAGTTTACACTGGTCATCCTCCTCCTCCTCCTCCTCCCCCTCCTCCTCCTCGTGCTGATGCTGCTGCTGCTGCTCCTCCTCCTCCTCCTCCTCCTCCTCCTCATCATCATCATCATCTCTCCATCCCAGCTGGCGTCGGCCACCTGCGACGCGCCAGCGGCCAGGGCCTGCGGGGCTGAGGCACCGCCGCCCTCCGCCCGTCCTTCGCCCGTCGCCGTCCCCGTCGCCTGGGATGGACCGATCAAGGGTCGACCGATCAAACGTCGACTGAACGAGGATTGAGCATCGACCGATCGAGAATCCTGTGTCGGGGGATCTGGGCTCCCTCGGCCTTTCTCGGCCCTCCAGGGGCTTCTCCGGGGGCCTCTGCGTGACTCAGTCGACCTCGGGGCGGCCCTTGTGGCTGTCTTCGCCGCCGTCTTCGCGGCCGTCGCAGCCGCCGCTGTCGCCACCGCCGTCGCCGTCGCCACCGTCGCGCGTTGGAGCCTTTCATCTCGATAGAAATCTGGCGGCTGGGGGGGGGGGGAAGATGTGGTGGAAGAGAGGAGATGGGAGGGCGAGATGGGCAGGAGAGATGGGCAGATAAAGGGAGGGGATGGGCAGAGGAACCCCTGCCCACCCCCCACTTCTAGGAGTGCCCAACCCCGCCGCGCGCGCCTGAACCTCCGGCCGGTCGTCCAGCAGGGGCTCGACCGCCGCCAGGTCCTAGTCGTCGTCGTCGTCGTCTTCGTCGTCGTCTTATTGGTGGTCGTCGTCGTCGTCGGCGTCTTCGTCGTGGTCGTCGATGTCATTGTTGTTGTCGTCCGTCGTCAAGGGAAGATGAGTGGGAGCAAGAGGAGGGGGGGGAGGGGGGGGCGAATGTGAAGGACGAGGGGGAGAAGGAAGAGGAGGAGGAGGAGGAGGAGGACGGGGAGAGGAAGAGGAGGAGGAGGGGAGGGGGTGGAGGAGGAGGAGGAAGAGGAGGGGAAAGTAGGAGCAAGAGGAGGGCAAAGTAGGGAAAGGAGAAACCAAGCGTTCGATAGTCTCGAAAGCTATGGAGGTGTTCGACGGTTTGCTGGACTGCGTGTACTGTTTGTCTACCCATACGGCTTCGGAGGCTTCTGGAGAAGGAGGAATAAGATAGTGTGGATGAGGGGTAGAGCGTGCAG
Organism: Prorocentrum cordatum; assembly: GCA_963575745.1. Classification (NCBI taxonomy): domain Eukaryota; class Dinophyceae; order Prorocentrales; family Prorocentraceae; genus Prorocentrum; species Prorocentrum cordatum. The sequence continues at coordinate 75,233 of CAUYUJ010002855.1, read as the reverse complement.
GAAGAAAAGATTGAGAAGAAGGAGGAGGAGGAGGAGAAGGAGAAGGAGGAGACGGAGGAGGAGGAGGCGGAATTAGAAGAAGAAGAGAGGGAGGAGCATGACGAAGGGGAGGAGAGGACGCCGAGGAAGGAGAAGAGAGGGGGATGGGAATGGAGATGGGGATGGGGACGGGAATGGGAAAGGCCAGCGGGAGCCGGCAAGCCGCGCACGGCTCAGATGACCACGCGGGGTGCCCGTACTGGGCGCACCGGCGCCGTCAGCCGACGAGCTGCGCGTCCAGGACTTACGGCTGCTGCTTGGCCACGTTGCCGGCCCAGACCCCAGTGTCGAGGCTCTGTTCCAAGACATTCCAGCAGTGGGCTCTCGACCTACCCAGCTTGATGCGCTGGGGAGCTCTCGCTGCTTGCACGGGCATCGGTCGCCCATCTCCGCGTGCCGCGCTGCGCGCCGCGCGACGCGCGGTCGCTCTCGCGCTCTCCACGTGTTTGTATTCCTGGTCCTCGCGCTGCTTCAGCCGCAGCCCCTTCCTTGTTCTTGAGGTCACCCTCCACGGCAGGCTGCTTGTCCTCCAGCACGCCCATGGCCTCCACTTGCACCACGGTGCCCTTGCCTTCGGTCGCCACTGCCGCCTGGGAGCCGTCGAGGTGCGCCCGAACCTGGATGGCATTTAGCGTTTCGCAGCTTGCTGCACCTCCTGACGCGGGAAGCCAGGAAGAGAGACGCAGGGACAGGACGAGGTGCCGAAAGGTCAGTACCGACAGTGCAGGCGAGACATGGTTGGGCGCAGCGGCGGCGGCAAAGGCGGGACCGCAAGGGGCGAGTGGCAAGGCAGGACGGACTGGAAGCGCGCCGGGTGCCTGGAGGTTGCGGCGCGGCAAGACGAGCCAGAGCGGGAGCAAGGCGGTGCATGACGCGCAGGGGCGCGGGGCACACAGTGCAGTGAGACGGAGGAGGCGTGCGTGCCCTGGGAGGGGGGGAGGGACCCAGGGATAAAGGCCAGGTCCGCACCGGCAGCCAGACGAGGGCACCAGCGCCCCGCCCCCAGCAGGGGGTAAGGGTCACCGGCGTGGGCCACACCCGAGAGAGGGTTCAAGAAGGGAGCCCAAAGGGGGCCCTCCGCGTCCCACCAGGTGGATGTGAGTCCCCTCGGGCCGGGTCAGGCGTACAGCGGTGACGATGCGGCAGGCACCTTCTGGACACACGCACACGCACACACACACACACGCACACACACACACACACACTTTTGCGTCGGCGGCTAGACAGAGTGACTGCGCTGGCGGGAGACACGCACACACACACACACACAAGCACACAACAAGAACAGACAAGAGCGTCAGGGGAGGAGAAGGGAAGGGACGGTGGAGGGGGAGGGAGGGGAAGGGGGAGGGGGAGGGAGAGCGCCATATACAGAGATTGATGTGTGTATTTATACAGATGGACTTTAAAACATTATGTGCATACGAACAATGTGCAGTTCTAGCCATACCCAGCATTGAAAAGCTTACAGCTCCACCGAAGTAGTTCCTCACAAGTGGCTCCAGCATGAGGTAAAGAAGTATCAACAATGTGGATCAATTAGAGACGAGTTACCGACAAGAACGCGTCCATCAAATTGAATGCGAAGAAAGGCAAGGCAGTGAATTGAATGCACTGCACGCGAGGGAAACGCAATGCAAATTCAATGTCACAGAAATCAGATGCGAGGGCAAAGCAGCGCAAAACGTTGAAAGAAAAGTGAGCAAAGCAAATGCAAGGCAAAGGAGAGCTATGTTCACCAGTGCAGTGTGAATCACGAAGCAAGGCAAGTGCACAAGCAACGCGAAGCAGCTCAGTGCAGCACAACGCACCATAATGCAAGTGACCGAACGAACCCGAGGGACACGCGATCCCAGGGACAGGGCGTTCTCAGAGGAGCCCAAACAGCGCTACGAGGGGAGGCCAAGACAGACCAAAAGGGCATCCAAGAGGATCCCAAGAGAGCTCCGAGAGAGGCTTGAAGGGGGCCCGGGAGAGACTCCAAGAAAGCTCCAAGGAGGCTTCAAAACGAGAGTTCTAAGGGTGTATGGGAGGCTTCTTCGACTTTGTTGGGAAGCCTCTGGGACATATTTGGTGGGGGGGCTTTTGGGTGGCTCGTGAGTCCTCCGGGGGCCTCATGGGAAGGTCCTGGAAACCTCCGGAGAATCTTGGAATGTTGAGCGCTTCACCCGCCAAGATAGTGCCTCACGGCTTCTCCTGGGGCGCTCTTGGGACTCTATTCGGGTTGGCTTGGGCCCCGTTTGGCGGCCTTCTGGGCCGCCTGGAGGCTCTCTGGGGTCGCTGATGGGCCCCCTGAGGCCGTCTTGAGGACTCCTTTGAGCCGCCTCTTGGCCCCCAAGGGTGCCTTTTTGGGCCATCGCTGCTAAAAAAGGTTCTACGTGCTGCTGCTCCTCCTCCTCCTCCTCCTCCTCCTCCTCCTCCTCCTCCTCCTCCTCCTCCTCCTCCTTCTCCTCCTCCGCCTCCGCCTCCGCCTCCTGCTCCTGCTCCTGCTGTTGCTCCTGCTCCTGCTCCTGCTCCTGCTCCTGCTCCTGCTCCTCCTCCTCCTCCTCCTCCTCCTCCTCCTCCTCCTCCACCTCCTCCTCCTCCTCCTCTCCTCCTCCTCCTCCTCCTCCTCTCCTCCTCCTCCTCCTCCTCCTCCTCCTCCCTCCTCCTCCTCCTCTCCTCCTCCTCCTCCTCCTCCTCCTCCTCCCCTCCCCCTCCTCCCCTCCTTCCTCCTCCTCCTCCTCCTCCTCTCCTCCTCCTCCTCCTCCTCATCATCATCACATCATCAGCATCAGCATCAGCATCAGCATCAGCATCAGCATCAGCATCATCATCATCATCATCATCATCATCATCTCATCATCATCATCATCATCATCAGCATCGGCATCCCCCATCCCCCTTCCTCCTCCTCTTCCTCCTCCTCATCCGCCTCCTCCTCATTTTCCTCCCCAGCCTCATCATCATCATCATCATCATCATCATCATCATCATCATCATCATCAGCAGCAGCAGCAGCAGCATCATAACTATCATCATCAGCAGCAGCATCATCACCACCATCACCACCTCCCCCACCACCGTCTTCATCATCATCATCATCATCATCATCATCATCATCATCATCATCATCATCATCATCATCATCATCATCATCATCATCATCATCATCGTCATCACCATTCCATGTTCCTTGTAAACAAAAAAAACAACAACAAAAAAAAAAAAAAAAAAAAAACCTGACCATCCCCAGGCGTGTCAGTAGGGCGGGCCAGGCGTTTCGCCTGAGACTTCCTCGCCATCTATTTTCCTGAAGCTTGGTGTGTGCAATAGTTGGACGGGTGGCTTTCAGAATGGTGTATTCGCCTGAGCGCCACGCAACCTCGTCTTACAAGAACGCCGCAGTTTCACTCATGGAAGGCGACTCTTCTTTCGAATGGTGCGCTGGCCTGAACGCCGTGCACATTCGCAAAGGTTTGTAACAGATGCAGGGCTGGAGGGCGGTCCGTTTTTCAAGATGGGGCTCTCGCCTTAGCGCCGCGCACTTTCGCCGAACAAAAGGCAGCAGCCTCAAACATGGAGGGCGCCCCCTTTCCAAACTGGAGCTCTCGCCTTAGCGCCGCGCACACTCGCCGTAAAAGGCTGGAACAGTTTGAATGACGGGGGGGGGGGCGACTCTTCTTCAAAATGGCACTCTCGCCTGAGCGCCGCGCACAGTCGTCCTACAAGCTTGCACGGGTGGAGGGCGGCCCCCATTCCAAATGGGACTCTCACCTTAGCGCCTCGCTCCTTCGTCGAACAAAGGGCGGCAGCCTCAAGAATGGTGGGCGGCCCCTTTTCCAAATGAGGCTCTCGCCTCAGTGCCCCGAACACGTTTGATCCGCGGGTCGAGAGCGACCCTCTTCCGATAGAAGCTAGGCCCAGTGCCCCGAACACTCGACGCCAAAAGAAAGCAACAGCGTCAATGATGGAGGGCGGCTCTGCTTCAGAATGCGGTTCTCGCCTTGGCGCCGCACACAGTCGCGTTCAAAGTTGGCAACCTCTACAAGGGGGGAGGACGGCCCCTTTTCAAGAGGGGGCTGTCCCTCAAAACTTCGCATACTCAAACCAAGCAGCTTTGACATATGTATCCGCTGCACAGATGGAGGGCGGCTCCTTTTCCAGATGCGGCTCTCGCTCGGGACTTCCCCGACGTCATCTGCCAAAAGGTAAACTTGCACCATCATTACACAGGTGTCGGCGGTTCTGTCTCGAACTGGGGGTCTCGCTGGACACCTCGCTGGACTGTATGGCCTTACCTGCTCGACTTCTTTACTGCCCGCTGGATGGATACCAGGCAGCGCCTTTTCAAAGAGGGGGCCCTCGCCAGAATGACAGACCCATGGGGCCATGGCCTTTCGAGGGGGACTTCCTGCAGTGAACAAGGAGGCTCGTAGAGACCCATGCGGGGAGACTTGAGACGGGAGGGTGAAATGCAGCAGCGTTAACGCCTCTGGTTTTCACTCTGGTCCTCAACCTCCTCCTTCTCCTCCTCCTCCTCCTCCTGCGTCTTCCTCCTCCCACAACTACTCCTCCTCCTCCCCCTCCCCCACCCCCAATATCCCCCTCCCCACCTCGCCCTCCCAATCCCCCTCCTCCCTTTCCCCTCGCTCTCCCCCTCTCCATCTCTACGACTTCATCTTGCCGAAATCCTTACAGCTCGAAGGATGAGAGGAGATCCAGTCCGAATTTTGAGCCCACGGAACAGTCGTCTTTGGACAGAGGCTCTTCGAGCAGTGAAGAAGAATGTCAGCAAGGACTGATGAGACTGGAAGTTGGGGCGGGAGGTTGTATTGCAACATCGTTGGTGCATCTTGGGTTGACTCCTGTCCTCCGCCTCCTCCTCCTCCTCCTCATCCTCCTCATCCTCCTCTTCCTCCTCTCCTCCTCCTTTCCACGTATCCACTTCCCTCGCCCCCTCCGTTTCCATCCGCATCCTCCTCCTCCTCCTCCTCCTCCTCCTCCTCCTCCTCCTCTCCTCCTCTCCTCCTCTTCCCCTCCTTCTCTTCTTCTTCCTCCTCCTCCTCCTCCTCTCTCTCTCATCATCATCATCATCATCATCATCATCATCATCATCATCATCATCATCATCATCACCACCACCACCACCACCACCACCACCACCACCATCATCATCATCATCATCATCATCATCATCATCATCATCATCATC
>CAUYUJ010002855.1:32500-65000 GCA_963575745.1 Prorocentrum cordatum | reverse complement strand
CCTGCAACTTTGGAACCTTCCGCTTGCAAGCCCCAACAGCACACAGATGGGTCGAAGCTTGTATTCACAATATGGCCATAGTTTTGACTTTCTCGCAATATTCCACTGAGTTTGAGATTCAAGAACCTAACAGCTCAGTCGACAGAGACCAAACGAATGTCATATGTTTGCAAGCGCTCGGTGTCAGTTCGCATGTTACAAACCTGTATGAAACATGGAATGGAAGCCAGCTCATGTTCAACATCAGGCTCTAGCGTGAGACTTCCGAATGTATTACTGTCATAAACCATTCCAACTAATACCACCTACAGAAGCGGAAGCTGTACCCTTTGGGGGAAAAAAAACAAACAAACAATGAAAAAAATCTGCCTGGAGCATGATGATCAACCATTGTTCAGATGTGTCATTTTATATGTGTACATATGCGCGTACGCTCTAGAAACGTGTTCTCCGTGTACATACACGTGTATGCATTGATCAATCACGACAGCCATGCATACATGTATGTATGCACGTGTGCATCTGGCTGCGTCTGTGGCCGACTCTGGAACCCCTGGATCCCAGAGCGCTGCTGCCGCCGGCCTCCCACCAGCCCTCTGCTGGCCTCCGATGCCGGACCCGCCGCTTCGCTTCCCCCGCCGTCCGCCGGCCTTCGCCTGGCTGCCGCCGAGGGCGACGACGCGCCGAAGGCGAGTCCCTTTCTGGACCGCCCCATATGATGCTGATGACCGTCGATGAAGGGGCCCTGGGACACACAAATAAATACGCACAGATAACAGGATTGCCCATATTTTCCCATAGTTTCTGGGTTTTTGTCTTCCCCCCCCTCCCCATATTTTCTCATATTTTCTGGGGAATCGACGATTAATTGTGTCTGTCTGTTTTTGCCCCTCCTGATTCTGGACCGCCCCATATGATGCTGATGACCGTCTGTCGATCCAAAACGTAGGTGGACGGTGCAGCCTGCCAAAGATCGATCCCGCGGAGCGGCTCTCCTGCGCGGTCCTCCTGGCCCACCGTGGCCGACCGAGAGGGCCGACAGCGCGTGATCGCGAGGCCCGGCCTCCGGAGATGCGACCTCGCGGGGCCCGGCTCGGCGGTGCTGCTCCCGAGAGGCCCGCTCCTGAGATGCCGGGAGCCGACAGCAGCAAGCAGACAGCAGCAAGCAGACAGCATCGGGGTGCCAGCCGAGGCGGCCCCGGTGGCCTCCGTGGCAGCCTCGGGCATAGGCTGCCAGTCCTCGGACCCGAGCTGCGGCACCTCCGCGCCGATATCTCCGACGACAACGTTGGCGACGACGACGACGACGACGACGACGACGACGACGACGACGACGACGACGACAACGGCGACGACGTTGGCGACGACGCCGGCGACGACGTCGACGACGAGCACCGAGACGATGGCCGCGACGACGGCGGCGGCGGCGACGGCGGCGGCGGCGGCAACAAGGGCGACGGCAACGACGGCGGCGGCGGCAGGGACGGCTGCGACGGCGGCGGGGCACCGCGGCGAGCGGGCCGTCCGGCCCAGGTGAGGCCGCCACGCCCAGCGCCGCCGCCGCGGCGGCCAGCGCCCGCAGCGGGGCGCGCCGCACGCGGGGCCATGCCCGCATCGCCCAGGGCGCCCCGCAGCGCCCGCAGCGCGGCGCGCGCGGCGCGGCGCAGCGCGGCCGAGGGCGTCCCGCACCGAGGGCGAGACCGAGGGGCGAGAGAGGATCTCGCGACAGAGGGGCCCAAGGACACATAGATAGATAGGCACAAATCCCAGCATTCCCCGTATTTCCCGTTATATCTGCTGGATGTTCGTCCAAGGGCGCAGGAGGGGCGACGGTGCCGTGCCAAAACAGAGTGTACGGAGATCTTGGTACACTGCGCCAGATAATACAAGTGGCACGTGTGCCATGGCTCTTGCACAGAAAAGTAGGGGGAGGAGGAGGAGGAGGAGGAGGAGGAGGAGGAGGAGGAGGAGGAGAAGGAGGGGGGAAGAGGGGGCAAGACATCGCCCCTCGGGGCACAGCAACGGGGCCCAAATCCCAGGTGGGGAGGGGGGGGGGGGGGGTGTGCGTCGCGACGCAGAACAAAGTGCTCGGAGCGGAGAGGGCACGGGGCGGAGGTCCCACTGGGGCGCTGGCGGCGCGGAGAGGAAGGGGGGGGGGAGGTGGTGTGCGTCGCGACGCGGAATAAAATGGTCGGGGCGGAGGGGGCACTGGGCGGGGCTTGGGGCAGAGGGCCACGGGGCGGGGGTCCAATGGGGCGCTGGGGACGGGGGGGGGAGGGGGGAGGTGGTGCGCGTCGCGACGCGGAATAAAATTGTCGGAGCGGAGGGGGCACGGGGCGGAGCCCCCACTGGGGCGCTGGGGACGCGGGGAGGGAGGTGGGAGAGGTGGTGTGCGTCGCGACGCGGAATAAAGCGTTCGTGGCGGAGGGGGCAGTGGGTGGGGCTACCGCTGGGGCACTGGGGACGCGGGGGGGCTCGGGGCAGAGAGCCACGGCGCGGGGGTCCCACTCTGGCGCCTGGGACGCGAGGGGGGGGGTGCGACGCGGAATAAAGTGGTCGGAGCTCTAGACACCCTGCGCAAGAGAATCAACCAATACGGAAAAGAGACGCCCCAAGAGCGGGAGCTCCAACTGACAGCTCGGGACGTCCGCCCGAAGAAACCTCAAGACGCTCCACACGACGCACAACAGAACTCCAACCTCCACACCTCACGCGGCACGCGCGGAAAAAATGTGGCACGGCACGCAGGCACAGCGCGGCACGGACCGGGAGCCCCAGACAGCCGACAATGAATACATGGGTCGGCGGATGTAGCGTGGACCTTTACAATAGATACTCCTGCTCCTTCTCCTCCTCCTCCTCCTCCTCCTCCTCCTCCTCCTCCTCCTCCTCCTCCTCCTCCTCTTCCTCCTCCTGCTCCTCCTCTTCCTCCTCCTGCTCCTCCCCTTCCTCATCCTCATTCTCCTCCTCCTCCTCCTCCTCGTCCTCCTCCTCCTCCTCCTCCTCCTCCCCCTCCTCTTCTTCCTCCTCCTCCTCAACGTGACGCAAGGCTGGCCGAGCGTTGCACGGACGGCGGGCAGGTTGTGATCAAAACTCGGTTCTCGCCTTGGTAACGCCGCGCGCACTCGCCCAAAAAAATCTCGATGACACATAGGTGGAGCAAGGGCGGCTTCAAAAAAATGGCTATCACCATGGCGCCGTTGACATCCTTCCCTACAGCTTACGACAACATTCGATCACACTGCAGCTCTCGCCCAACCGCCGCGCATATTCGCGCTAAACGCTCCCAACAGTTACACGGACGGAACGCACGTGGCGATCGAACGTGACTCTCGCCTTGACACAGCGAGGGTTCGTCTCAAAGCCGTGCAACGGATACGGCGGTTCCCTTCCAAGCTGGGGAGATAGCGCTCAATGGGCGCCTGCCTACAAAAATCGGAGGTTAGTGACCCCAACCGGGAAATCGGTTTCGGTTGCGGTTCGTGTCGCGCGTGCAGGCGAGGCGAAGCTGCGCGAGTTCCTGCACTGGTAGGAGCTACATGGAGCCCAAAGGGCCCCCTCCCGGGGCGGGCGCGGCCAATGACTGTCCTGATGATTATCCCGATGGTTGTCCCAGAGGTCGTCCCGATGGTTGTCCTGATGGTTGTCCCGATGGTTGCCCCGATGGTTGTCCCGATGAATGTCCCGATGGCTGTCCCGATGGTCGTCCCGATGGTTGCCCCGATGGTTGTCCCAATGGTTGTCCCCATGGTTGCCCCGATGGTTGTCCCGATGATTGTCCCGATGGTTGGCCCCATGGTTATCCCGATGGATGTGCCGATGGTCGTCCCGATGTTTGTCCCGACGGTTGTCCCGATGACTGTCCTGATGATTATCCCGATGGTTGTCCCGATGGTCGTCCCGATGGTTGTCCCGATGGTTGTCCCGATGGTCGTCCCGGTTGTTGTCCCGATGGTTGGCCCGATGGTTGGCCCGATGGTTGTCCCGATGGTTGTCACGATGGTCGTCCCCATGGTCGTCCCGATGGTTGTCCCGATGGTTGTCCGAATGATTGTCCCGATGGCTGTCCCGATGGTTGTCCCAATGGTCGTCCCGATGGTTGTCCCGATGGTTGTCCCGATGATTGTCCCAATGGTTCGCCCGATGGTTGTCCCGATGGCTGTCCCGATGGTCGTCCCGATGGTTGTCCCGATGGTTGTCCCGATGGTCGTCCCCATGGTTGTCCCGATGGTTGTCCCGATGGTCGTCCCGATGGTTGTCCCGATGGTTGTTCCGATGGTTGTCCCGATGGTTGTCCCGATGGTTGTCCCGACTGTCCCGACTGTCCCGATGGTTGTCCCGATGGTTGTCCCGATGGTTGTCCCGATGGTTGTCCCGATGGTTGTCCCAATTGTCGTCCCGATGATTGTCCCGATGGTCGTCCCGATGGTTGTCCCGATGGCTGTCCCGTTGGTTGTCCCGATGGTTGTCCCGACGGTTGTCCCGATGGTTGTCCCGATGGTTGTCCCGATGGTTGTCTCGATGGTTGTCCCGATGACTGTCCCGATGGTTGTCCCGATGGTTGTCCCGATGGTTGTCCCGATGGTTATCCCGATGGTTGTCCCGATGACTGTCCCGATGACTGTCCCGATGGTTGTCCCGATGGTTGTCCCGATGGTTGTCCCGATGGTTGTCCCGATGGTAATCCCGATGGTTGTCCCGATGGTTGCCCTGATGGTTGTCCCAATGGCCCTGATGGTTGCCCTGATGGTAATCCCGATGGTTGCCCTGATGGTTGCCCCCGATGGTAATCCCGATGGTTGCCCTGATGGTTGCCCTGATGGTTGCCCTGATGGTTGTCTCGATGGTTGTCCCGATGACTGTCCCGATGGTTGTCCCGATGGTTGTCCCGATGGTTGTCCCGATGGTTGTCCCGATGGTTGTCCCGATGGTCGTCCCAATGGTTGGCCCGATGGTCGTCCCGATGGTTGTCCCGATGGTTGTCCCGATGGTTGTCCCGAAGGTCGTCCCGATGGTTATCCCGATGGATGTGCCGATGGTCGTCCCGATGGTTGTCCCGATGGTTGTCCCGATGGTTGTCCCGATGATTGTCCCGATGGTTGGCCCGATGGTTGTCACGATGGTCGTGCCGATGGTCGTCCCGATGGTTGTCCCGATGGTTGTCCCGATCACTGTCCTGATGATTGTCCCGATGGTTGTCCCGATGGTTGTCCCTATGGTTGTCCCGATGGTTGGCCCGATGGTCGTCCCAATGGTTGTCCCAATGGTTGTTCCGATGGTCGTCCCGATTGTCGTCCCGATGGTTGTCGCGATGGTTGGCCCGATGGTTGTCCCGATGGTTGTCACGATGGTCGTCCCGATGGTCGTCCCGATGGTTGTCCCGATGGTTGTCCCAATGACTGTCCCGATGGCTGTCCCGATGGTTGTCCCGATGGATGTGCCGATGGTCGTCCCGATGGTTGTCCCGATGGTTGTCCCGATGGCTGTCCTGATGATTATCCCGACGGTTGTCCCGATGGTCGTCCCGATGGTTGTCCCGATGGTTGTCCCGATGGTCGTCCCGATGGTTGTCCCGATGGTTGTCCCGATGGTCGTCCCGATGGTTGTCTCGGTGGTTGTCCCGATGGTTGTCCCGATGGCTGTCCCGATGTTTGTCCCGATGGTTGTCCTGATGGTTGTCCCGATGGTTGTCCCGATGGTCGTCCCGATGGTTGTCCCGATGGTTGTCCCGATGGTTGTCCCAATTGTCGTCCCGATGGTTGTCCCGATGGTCGTCCCGATGGTTGTCCCGATGGCTGTCCCGACGGTTGTCCCGATGGTTGTCCCGACGGTTGTCCCGATGGTTGCCCCGATGGTTGTCCCGATGGTTGTCCCGATGACTGTCCCGATGACTGTCCCGATGGTTGTCCCGATGGTTGTCCCGATGGTTGTCCCGATGGTTGGCCCGATGATTGTCCCGATGGTTGTCCCGATGGTTCCCCCGATGGTTGCCCCGATGGTTGTCCCGATGATTGTCCCAATGGTTGTCCCGATGGTTGTCCCGATGGTTGTCCCGATGGTTGTCCCGATGGTTGTCTCGGTGGTTGTCCCGATGGTTGTCCCGATGGCTGTCCCGTTGGTTGTCCCGATGGTTGTCCCGATGGTCGTCCCAATGGTTGGCCCGATGGTCGTCCCGATGGTTGTCCCGATGGTTGTCCCGATGGTTGTCCCGAAGGTCGTCCCGATGGTTGTCCCGATGGATGTGCCGATGGTCGTCCCGATGGTTGTCCCGATGGTTGTCCCGATGGTTGTCCCGATAGTTGTCCCGATGAGTGCCCCGATGGTTGTCCCGATGGTCAGCCCGATGGTTGTCCCGATGGTCGTCCCGACGGTTGTCCCGATGGTCGTCCCGATGGTTGTCCCGATGGTTGGCCCGATGGTTGTCCCGATGGATGTGCCGATGGTCGTGCCGATGGCTGTCCCGATGGTCGTCCCGATGGTTGTCCCGATGAGTGCCCCGATGGTCGTCCCGATGGTTGTCCCGATGGTTGGCCCGATGGTCGTCCCAATGGTTGTCCCAATGGTTGTTCCGATGGTCGTCCCGATTGTCGTCCCGATGGTTGTCGCGATGGTTGTCCCGATGGTTGTCCCGATCGTTGTCCCGATGGTTGTCCCGACTGTTGTCCCGATGGTCAGCCCGATGGTTGTCCCGATGGTTGTACCGGTGGTCGTCCCGATGGTTGTCCCGATGGTTGTCCCGACGGTTGTCCCGATGGTTCACCCGATGGCTGCCCCGATGGTTGACCCGTCCCGATGGTTGTCCCGATGGTTGTCCCGATGGTTGTCCCGATGGCTGTCCCGATGGCTGTCCCGATGATTGTCCCGATGGTTGTCCCGATGGTTGTCCCGATGGTTGCCCCGATGGTTGTCCCGATGGTTGTCCCGATGGTTGTGCCGATCGTTGTCCCGATGACTGTCCCGATGGTTGTCCCGATGGTTGTCCCGATGGTTGTCCCGATGGTTGGCCCGATGGTTGTCCCGATGGTTATCCCAATGGTCGTCTCGATGGTTGTCCCGACGATTGTCCCGAGGGTTGTCCCAATGGTTGTCCCGATGGTTGTCCCGATGGTTGACCCGATGGTTGTCCCGATGGTTGTCCCGATGGTTGTCCCGATGGTTGTCCCGATGGTTGTCCCGATGGATGTCCCGATGGTTGCCCCGATGGTTGTCCCGATGGTTGTCCCGATGCTTGTCCCGATGGTTGTCCCGATGGTTGCCCCGATGGTTGTCCCGATAGTGCTCCCGATGGTTGTCCCGATGGTTGTCCCGATGGTTGCCTCGATGGACGTCCCGATGGTTGCCCCAACGGTTGTCCCGATGGTTAGCCCGATGGTTGTCCCCATGGTTGTCCCGATGGTTGTCCCGATGGGTGTCCAGATGGGTGTCCCAATGGTGCCCCGATGGTTGTCCCGATGGTTGTCCCGATGGTTGCCCAGATGATTGTCCCGATGGTGGATAAAGAGATAGATAGATAGATGGATCGGAAGATAGATAGGTAGATAGATGGATATTGTGGTAAATATATGGGTAGGTAGATAGAAATATAGATATATCATATGAATTTCGAAAGATAGATGGGTCGACGCTTAGATAGATAGACAGGCAGACAGATAGCCAGACATATAGACAAATAGATGGAGAGATAGACAGATGGACACACTGACACCATTACCACCACCACAGGATCACCAACGCGCGCACGGCGCGACATTATAGACTGGGCGGCGCGGGTGACATTGTATATGTTTGGCAGCAACGATGTCCAGTACGTGTACTTGTCGCCGCGCGGCTGAGTGGCACCAAGCTCTGCTAGTGCCCCGAACACGCGCAGGATAGCAATAGGTGTGCTTTTCCCAACCATCCTGTGGTGTTGGGTCCTCGCTTTGAAGAGACAGCACCCTGCGTCACTCACTCACTCCTCCTCCCAATCCTCCCTGCACCGCCCGCATGCGTCAGCCATACTCACGTTGGCACATCCCTCACACGCTTCGAGGCCCATGAGAGAGCTCCACCGAAGGCCCCAGTGCCACCGCCCGCATGCGTCACCCACACCCATTTCGGCACACCCCTCACACGTTTCGTGGCCCCATAGGAAGCTCCACCAAAGGCCCCAGTACCACCGCCCGCATGCGTCAACCACACCAATGTCGGCACACCCCTCACACGTTTCGTGGCCTCATACGAAGCTCCATCGAAGGCCACAGTGCCACCGCCCGCATGCGTCACCCACACCAATTTCGGCACGCTCTTCACACGCTTCGAGGCCACATAGGGAGCTCCACCGAAGGCCCCAGTGCCACCGCCCGCATGCGTCACCCACACCCATTTCGTCACACCCCTCAGCCGTTTCGTGGCCCCATAGGGAGCTCCACCGAAGGCCCCAGTGCCACCGCCCGCATGCGTCATCCACACCAATTTCGGCACACCCCTCACACGTTCGTGGCCCCATACGAAGCTCCATCGAAGGCCACAGTGCCACCGCCCGCATGCGTCACCCACACCAATTTCGGCACGCTCTTCACACGCTTCGAGGCCACATAGGGAGCTCCACCGAAGGCCCCAGTGCCACCGCCCGCATGCGTCACCCACACCCATTTCGTCACACCCCTCAGCCGTTTCGTGGCCCCATAGGGAGCTCCACCGAACCCCGTGCCACCCCGCATGCGTCATCGGGCACACCCCTCCCACGTTCCGGCCCCATAGGGAGCTCCACCGAAGGCCCCAGTGCCACCGCCCGCATGCGTCACCCACACCGATTTCGGCACACCCCTCACACGCTTCGTGGCCCCATAGGAAGCTCCACCAAAGACCCCAGTGCCACCGCCCGCATGCGTCACCCACACCCATGTTGGCGCACCCCATCACACGTTTCGATGGCCCCATAGGGAGCTCCACCGAAGGCCCCAGTGCCGCCGCCCGCATGCGTCACCCACACCCATTTCGGCACACCCCTCACACGTTTCGTGGCCCCATCAGGAGCTCCACCGAAGGCCCCGGTGCCACCGCCAGCATGCATCACCCATACACATTTCGTCACACCCCATAGGGACCTCCAACAGAGGCCCCAGTGCCACCGCCCGCATGCGTCACCCACGCCCATTCCAACACACCCCTCAGCCGTTTCGTGGCCCCATAGGGAGCTCCACCGAAGGCGCCAGTGGCTGCGTTCGCATGCGCCCACCGCACCCATTTCGGCACACCCCTCACACGTTCCGTGGCCCCACAGGGACCTCCACCAAAGGCCCCAGTGCCACCGCCCGCATGCGTCACCCATATCGATTTCGGCGCACCCCTCACACGCTTCGAGGCCCCATAGGGAGCTCCACCGACGGGCCCAGTGGTTGCGTTCGCATGCGCCCACTGCACCTATTTCGGCACACCTCTCACGCGCTTCGTGGCCCTATAGGGAATTCCACCGACAGCCCCAGTGGCTGTGTTCGCAAGCGCCCACCGGACAAGTTTTGGCACACCCCTCACACGCTTCGTGGCCCCATAGGAAGCTCCAACGAATGCGGTGCATACAACGACGGTGCTCACAACTGCATATGGCTGGGTCCTTCGCCAGCCTGGTTTCTCGAGTGCGCAGCCGTTAGAGCATGCGCCACCCAAGTGGGCACGGGCTTTCGGCATAGAAGTGGGCACGCCACCAAGTGATGCTGGCATCGCGCCATGGTGCACCAGCACGTACCAAAAAAACATCATGTCACGTGGCCACCACCATCACCACCATCACCGACCACGACTACTCGTTATCATCAACTCCACCACCAGATAGATGGAAATTTATACATAAGGATAGATAAGTATATATTTCTAGATAGATAGACACATAGATGTATAAGAAGGTCGATATATATATATATATATATATGAACAGATCGAGGCATGTATGGATATATGCATGTCCATAAAGCTATAGACCGACACGTAAATATATATATATATATATGTAAATATAGGTAGGTGTGTAGAAATGTATATATGTGTATCTATATACCTACAAACATACATACACATAGACATGCATACATATATACATACATATATATATATACATACATACATACATACATACATACATGCATACATACATACATACATGCATACATACATACAAACATACATACATACGTGCATGCATACATGCATACATGCATGCATATATACATACATGCATGCATGCATGCGTACATACATACGTACGTACGTACGTACTTGCACACATGCATACATACATGCATGCATGTGTGCACACATATATACATACATACATATGTAAGTACATACATACATACATACATACATACATACATACATACATACATACATACATGCGTACATACATACATACATACATACATACATACATACATACATACATACATACATACATACATACATACATACATACATGTATATACATGCATACATGCATGAATACATACATACATACATGCATGCATACATGGATACATGCATAGATACATACATACATAAACACATGCATACCTGCATGCATGCATGCCTACATACATACCTACGTACATACATACATACATACATACATACACACATACATACATACATACATAAATGCATGCATGCATGCATGCATGCATGCATATATATGTACACACGTACATACATACATACATGCATACATACATAAATACATACATACATACATACATACATGTCGACACATAGGTAGATAGATGGGTCGATAGATGTGTAGGCAGATGTGCGCGACAAGGACAATTGAAGAAACCACCAAGGAACCCAGAGCCATGGGAAATCGACCGCCTCACCCCCCCCCCCAACCTCCTTATCACCCGTAGGGTGGTCCGATCGGTATCCGCGGGGCGCGTTTCGTGACCCTCCCCCAGGGATCCCGGAGGCCAAAATCGACGAATTACGCTACCGAGGAACCCCACATACTTAATTTAAATCTTATGTGTTTGCTTATGTAATATATATATATATATGCACAATCCTGCGTTCTGGGCCCTCGTCGCGAATGTTCCCTGCTAGGCTTTGCGCCAGTGTCGTGGATAGCGGCCGAGCTGAGAGACCACCCCCTGCGCACCCCCTGTGGTGTCGAGAAAGTGCCACGCCTGCTAGCCTTTGCGCCAGTGTCGTGGATAGCGGCCGAGCTGAGAGACCACCCCCTGCGCACCCCCTGTGGTGTCGAGAAAGTGCCACGCCTGCTAGGCTTTGCGCCAGTGTCGTGGATAGCGGCCGAGCTGAGAGACCACCCCCTGCGCACCCCCTGTGGTGTCGAGAAAGTGCCACGCCTGCTAGGCTTTGCGCCAGTGTCGTGGATAGCGGCCGAGCTGAGAGACCACCCCCTGCCCACCCCCTTTGGTGTCGAGAAAGTGCCACGCCTGCTAGGCTTTGCGCCAGTGTCGTGGATGGCGGCCGAGCTGAGAGACTACCCCCTGCGCACCCCCTGTGGTGTCGAGGAGGTGCTACGCCTACTAGGCTTTGCGCCAGTGTCGTGGATAGCGGCCGAGCTGAGAGACCACCCCCTGCGCACCCCCTGTGGTGTCGAGAAAGTGCCACGCCTGCTAGGCTTTGCGCCAGTGTCGTGGATAGCGGCCGAGCTGAGAGACCACCCCCTGCGCACCCCCTGTGGTGTCGAGAAAGTGCCACGCCTGCTAGGCTTTGCGCCAGTGTCGTGGATAGCGGCCGAGCTGAGAGACCACCCCCTGCGCACCCCCTGTGGTGTCGAGAAAGTGCCACGCCTGCTAGGCTTTGCGCCAGTGTCGTGGATAGCGGCCGAGCTGAGAGACCACCCCCTGCGCACCCCCTTTGGTGTCGAGAAAGTGCCACGCCTGCTAGGCTTTGCGCCAGTGTCGTGGATAGCGGCCGAGCTGAGAGACCAACCCCTGCGCACCCCGTGTGGTGTCGAGAAAGTGCCACGCCTGCTAGGCTTTGCGCCAGTGTCTTTGCGCCAGTGTCGTGGATAGCGGCCGAGCTGAGAGACCACCCCCTGCGCACCCCCTGTGGTGTCGAGAAAGTGCCACGCCTGCTAGGCTTTGCGCCAGTGTCGTGGATAGCGGCCGAGCTGAGAGGCCATCCCCTGCGCACCCCGTGTGGTGTCGAGAAAGTGCCACGCTGCTAGGCTTTGCGCCAGTGTCGTGGATAGCGACCGAGCTGAAAGACCACCCCCTGCGCACCCCGTGTGGTGTCGAGAAAGTGCCACGCCTGCTAGGCTTTGCGCCAGTGTCGTGGATAGCGGCCGAGCTGAGAGACCACCCCCTGCGCACCCCCTGTGGTGTCGAGAAAGTGCCACGCCTGCTAGGCTTTGCGCCAGTGTCGTGGATAGCGGCCGAGCTGGGGAGACCACCCCCTGCGCACCCCCTGTGGTGTCGCGAAAGTGCCACGCCTGCTAGGCTTTGCGCCAGTGTCGTGGATAGCGGCCGAGCTGAGAGACCACCCCCTGCCCACCCCCTTTGGTGTCGAGAGAGTGCCACGCTGCTAGCTTTGCGCCAGTGTCGTGGATAGCGACCGAGCTGAGAGACCACCCCCTGCGCAGTGTCGAGAAAGTGCCACGCCTGTGCGCCAGTGTCGTGGATAGCGGCCGAGCTGAGAGACCACCCCCTGCCACCCCCGTGGTGTCGAGAAAGTGCCACGCCTGCTAGCTGCGCCAGTGTCGTGGATAGCGGCCGAGCTGAGAGACACCCCCTGAGCACCCCCTGTGGTGTGCGCCACGCCTGCTAGGCTTTGCGCCAGTGTCGTGGATAGCGGCCGAGCTGAGAGACCACCCCCTGCGCACCCCCTGTGGTGTCGAGAAAGTGCCACGCCTGCTAGGCTTTGCGCCAGTGTCGTGGATAGCGACCGAGCTGAGAGACCACCCCCTGCGCACCCCCTGTGGTGTCGAGAAAGTGCCACGCCTGCTAGGCTTTGCGCCAGTGTCGTGGATAGCGGCCGAGCTGAGAGACCACCCCCTGCGCACCCCGTGTGGTGTCGAGAAAGTGCCACGCCTGCTAGGCTTTGCGCCAGTGTCGTGGATAGCGGCCGAGCTGAGAGACCACCCCCTGCGCACCCCCTGTGGTGTCGAGAAAGTGCCACGCCTGCTAGGCTTTGCGCCAGTGTCGTGGATAGCGGCCGAGCTGAGAGACCACCCCCTGCGCACCCCCTGTGGTGTCGAGAAAGTGCCACGCCTGCTAGGCTTTGCGCCAGTGTCGTGGATAGCGGCCGAGCTGAGAGACCACCCCCTGCGCACCCCCTGTGGTGTCGAGAAAGTGCCACGCCTGCTAGCGTTTTGCGCCAGTGTCGTGGATAGCGCCGAGCTGAGAGACCACCCCCTGCGCACTACCCTGTGGTGTCGAGAAAGTGCCACGCCTGCTTAGCTTTGCGCCAGTGTCGTGGATAGCGGCCGAGCTGAGAGACCACCCCCTGCGCATCCCCTGTGGTGTCGAGAAAGTGCCACGCCTGCTAGGCTTTGCGCCAGTGTCGTGGAGAGCGACCGAGCTGAGAGACCACCCCCTGCGCACCCCCTGTGGTGTCGAGAAAGTGCCCTAGGCTTTGCGCCTAGCGGCCGAGCTGAGAGACCACCCCTTGCGCACCCCCTGTTGCGCCAGTGTCGTGGATAGCGGCCGAGCTGAGAGACCACCCCCTGCGCACCCCCTGTGGTGTCGAGAAAGTGCCACGCCTGCTAGCCTTTGCGCCAGTGTCGTGGATAGCGGCCGAGCTGAGAGACCACCCCCTGCGCACCCCCGTGGTGTCGAGAAAGTGCCACGCCTGCTAGGCTTTGCGCCAGTGTCGTGGATAGCGGCCGAGCTGAGAGACCACCCCCTGCGCACCCCCGTGTGGTGTCGAGAAAGTGCCACGCCTGCTAGGCTTTGCGCCAGTGTCGTGGATAGCGGTCGAGCTGAGAGACCACCCCCTGCGCACCCCCTGTGGTGTCGAGAAAGTGCCACGCCTGCTAGGCTTTGCGCCAGTGTCGTGGATAGCGGCCGAGCTGAGAGACCACCCCCTGCCCACGCCCTTTGGTGTCGAGAAGTGCCACGCCTGCTAGCCTTTGCGCCAGTGTCGTGGATAGCGGCCGAGCTGAGAGACCAACCCCTGCGCACCCCCTGTGGTGTCGAGAAAGTGCCACGAGCTGTGCTGTGCTGTGCTGAGCTGAGCCGTGCTGGGCTGTGCTGAGCTTTGCTGAGCTGTGCTGTGTGCTGAGCTGAGCTGAGCTGTGTGCTGTGCTGAGCTGAGCTGTGCTGTGCTGTGCTGTGCTGTGATGTGCTGTGCTGTGCTGAGCTGTGCTGTACGAAGAGTGAGGTGTGTCGCGGGTGCGGCGCGGCAGGGAAGAAAACCAGAACCCCACGAAGCATGTGGGGAAAAACCGAAGAGACGAAAGAAAACAGTCGTTCCAAGGCCTGGGTATGAGCTTCGAGAGGTGCCCCTCCCCCTCTCGGGTCCCTGGGCCCTCGGGGGAGTGACCCCCCCAATCGGCGCTGCAGCTCGTAGGCTGAGGGGTGGGAGGGGTGGAAGCAGGAGGGCCCGGAGTCGCCCTTCCCCCCCACACACTTCCCCCTCCTTCTCCGAGTCCTCCACTCATTTTCCTGAACACCTCCTCCCTGTCGCCCCCATGCCGATCGCAAGGGCGAGCGTGGCGTTTCGCCTGAGACATTTGTGATCCTGAAGCTCAAAATTCGCGAGAGCTCTACGGATGGAGGGCGGCTCCTTTGCAAAAGTTGGCCCACGCCTTAGCGCCGCACGCACTCGTCCTAACGATATGCACGAGCTTCACGGATGGAAAGCCAATCGTTTTCACAATGTGGCTCTCGCCTCAGCGCCAGGCACATTCGTAATAAAAATGCAGGAGTCTGACGGAGACAGGGCGGGTCTTCTTCAACAGGTGGCTCTCGCCTGAGAGCGCGCGCATTCGCTCGACAACTTTCAACAGCTTCACGGATGGAAGGCCGGTCGTTTTCAGGATGCGGCTCTCGCCTTAGCGCCAAGCACGTTCGTTTTAGAATTATCCTGGCGAAGGACCCAGCCACGCCACGAAGCGCTGCACTGGGTGGGGGGGAAGCATGCGGGCGCTAGCACTGGGGCCGTCGGTGGAGCTCCCTATGGTGCCACGAAACGCTGTACTGGGTGGGTAAAAATGCCAAATTTGGTGTGTGGGACCGTGCGGGCGGTCCCACTGGTGGCTTCGGTGGGGCCACGAAACGTGCGAAGGGGGTGCCACATCTGGCTTCCGGGACGCACGCACACGGTCCCACTGGGGGCCTCGGTGAAGCTCCCTGTGGGGCCACGAAACGCTGCACTGGGCTTGCAAAAATGCCAAATTGGGCAGCGGCCACGAAAGCCACCCGACTCAAACCACCGACCACTCCACTTGTTTGAGTCGCCGGCCCTGGGCCGCTCGACTCCGTCCCCCGGGGGTGGCTTCTCATGCTGGACCGCTTCTCCCCGGGCTGGGAAGCGGCCTCCCTGGAGGCCGAGAGAAGCCAAGAAGCCTAGCGCAAGTCTTCTCGAGCCGCTCCCTACCCTGTCGTGGCGGCGAGAACGCCCTGGAAGGCCCAAAGCGGCCCAGGGAAGGGCCCGACAAAATCAGTCCTGGAAAACTCGGCCCCCATCCTCCTCTGGCAGGCCGCCCCCTCCTCCGCGGCGCACTTGACCAGCCTGCCGTCGCCCCGCACAGCGAGGAGCACGAGGTCCACGTTCGCCCTCAGTGTGGAAACCAAAGGGTATCGATCTCGCTCGAGGATCTACTGACCAGGGTCAAGCCAAACCCGGGACAGTCAGGCTTTGCAGGATCCTGCAAGATCCTGCAGGATCCTGCAGGATCCCGCACTCAAACCCAGAGCAATGCGATCCTGGCACTGCAGGATCCTGCAAGATCCAGCGCTCTGACTGACCCTCATTTGCATTGACTCCCTCCTCGAGGCCCTCGACCCGCGTATCCCCGAAACTCTCCAGGGGTGCGTCCTGTGCCAGACTCCGGGGCGAAGTCCAGCCGTGACGCCGAGGGGGCCTCCTGGGAGCCCCGAAAAGGCGAAAACGAGGCGAGGGGCAGCGGTATCGGAAGGGAGGAGGAGGAGAGCAGGAGGGAGTAGTAGGATTCCAGAGGAACGCCGAGTTCATTGTCAAGGTTCCTCCTCTGACCTCAGGGTGGCGCTCGCAAACTCGATGACGGCGGGGTGCGTCGAGACAGCCTCGCGGGGCGGGCAGGGCGCCCTTCGGCGGCCTTCGAGGCAGGCGTCGGCGTCCGAGGCCGCTCGGCGGGCCTCCGAAGGCGAGGAGGGGGAGGAGGTAGAAGAAGAGCAAGACGTGGGAGGACGAAGACAGTGACGAGGAGGAGGAGGAAAAGGACGGGGAGGAGGCGGAGGAGGCGGAGTAGGAGGAGGAAGGAGGAGGAGGAGGAGGAGGAAGGAGGAGGGAGGAGGGAGGAGGGGGGCGGAGGAGGAGGAGAGGAGGAGGCGGAGCGTCCTCAGAGGAGGAGGAGGAGGGAGGAGGGAGGAGGAGGAGGAGGAGAAGAAGGCAGAGGGTAGGAAGAAGGAGGAGGAAGAGGCGCAGCAGCAGGAGCAGGAGGATGAGTACGGGGAAGAGGAAGAAGGGAGGAGGGGGGTCAGGGTCGATCGAGAGGAAGGGGAGAGGAGGGGGAGGAAAAGGAGGAGTAGGAGGAGGAGGAGGGGGAGGAGGATGTGGAGGAGGAGGGGCGCCGGGAGGAGGGACACGGGGACAAGGAGAAGGAGGCAAAGGCGGAGAAGTAGGACCAGGAGAAAGAAGGACCAGTGTAAGCCCAAGACTCATCAACGATATTGCAACAAGCCCTGTCTCAGGGCTCCCTTTTTACTAGCCCTATACAAGGATCCACTCTCACTGAGGCAAGTGCTCCGTTGGAAGACAACCTTGTGAAAATCCAGAACTGCGCCAGAACATCATTCATGGGATGCCAACGCCGCGAATCGCCGCTATTGTTGCGTCTTGACAACCCTGAACCGTGCCAGAACACAACCCATGGAACTGTAACACCACGAACAAACCTTATTACTGTCGCGCCCTGACACTCCGACATCGTGCCAAACCACTATTTCTGGGACGTGAACCATGAGAATATCTGAAGCAGCTGCAAACTCCTAAGACGAATGTGCGCGGCGCGGTAGCGAGAGCCACCTTTTGAAAAAGAACCGCCCTCCATCCGCGAAACTCTTGCAATGCTTTCAGATCCATCTGCGCGACCCACGGCGACAGCCATATTTCGAAACCGGGCCGCCCTCCATCCGTGAAACTCCTGCATTTTTGGAAACGAGTGTACGCGGGGCTAAGGCGAGAGCTACATTTTGAAAGTGGGCCGCCCTCCATCCGCGAAACTGCTGCAAACTCTTAAAAACGAATGTGCGCGGCGCCAAGGCGAGAACCACATTTGGACGGCGGAACGCCCTCCACCGTGAAACTGAAACGGAAATTGTAAGTTTCGGGGTCGTTAGGGGTGAAGAAGTCTGAGACGAAACGCCCAGCACGCCCTTTCGACAGGCCTCCGGGTGCGACGGGGAGGAATTATGTGTCAGGAAGAGGGATGGTGGTCAAAGAAAGTGACCATGAGGGCAAGAGGGGACGCGGTGGACAGGGGGGAGTGGGAAAGAAGGGGGAAGACAGCAGGGAAGGCGCGAGAAAGGGAGGGAAGGGGATGGGTAAGGGAACGGAAGGAGAGAAAGAAGGGCAGCGGGGCGAGGGGAACGAAGGCACGCCCATCCTCCTCCTCCTCCTCCTCCTCCTCCTCCTCCTCCTCCTCCTCCTCCTCCTCCTCCTCCTCCTCCTCCTCATCCCGTCCAGCATCCTTCTTCTCATGATAATCATCATCATCATCATCATCATCCTCATCATCATCACCAGCAGCAGCATCATCGTCGGCATCATAATCATAATCATCATCATCATCATCATCATCATCATCATCATCATCATCATCATCAGCATCATCAGCATCGTCCTCATCTTCATCATCATAATCATCACCATCATGAGCATCATCAGCAGCAGCAGCATCATCAGCATCATCGTCGTCAGCATCATCATCAGCATCATCAGCATCATCAGCATCATCGGCATCATCATCATCTTCATCATCGTCGGCATCAGCATCATCAACATCATCATGATCATGATCATGGTCATGACCATGATCAGTATACAAACAGTCATCATCATCAGCATCATCATCAGCATCAGCAGCAGCATCGTAATTGTCATACGCATCATCAGTATAGTTATGATCATCGTCACCGACATCATCATCATCAGCATCATCATCATCATCATCATCATCATCATCATCATCGTCATCATCGTCATCATCATCATCATCATCAGAAGCAGCAGCAGCAGCAGCAGCATCGTCATCATCCTCGTCATCAGCATCCTCATTAATACCGCCACCACCACCACCACCACCACCACATTACCATAATCCGTATCATCAGCATCATCAACATCAGCATCATAATTCGTATCATCATCATGATCATCCTCATCGTCATCATGATCATCGTGATCCTCATCATCATCGTCATCATCATCAGTGTCATTATCATCATCAGCATCATCATCGTCGTCATCAGCATCCCCGTCATCTCTCATTATCATCCTCATCTCTTATCCCCCTCCTCATCTATCATTATTGATCATCCCCGTCATCTCTCATTCTCTCTCTCTCTCTCTCTCTCTCTCTCTCTCTCTCTCTCTCACGACTGGCAAGCAAAGTCGGCTAACTAAGATCAAACATACTGTACCTCGATCCTACACGACAAAGCCTGCGCCTCGAGACCTCTCAACTATATCATGTTGATCAATGCTATAAAGACCATCTGTTGAGAGAGAAAGAAACGATAACAAAAAACTGTGGGGATATTTACTGCCAGCATTCCCCTGTCAGGGAATCCGAAGCTCGGCGGGCTGGCATCCTCCAAGACTGCTCCTCAGAGTGAGTCGGGGCGAGGAAGGGCGAGAGGCGGTCAGAAGCCCAACTGCCCCAATCGAAGCCTGACGGAACGGGAGGGGACCGAACCGACAGAGTGCCAGAGGCACTAGGAGGAGTCAGCCAGCGGGCCGACCGATGCACACGCGGGGTGCAGCCCAGTCCGCGCCGAGACTCCATGCAGACGAAAAGGGGAGCAAGGAGGGGCGAGAGGAAGGGAGGAAGGGAGAGAAGGAGCAAGTGAGAAGGGGCGGATATTCGAGGGTTGAGGTATTCGGACACTCTTAGCCTTGGGTCGGGCATGTCCCCCTACAGGCGGATGTTGGACGAAAAATTAAAAGTATTCCAAAAATATCAAAACATGCTCAAAAGCACTCGAAAAATCGTCCCCAGACAATTTCTGGTTACTTCTTACTATTCCTCCTGTAGGGGGACAGGCCTGACTTAATCTTAGCCCCGTGGGGCCTCTGCATGTCCACGGAGGCGTCTCCAGAGGCCTCGGGGGGCCTCCTGGCACCGCCAGGGCCCTCCAGGGACCTCCGGGTGTCAGGACCTATGAGGGCGGAGCTCTGGTCGGGGGGGTGCACTGAGTCGTCGTTGATAAGTCTTGGGCTTACTCTGCTCCTCCTCCTCCTCCTCCTCCTCCTCCTCCTCCTCCGCCTCCTCCTCCTCGTCCTTCACTGACGCATCCACCTCCCTTTCCCAGCTTCTCGCTGCCCCGCCACGACCCCCTCCTCTCCCTCCTCATTCAATGGGAGAAGGGAGGGGAAGGAAACGACGACAACGACGACGGGGATGAAGCGCACGAGAAGACACTCGAACCTCCTCGCATTCTGGCCGTCTTTGGCGGGCAGTTAAATCAAGCTACAGGATCTAGCAACGGAGATTAAAATGCAGCGCAGGAGGTGGGGCCAACGATGGAGTGATCACCTGCGGACTACTGCGTTCCATGCCGCGCACAACAGGAAAGCACCTCCCCGACCTCAACACCATGCACTGAGGAAGGCCGGGGATCAAGGGGGGTGGAGTGTTCGCGGGAGAAGCGGCTCTCTCAAACGTAAACAGCCAGAGGCCGACAGCACCCGAACCCTCCCCCTTTCACCTCCACCACCATCTCCTCCACATTATCTTCCTCTTCCTTCTCATTCCTCTCTCCCCACCTCTTTCCTTAGAAACGAATGCCACGCATGCCACGGTTACTGTGAATAGAGGACGGGGAACAGGAGGAAGACGTGGAGGAGACAGGTAGACGGAGGACGAGAAAATGACACAGAGGAGAAAGAGGGGGGAATCACAGGGGGCCAACAGACAGAAAAGCAAAGGGCGACGGAAAGAAGGAGGACAGGAGAGACGGAGGACGGCGCGGTGTCCGTGCCGCGCCGTGCCGTGCCGGAATAAACTGGCCTGGGCGGAGGGGGCGCGTTGCGTGGAGGCGAGGAGGAGCTGGGCTAGCTGCGGGGAGCGCGGAGGAGGAGCGGGGCTGGCTGCCTGGGGGGGGCAAGGAGGCGCGGTGCCGGTGCGGTGTCAGGCCGCGCCAAAACAAAATGGTCGTGGCGGGGGGAGCGCGCTGGCTGGGGGCGAAGAAGAGGCTGGGCTGGCTGCGGGGGGCGAGGGGGGGAGGACATGGGCTGGCTGCGGGGGAAAATGGAAGAGCGCAGTGCCAGTGCCGCGCCGTGCTGTGCCGGAATGAAATGGTTGGGGAGGAAAGGGCGTGCTGGATGGGAAGCGAAGAGGAGCGGGGCTGGCTGCGGGGACCGAAGAGGAAGAGCGGGGCTGGCTGCCGGGCGGAGAAAGGGGCGGCGTGGTGTTGGAGCCGTGCTTGCTGTGTCGTGCCGGATTAAGATCATCGGGGCGGAGGGGCGCGCTGGCGTAAAGCCGACATAGATGGGCTGGCTGTGGGGCGGGGGAAAAGTGGGCGCGGTGCCAAAGCCGCGCCGTGCAGTACCGTACCGGATTAAAGTGATCGGGGCGAAGGGGACGCGCTTGCTGGGGGGCGAGGAGGAGATGGGCTTTGGGGGGCGAAGAGGAGGAGCGGGGCTGGCTGCGTGTCGGAAGTAGGGAGGGCGAGGCGCCAATGCCGTGCCGTGCTGGAATAAACTGGTCTTGGGGGAGGAAGGGCGCTGGCTAGAGGGGTGACGGGGTGGTGGGTGGGCTGGCTGCGGGGAGCGAGGAGGGGCGGAGGGGGCGCGCTGGCGTGGAGGCGAGGAGGAGATGGGCTGGCTGCGGGGGGCGAATAGGAGGAGGAGCGGGGATGGCTGCGGGGCGGAGGAAGGCGGGCCCAGTGCCGGTGCCGCGCCGCGCCGTGCCAGAGTAAAGCGGGGCGGAGAGGGCGCGCTGGCGGAGAGGTGAGGAGGAGTTGTGCTGGCTGCGGGGAGCGAATAGGAGGAGCGGGGCTGGTTGCGGGACGGGGGAAGGGGGGCGCGGTGCCTTTGCCGGTGTCGCGCCGCGCCGTGCCGGAATGACATGGTCGGGGCGGAGGGGGGGGCGCGCTGGCTGAGGGGCGAGGAAGACTGAGGGGCGAGGAGGAGATGGGCTAGCTGCGGGGGGCGACGAGGAGGACCTGAGCATGCTGCAGGGGGGGAAATGGGAGCGCGGTGCTGATGCCGGTGTCGTGCCGTGCCAGACAAGAGTGGCCTGGGCGGGGCGAGCGGGCTGGCTCAGGGAGCGAGGAGGGGCTGGGCTGGTTGCGGGGAGCGAGGAAGAGGAGCTGGGTTGGCTGCGGGAGGGGGGAAAAGGGTAGGCGCGTTGCCGGTGCCGTGCCGTGCCGTGCCGAAAGAAAGTGGTCGGGGCGGAGGAGGGCGCGCTGGCTGGGAAGCGAGCAACTGGACTGGCTGCGGCAGGGCAGGGGGGGCACGGTGCCCTGGCTGGGGGGCGGGGGGGAGCTGGGCATGCGGCGCGAGGCGGAGCTGGGAGGCGCGAGGAGGAGGAGCTGGGCTGGCGGCGGGGAGGGGAAGATGTGAGGGGTGCTCGCTGGTGCCGTGCCCTGCCGTGCTGGAATAATTCCTGAGCTCTAGGCGAAAGCGCAAGAAAATAACTCCGTCCTGCCGCACCCCAGACGTGTTGGTACGCGGGCTAAGGCGTTACACCGGAGACCACCTCACAGCTTACTGCCCCGAAGGTTAGAATCTGCCACAGCTACACGGACGGATGGGGGGGTCCTTTTCAAATCATGTGTCTCGCCGTTGCGCCGCGCATGTTCGCCTAAGAAGCTCGCACCACTTACACGGATGGATGGAAGTCACATGTTTTTGTTTTTGATGCGAGCTCAGTGTGTATCTGTATCGGCGGCCCTCCCTGGGGTGCTGAAATAAGCGCCTCGCTCGTGACATCCTGGCGCTCTGCTAGAGGAACCAGAAGGAGAGAGAAGAGAGGAAGACGACCGGAAGGAGAGGAGTGAGGAGGGGAGTGAAGGGGAGGTCAAAGAAGAGGAGGATGAGGGGGAGGAGGACGAAAAGAGGGATAAGGAGGATAACAAGAGAAGGAAGAAGAGGAGATGAGGATATGAGAACCCCCTCCTCTTCCCCTCCTCCTCCTCCTCCTCATCCTCTCTCTCCTCCTCCTCCTTGTCATCATCATCATCATCACATCATCATCATCATCATCATTCATCATCATCATCATCATCATCAATCGTGCGTCGTCGTCATCGTCGTCGTCATCATCAATCATCATCATCATCATCATCATCATCAGCAGCAGCAGCAGCATCATCATCATCATCATCATCATCATCATCATCATCATCCTCGTCCCCTCCTCCTCCTCCTCCTCCTCCTCCTCCTCCTCCTCCTTGTCCTCCTCCTCCATCTTTCCGTTTCCTTGTGAACAATTCCACCCTGTTGCACGCCCCGACGTGTCGGACGGGCCCGGCGTTTCGCCTGAGACATCCTCACGAATTATGATCGCGTAGGCTTGGGCACTGGTGCTGGCGTCAGTGCTGGGGCAGGCGATGGGGTTGTTGCTGGCGCAAGCGCAGTCCCCGTCGCTGGCGTCGTTGCTAGTGTAGGCTCTGGCGTTTGTGCCAGCGTAGGCGCATGCGTCGTTGCAGGCGTTGAAGCTGGCGTCGGTGCTGGTGTACACGCTGGCGTCGGTGCCAGCCTACGCGCCGGCGTCGGTGATGGCGTCGGTGATGGGGTAGGCGCTGGTGTAGGCACCGACGTAGGCGTAGGTGTTTGTGCTGGCGTCGTTGCTGGTGTAGGCGCTGGCGGTAGTGCCAGCGTAGGCGCTGGCGTCGTTACAGGCGTGGGTGCTGGTGTCAGTGCTGGTGTAGACGCTGGCTTGGGTGCCGGAGTAAGCGCAGGCGTCGATGCTAGCGTCGATACTGGCGTCGGTGCTGTCCGCGCAGAGGACGATGCTGGTGTAGGCGCCGGCGTTGGAGCCAGCGCAGACGCAAGGGTCGTTGCTGGCATCGATGCTGGCGTCGTTGCCGGTGTAGGCGCTGGCGTTGGTGCCATCGTAGGCGCCAGCATCGGTGCTGGAGTCGGTGCTGGTGTAGGCACCGGCGTAGACGCCAGCGATGGTGCTGGCGTCGGTGCTGGTGTAGGCGGTCGCGTCAGAGCCGGCGTAGTATGGCAACGGCTTCATTGATGGAGTGCCCGTGTTTTTCAAAACGTGGTTCTCGCCTTAGCGCCGCGCACATGCGCCTCAAAAGGTTGCAACAGTTTCACTGATGGAGGGCGTGTGGCCTGCAAAATGAGGCGCTCGCCTTATCGCCTAGCACATTCGTATTAAAGACTCGCAACAGCTTCAAGGATGGAGGGCAGGTGCTTTTCGGCATGTGGCTCTCGCCTTAGAGCGCAGCGCGCATTCGTCTGAACGTTTGCGGCGGCTTCACTAACAGAGAGCATGTCCTGATGGAAGGCGGGTGGCTTTCAAAATGTGACTCTCACCGTAGCGCCCAGCACATTCGTGTCAAATCTTGCAACAGCTTCAAGGATAGAGGGCAGGTGGTTTTCAGCATGTGGCTCTCGATTGGGCACTGGGCACATTCGTCTTACAAGTTTGCGGTAGCTTAAGATGGAGGGCAGGTCCTTTTCACTATGTGGCTCTCGCCTTAACGCCACGTGAATTCGCCTGAGAGCTTCGCAACAGCCTTAAAGATGGTAGACGGTTCCACATCCAAATGTTTCTACTGCTTTAGCGCCGAACTCATTCGTTCTTGCTCGTTTTTGGAAGGTTACGGCGGTATCATGGAGTCGTCAAACCTGAAGTTGGTTCGCGATGTTGAAGTCCCAAGAACGAACTTCTTCAACGTTGAAAACTGTCAGGACGCAACAGCAACGTTGACCCGCGGCAGCTGAAGTCTCAGGACTAGTGATTTGACACGGCTGGAAATTTTCAGACGGTTGTCTTCATGGGCCACTTTCCGCATTTCAGACGGACTTTGTAGGGACCTATGAAGAAAAAACCTGGAGGGAGGGTCTAGTGCAACATCGTTGATGCGTCGTGGGTGTTCACTTGTCATGATCCTCCTCCTCCTCCCAGCCCGGTTCGTCTTCTCCTCCTCCTCCTCCTCCTCCTCCTCCTCTTCCTCCTCCTCCTCCTCTTCCTCATCCTCCTCCTTCTCCTCCTGCTCCTCCTCCTCCTCCCCTCCTCCCTCCTCCTCTCCTCCTCCGCCTCTTCCTCCTCCTCCTCCTCCTCCTCCTCCTTCCTCCTCTCCTTCTCTCCTCCTCCCCGTCCTCCTATTCCTCTTCCTCCTCCTCCTCCGCCTCCTCCTCCTCCTCCTCCTCCTCCTCCTCCTCCTCCTGCCTCCTCCTCCTCCTCCGCCCCCTCCTGCTCCTCCTCCTCCTCCTCCTCCCCTCTCCTCCTCCTCCTCCTCCTCCTCCTCCTCCTCCTCCTCCTCCTCTCCTCCTCCTCCTCCTCATCTTCCTCCTCCCACCTCCTCCCCTCCTCCTCCTCCTCCTCCTCCTCCTCCTCCTCCTCCTCCTCCTCCTCCTCCTCCTCCTCCTCCTCCTCCTCCTCCTCCTCCTCCTCCTCCTCCCCTCCTCCTCCTCCTCCACCTCCCTCCTCCTCCTCCTATCCTCCTCCTCCTCCTCCTCCTCCTCCTCCCTCCTCACCCTCTTCCTCCGCACATCTCCATCATCATCATCATCATCATCATCATCATCATCATCATCATCTCATCATCATCATCATCATCATCATCATCATCATCAGCATCATCATCATCATCATCATCACATCAACATCAATCATCATCATCATCATCATCATCATCATCGTCATCATCATCATCATCTCATCATCATCATCATCAGCATCAGCATCATCATCAGCATCATCATCATCATCATCATCGTCATCCGCGTTCATCATCATCAGCACCACCACCACCATCATCAGCATCATCATCTCATCATCATCATCATCATCATCATCATCATCGGCTCATCATATCATCATCAGCATCATCATCCTCATCACCACCACCACCATCACCATCACCAGCACCATCACCATCGCCATCATCAGCATCATCATCATCATCATCATCATCATCGTCGTCATCATCATCATCAACATCATCATCAGCATCCTCAGCACCATCATCATCATCAGCAGCATCAGCATCATCAGCATCAGCATCACGAGCATCACCATCATTATCAGCAGCATCAACAGCATCATTATCAGCATCATCGTCATCATCCGCATCATATTCAGCATCAGCATCCTCAGCACCATCATCATCATCAGCAGCATCAGCAGCATCATCAGCATCATCAGCATCGTCATCAGCATCATCATCATCAGCAGCACCAGCATCATCATTACCATCAGCAGCATCATCATTGTCGTGAGCAGCATCATCATCATCAGCGTCATCATCAGCATCATCGGCGGCAGCATCAACATGATCATCATCATAAACAACAGCAGCATCAGCAGCAGCAGCATCATCAGCATCGTCATCGTCATCATCGTAATCATCATCAGCATCATCATCATCAACTTCAGTATCAGCATCAGCATCATCGGCATCGTCAGCATCATCAGCATCAGCATCACCACCAGCATCATCATCAGCATCACCCGTGTCATCAGCATCATCAGCATCAACATCGTCAGCATCATCATCATCATCGTCATCAACATCATCATCATCAGCAGCAGCATCATCATTATCAGCATCATCATCATCACCATCATCCCCGTCCCCCCAGCGCCTCGCTCGGAACATCCTCACGATCTACTCTGGTCCCACACGGCAACCTGGCCCCCACACAAGAAGCCGAGAAGTCTGGTCCACCCGACAGGCAAACCGCTCGAGACATCCCCACAATACGGGCGCGAACGGTCGAGTGGCCTAACTCCTGGCGGTTCCGCCTTGGCGTGCTGAAACCATCGCGTCGCTCGAGACATCCTCTCAAAACGCTCTGGAAGCAGAGACGTCAACGGAACCAAACAGGCAAACCGCTCGAGAAATCCCCACAAGCTTGCCGCGAAAGGGCCTGTGCAATACCCGCTGGCGGCTCCCCGCTGGAAAGGTAAAGCAACCGCCTCGCTCGAGACATCCTCGCAATCTGCTCTGGCAGCAGAGACGTCCAAGCAAGCAGACAATCAAACCACTCAAAAAACACAAGTCGGCCGCGAACGGGCCTAAGCAATACCACCTCGCAGGACCTCCCTGGGGTACTGAAACCAGGGGCTCAATCGAGACATCCTCCCAATATGTTCTGAACGGGGCGAGGCCCGAACAACCAAATAGGCGAACCGCCTGGGACATCCCCACAATCTGGCCTCGAATGGGCCCATGCAATACCTCCTGGCGCCCCGCCCACCCACCCCACCCCACCCGCTGAACCAGCACCCCGCCAAGGACATACTCACGATCTGATCTAAAAGCGACGACGTCCAAGCAGACAGGCAAACCGCCCGAGACATGCCCGCAATCTGGGAGTCTGGGTACGAATGGGTGTCTGAGATTCAGTGAGTCCGAGTGCGAGTGAGTCTGAGTATAGTGAGTCTGAGCGAGGACAAAAACAGTGTGCATGAGTCTGGGTATGAGTGTGTCTGACATGAGTGAGTCTGAAGGTGGAAGAGGAAGATGTAAGGGAGCCTGGACATGAGTATGAGCATGAGTGAGTCGCAGGATGACTGAGTCTAAGTGCGAATGAGTCTGAGTATGAATGACTACTTGAGAGAAACGGGAACAACCCCCCTGGAGGCCTCCCCCTGGTGTGCTGAAACCCGCGCATCGCTCGGGACATCCACACAAAATGCTCTGAGAGCAAAGAGGCATGGACAACCAAACAAGTCAACCACCTACGTAAGACATTTCCACAATCTGGACGCGAACGGGCCCGTGCAATACTCCTAGCGGGGTGCTGAAACCACCGCCTCGCTCGAGACATCCTCACGGTCTGCTCCGAAACGGAAGAGGTCTGGTCAACCAAACAAGCAAACCACTCGAGACATCGCCACAACTTGGCCGCCAATGACCCGGACAATACCCCTGGCGGTCCCCCAAGATTGAGGTGCTGAAACCAGCTCCTCGCCGGATACGTCCTCACAGTCTGCTGTGAAAGCAAGCGGGTCTCGGCAACAGAACGGGCAAGCCGCCGGAGACGTCCCCACAGTCTGGGCGCGAACGGGCCCACGCAGTAACCCCCTGGCGGCTCCCTCGTGGGGTGATGAGCCAAGTCGAGCGAGCAAGAAGGCCCCACAACACACGGGTGACTTGTGGCACAACTTGGCAGTGGAAGTGGAACGCGTTCCCATCTCGCAAGCGAAAGGCGCTCGCACGCGGCCCCGCTGCCGACGACCTGGCGAAGGGAAAGAACGTCACGCGGGCAGCGCAAGGGCGGGAGCGGCAAAGCCTCCGATGATCGCGGCGAAGACGAAGCAGACGCCGCGCTGACATAGCTGGAGGGCAGAGAACACCACCAGGAGAAGCCCCCAGACGAGCGAAGCCTTTTAGAGTAAACGCACCGAGGGAATACATAGATCGGACAGGGCAGGGCTGCTTAGTAGAAAGGCCCTAGGCTGGCTAGTAAACGCCGAATGTGGGGATCGGAATGCTTTCTCCTCCCTTGCACGGCACAGCCACTCTCGCACACAAGCTGCGCGGCGCTTGGGCGAGGTCCGCACTTCTCCCGCTCTCGCGCGGCCCCGCGGCCGGCGTCGCGTTCACGCACGTCGGCGAACAAACCACTCGCCGGGCCCGCGCGGAAACGCAGCTGCCACACGAAGTGGTTTTGGTGTTGTTTCTTCATGTTTGATTTGTTGTTGTTTCTTCTATTTCCACGCGAGATGTGCACGGAGGTTGGGCGCGGGCGACAGGTCGCCCACTCGCGCGGGCACCTCCCCAGGCTGGCGCGAGCGAAAACGGTGCGCCACTCGGGGGCGGGAGAGCGGCATTTTTCGCCCGCTCGCGCATCGACGAGGTTGCGTGCACACAAAAAATGCGCTGCGACCAAGCGGGAGCCCAACTTTCCAGAAAAACATAACATATATTTTTAAAGACATAAATACACCTGGAAGGTATATGTTGTTACACATCTTAAAATATGAGGTATCTATAACTCTAAATTATGTGTACCTCTTTTTTGGGGGGGGAACCCAAAAAAGCAACCCAAAAAAAAAACAAAAAAAAACGCGGCGCCGAGGCGAGGGCGACACTTCGGCCTTTCGCGCAGGATGCGCGCCGCGTCCAGTTCCTGCCACGCATTTGGCAGCGTCGACGGCAAAACGCCCATGCTGAGACGAAACACCTTGGCCTTGTAATGTCTGGCAAAGTAGGGTGGGACCACCCGGATCCGGTTGCGATCGACTGATTTCGTGGCAGAGTGGAAGCATGTATCAATTAGGAATAGGGATGAGCGTGGGCGAGCTTGATTGTGAGTGAGTCTGAGAGTGGGTGGGTCTGACTTGGTCTGAATGTAAGTTAGTCTCTGTGAGTGCGTCCAGTCTGAGTGGGTATGAGTGCAAGTGGGTCCGAGGATAAATGAATATGAGTATGAGCGAGCCTGAGTGAGGACACAAACAAGGAAGGAAGGGAGGAAGAACAAGGAGGTGAGTTCGAGGCGTCTGAGTAATATCAAGAAACCAAGTTTATGGGGTTCGGAACAATTCGAAGCGGAGACTCCCATATGTGCGTATATTTTTGTCTGGCGGGCTCCTTGCGTATGGGCTTCAGAATCTGGTCGGGGCTGGGCGACTTAGGTAGTACGAGCGGATTTGACTCTACGCGAGTCTGGGCATGAATAGGCCAAGAGGCCTGTGATACATCCAAAGTCGCATCCCCCTGGGCACTCCGAAATGCCA
The DNA here is from genome assembly GCA_963575745.1 of Prorocentrum cordatum. Taxonomy (NCBI): domain Eukaryota; class Dinophyceae; order Prorocentrales; family Prorocentraceae; genus Prorocentrum; species Prorocentrum cordatum. The sequence continues at coordinate 35,770 of CAUYUJ010002855.1, read as the reverse complement.
TGCCTTCTAAATCGCGATGACCAGGGGGCTCCGACAGGAAACACATTGGGGTGCCAAAGAGCTCTAGATGAGAAACGGCCTAAAATTTGGACGCGAACGACCCCGTGAGACGCCCAAGGCAGACTTCCCCTTGGGATACCCAAAAGCCACACCTGCTACATCGCGATGGTCATGGGGCTCTGAAAAGAAAGGATGTTGGGGGCACCAGAATAATCGTTCTCCCGGGGAGCGGGCACAAATCTGGACGCGAACAGGACCGTGCAACATCCCATGGCGGCTTCCGCTTGGCGTGCCAAAATATTGTGCCTGCTGCATCGTGATGGCCAAGGGATGGTCAAGGGTCTTTGAGAAGAGGAGAGGTTGGCTGCCAAAAAAAGCGCTCCACATGATAGCGAACACAAATACGGAGGCGAACAGGCCAGTGCAGTACCTCTCTGGCGGCTCCCCCTGGGAGAGCCCAAATGCGATGCCTGCTACATCGCGATAGTCGTGAGGCCGTGAAAGGAAAGGATGTTGGGGTGCCACAATAGGCAGAGACTTGACAGTGGGCACAAATCTGGACGCCAACGGTCCCTTGGAATACCCCCTGGCGGCTCCCACGCAAGGTGTCCAAATGCTATGACCGCTAAATCGCGATAGGTATGGGGCTCTGGGGTGAGTTGGTGATGCGGTGTTAACACAAGCGTAATTACAGCCTGCGAGCACAGATACACACAAACACACACACACACACACATCTGGACGCGAACGGGACCGTGTTACACCTCTGGCCGACCCCCCTTGAGTTACCCCCTGGCACCATCCTGTACAGCAGCGAAACCTCCACAAAACGCAGAGCATCGCAACCTCCAAAAACCCTAAGAAGCATCTTTCCTCCCCCCCTGTCCTCCCTCCGAGGAGAAGGAAAAGAGGAGCGCACGCAACTGGAAGAGGAAGAGGAGTAGGAGGAGGAGGAGGAGAGGAGAGGAGAGGAGGAGGAGGAGAAGGAGGGGGAGGCGGATGAGAAGGACGAGGAGGAGCGAGGCAGGCATGGATGAGCCATTTAACACGACGCCTGCTTGACCAGTTCTTCGTCGTCACGAAAGGTGGCGGGGGCGTACATGAGAGCCATACCGTGCTGAGCCACGGCCGTCTCCACGATGAAGCGGTCAGACCGGAGTTCCTCTTCGGAGCCCGCTGCAGGTGTCTCCACCTTCTCCTCCTCCTCCTCCTCCTCCTCTCCTCCTCCTCCTCATCCTCCTACCTCCTCCTCATCATCATCATCATCATCATCATCATCCATCATCATCCATCATCATCATCATCATCCGTATTCCCTCCTCCTCCTCCTCCACCTCTGCTCCTCCTCCGCCTCCTCCTGCTCCTCCTCTCCTCCTGACTATACTGCTTATCCTCCTCCTCCTCCTCATACTCGCCTCCTCCTCCTCCTCCTCTTCCTCCTCCCCTTCTTCTCCTCCTCCTCCTCGTCCGCCTCCTCCTCCTCCTCCTCCCTCCCCTCCTCCTCATCATCATCATCATCATCAACTCATCATCATCATCATTTCATCCTCCTCCTTCCCCCCCTCATGATCATCATTCCTCCTCCTGCTCCTCCTGACTCTCCTGCTTACCTCCTCCTCCTCCTCCTCTCCTCCTCCGCTCCTGTCCTCCTCCTCCTCCTCATTATCATATCTCCTTCCCCTCCTCTCCTCATCTCCGCCTCCTCCTCCTCCTCTTCCTCCTGATCCTCCTCGTCCTCCTCCTCCTTGTCCTCCTCCTCCTCCTCCTCCTCCTCCTCCTCCTCCTCCTCCTCCCAATTCTCCTCCTCCTCCTCCTCATCCTCCTCGTCCTCCTCCTCTTCATAATATTATTCCTCGTAATGGAAATAGTGTTATCAGTGTTATCAGTATCCTTACTGGTAAGAATAGCATTAATGTTTGTCACCACTATTACTCATATAATCAGCACTGATATTCGGAACGTTGATATCAGCACTGGGATTCGGAACGTTGGTAATACTATTATTAATAAGAATAATAATAGTAGTAATAATGCTAAAAATGATAATAATAATAATAATGATAATAATAATGATAATAATGGCAATAATAATGATGACAATAAGACTAATAGCAAGAATAGCAAAAATAGCATTATTACTAGATATATGAAAAACAAACACAGCAGCAACAACAACAACAACATCAACAGAAACTAATCGAAATACGAATGATAGTAATATCGTTGGTACGAACAGCCGTAAAGAACTAATAATAACAACAGCAAAAACAATGGCAACAGACACAACAATAACAACAGCAATGGCAATAATAATGGTGATGGCGAGGATGGTGATAATGATACGAATGATGATGGTGAGAATTAATATTGGAATAAGGATGTGAGGAAACAATATGCTAAGTATTCTTAGTCAATGTGTTATTGGTACTAGTGTGTGTGGTATTGTTACATTTCAGATATTAATGATAGCCGATATACTTTATGAGTTTCATTCCTCCTCCTCCTCCTCCTCCTGCTCCACCTCCTCCTTCTCCTCCTCCTCCATTTCTTCCTCAATATCCTCCAACGCCTGATCATCCTCCTCATCCGCCTCATTCTCCTCCTCCTACTCCTCTTCCTGCACCTCCTCCCTCCTCCCTCCTCCTCTCCTCCTCCTCCTCCTCCTCCTCCTCCGACTCCACTCCGCCTCCTCCTCCTCCTCCTCCTGCTCCTCTCCTCCTCCGCCTCCGACTCCTCCTCCTCCTCTTCCTACTCCTCCTCCTCCTCCTCCTCCTCCTCCTCCTCTCTCCTCCTCCTCCTCCTCCTCTTCCTCCTCCTACCTTCCTCCTCCTCCTCCTCCGCCTCCTCCCCGCCGCTCCGCCTCCCCTCCAACTCCTCCTCTCTCCTCCTCCTCCTCATCCTCCTCCTCCTCCTCCTCCTCCTCTCTTACTCCCCCTAATACACACCTCCTCATCCTCCTCCTCCTCATCATCCTCCTCATCCTCATCTCCTACTCCTCCTCCTCCACCTCCTCCTCCCTCCTCCTCCTCCTCCTCCTCTTCCTCCTCCTCCTCCTCCTCCTCATCATCATCATCATCACCATCATCATCATCATCATCAGCAGCATCATCATCAGCATCCTCCTCCTCCAGAATTGCTACGTTATAATATCCGTTTGTTGGAGCGCGTTCCAGGTGGAAGTAGGTTGGCGTATACCCGTCTTACTATCGCTGTTGGCGGCACACCGCCGATGTCTAGGATGTGCGAGAAGACCAGCGCTACCGAGGACAT
>CAUYUJ010002855.1:0-22500 GCA_963575745.1 Prorocentrum cordatum | reverse complement strand
ATTGAAAATGGTAATTGGTAGCGGGTGGGGCTTGGGAACACACACACATACACACACTCACACTCACACACACAAACACACAAACACACAAACACACAAACACACAAACACACAAACACACAAACACACAAACGCACAAACACACAAACACACAAACACACAAACACACAAACACACAAACACACAAACACACAAACACACAAACATACAACACACACAACACACACAAACACACAAACACACAAACACACAACACACACAACACACACACACACACAAACACACAAATACACAAACACACAAATACACAAACACACAAACACACAAACACGCAAACACGCAAACACACAAACACACAAACACATAAACACACAAACACACAAACACACAACACACACACACAAACACACAAACACACAAACACACAAACACACAACACACACACACAAACACACAAACACACAAACACAAACACAAACACACACACACACACACACACACAAACACACACACACACACACGGAACGCAGGCATGGAGGGCCAGTCGCGCGTTGAAACGCGGTCAAATCGCGCGCCCGCCGGGCCAGTCCGCCGACCCCCTGTGGGTCCTCAGGCGTGTGAGATTGTTCCCCCCATAATCCCCCCCTGGGGACCCCAAACCTCAAATTTGACCCCCCCCCCCCCGGGCCGCGCCAGGTTCAGGACAATGCGCGCCAAGGGGGGGGGGAACGCCCCAAAATGTTCCAAGAGGGCACCAGGACGCCCCCCCACGCGGTCCGAGAGGGCCGCGAACCGTTGGAACATCGACCCCAGACGACGGCGATGGTCCCCAGACGCTCTCCGCAGCCTCCCAGACACCCCAAGGTGCCCCAAAGATGTGCCCCAACAAGGTCCCCAGACGCAGAAATGGCCCCAAGCCATTTTGGCTCAAGCCATTTCGGCTCAAGCCATTTTGGCTCAAGGTGAAAGGAAGTGCTGGGCGTCGTGGGGCGCGGGGCGCGGGGCGTCGTGGGGCGCCCCTGGTCGTCCCGGCGGGGCGGGCGTGGCGCGCCGGCCATGTGCGGCCACCGCCGCCAGTGCCGCCATCGCTCGCGAGGCTCCCGCCTCTCTTCTTTGCTTCTGCTAGCTTGTGGAGCGGCCCGCTGTCCGGCAGCCTGCTTGTCGTGCGGCTGTCTGGGGAGGGTGCTGTGTTTTCTTTGCTTTTGCTCCTTCTTGGTCGGGGACCGCTGGCCGTCGAGGCCCCCCCGAGCCGCGGGGGCCCAGCGTTGTCCGTGGCCTGCCTTGCCTGCTTTCGTGCCTGTTCCGGGGTAGGGTCGCATGCTTTTCTTGCCGGTCGTCTGTCGGGCAGCTCTTGGCTGACCCGGGAGGGGGCGCGCTGCCTCCTTGCTTGTGTTTCGAAGAGGTTGTGCAGCAAGGATATGTCTGTGTTTGCGGTTTCTGTTTTGCCCTTTTTGGTTGTCACCTGGCGTCGCAAGCAAGCAGGCGCGCAAGCACGCTCAGATGGGGCGTAGTGTTTGGCGCTGACGCTGCGCAAGCAAGCGTGTTGCTTTGTCGTGCCCTGTGTCCGTACGGGTGCAGGGTTACGTTGGCGTGCTTTGTCTACCCACCTTTACTTCCGACCGTTGTGAACCCACACCGCTGCACGTCGTAGCGTCCAGGGTCCGCAAGCTTGCTGGCCGCCGTAAAGGAGAATGAATGCAGTATGCCCCGACTGCTCATGCAGTGCACGGCCGGCTCACGGGGGGGCTGGCCGTCGAGGCTATCAAGAGTCTTGGGGGGCAGCGCCGTCCGTGGCCGCCCTGGGTCCCTGCTTGTTGGTCGTCGCCGCCGCGGTTGGCGCCTCGTCGTCGTCGGGGTCGTCGTCGTCGTCGTCGTCGTCGTCGTCGTCGTCGTCGTCGTCGTCGTCGTCGTCGTCGTCGTCGTCGTGGTAGTTGTTGTCCCCCCCTCCTGCTGCCGCCGCTCCTCCTGCTTCTGCTGCCAGTGCCGCCAACGCCACCCACCGTGCTGCCTGTCTCTTTTTTGTTGTCCTTTGTTGCGTCTCTCTGCTTGAGCGGTCCGTTGTCCGGCGGCGTCCCTCGAGGGCGTTCGCGGGGGAAGGGTCCCGCTCACCTGCTGCAAGCCTGCTTATGCCGCCCGTCTGTCGGGCAGCGCTTGGCTGACCCGGGAGGGGGCGTGGAGCAGACGTTGCGCTCTGAAAACTTGCGTGTTCCTGGGGGGCAGCGAGGAGGGAAGTGCGGGTCAGGGCGGCTGTGCAGCGAGGGCCGGTGTGATTTGGACAGGGGCACCTGCTCCTGCTTCTGCTCCTGCTCCTGCTTCTGCTCCTGCTCCTCCTCCACCGGTCTCGTCTCCCTGCCTCGCTGTCTCTCCTGTTTGCCTGTCCTGTCCCTCCTGCTCCGCCCTGCCCCCCCCCACCCTGCCTGCCTGCATGGGCACACTTGCGTTTCGATGCGGTTTTGCAGCAAGGGTCGGTGTGAATTTGACAGGTGCACTTGATGCTGCTTTCTGTTTTTCACGTTCCATCTTGGCTCGGCGAGGCTGTCGCGGCGCACACAAGCAAGCGCGCAAGCACGCTCAAGCGGGGTGGCGTGTGTTGTGTGTGGTGGGGTGTGCTGTGTGCGCGTGCGTGCTCGGCGCACGCTGATATGCGCTTCGCCGGACAGCTGCATGGGTATCTTGTTACTCGGCTCCATATGACTGTGTTCCTCTTGCTGCTTGTGTTCCTCACGCGGGCTTCTTCTCCTGCAGGGGGCCTGTCCGTCGGCGCCCTCGTGGGTCGCCGAGGGGGAGTGCCGTCTGGAGCTAGCCCCATCCAGGTGCCTCCCCCTCCTCCTCCTCCTCCTCCTCCTCCTCCTCCTCCTCCTCCTCCTCCACCTCCTCCTCCTCCTCCTCCTCCTCCTCCTCCTCTCCTCCTCCTCCTCCTCCTCCTCCTCGCTCCTCCTCTCCTCCACCTCCTCCTCCTCCTCCTCCTCCTCCTCCTCCTCCTCCTCCTCCTCCTCCTCCTCCTCCTCCTCCTCCTCCTCCTCCTCCTCCTCCTCCTCCTCCCCTCCTCCTCCTCCTCCTCCTCCTCCTCCTCCTCCTCCTCTCCTCTCCTCTCTCCTCCTCCTCCTCCTCCTCCTCCTCCTCCTCCTCCTCCTCCTCCTCCTCTCCTCCTCCCTCCTCCTCCTCCTCCTCCTCCTCCTCCTCCTCCTCCTCCTCCTCATCCTCCTCCCCCCCCTCCCTCCCTCCTCCTCCTCCTCCTCCTCCTCCTCCTCCTCCTCCTCCTCCTCCTCCTCCTCCTCCTCCTCCTCCTCCTCCTCCTCCTCCTCCTCGTCCCCGGCCTCCTCTCTTGGCTGCTGGTGTTGCTGCTGTTGCTGCTGCTGCTGCTGCTGCTGCTGCTGCTGCTGATGCTGATGCTGTTGGGGTGGCTCTGCCTTGATTCTCCAATATGCATTGCACGCGTATATGTTGTGTGTCTTGTTGCCAACCCCACGCATTTCATCGCCTCGTCCGCCTGTCCGTCCGCTGCGCCGCCAGCGGGGGGGGGAGCGTGGCCGGGGGCGCCGCCGCTGGGCAGCAGCGACGTCGGGCAGCGATGACGAGCCTCTAATAGTAGGGGGGCCGCCGCGGCGCCTCGGCCCAGGTGCCGTGGCCAGCGCCGTCGGTGGCACGCCGCTTCGACGCGCAGCCAAAAGGCCCCCCGAGGCTGCGCACCTGGAAGCACCTAAGCAAACGGCCAGGAAGAGAGCGGCTGTTGGCACAGAGGCAGCAGGCAAGAATAGTTTCTTATGTTTTTTTCCGATGAGATTCACCCTCTTTCTCCGGAGCGACTGGGTCCAACAGTGTTACGCGCGGCCCGAGGCGAGGCCGGTGCCTGTCGACGCCGTGGGTCTCTCCCATACTTGCTCCTCATTCTGAAGAGCGCGCTTCGGCCACAGGACTTTGGCTCTGTGTGGGACATGTGCCAACACGCACGTCAGGCCTATCTTGGAGGCTGTCAACGCGGACGTCGCGACGGAGCCCGAAAAGCACATCCTTGACAGCGTAGAGGCCCATTTCGACAGATCGTGTGGCACTGGCAGAGCAGTCGATTCGAGCGGCAGATTCCACGAAGGTTGTTTTACACGTCGGACAGGCCAAGCGGCTTTCGACCTCGACAAGACCTCTGTCCGCCTGCTGGAGGAATGTGCCCTCCTCGAAGACGGCGACACAGGGGCGCCGATTGCGGGGGCTTTCGACTACAAGCTTCACGGCCCAGAGACATTCTTCTGCAATTCCTGCTTCTGGAGGTCTGGGTGGCCCAGGATCAGCTGGGACGGCCGCTGCAGGAAGCGACGCCGGGAGACCCGCCAAGTCGGGCGGATTTCCAGCTAGGGAGGGCTCCTGGGCCGAGTTCTTTGGATCCTTCAAAGGCATTGGGCGTTTCAATGTTCTGTTCTGCCTTTACTTCTTTTCCATGCTGGCTAATTCCACAACCACATCGTGGCAATGCGCAAACGACATTGAGAGATCGTTCATTGCGGAATGGGGAGTTGCGCGCGTGCTTGTACACCTTCTTCCTGTCCTGACGGACGTATTGACGGGCAGCCAGAAGGGTGCCCACAAGGCTGGGCGCCGCTGCACGCTCCTCGTGATTTTGCTCTATTCTAAGATGGGGGCTAGGGTGGCGGCCGTCGCCAAACCGTTTCTCAAACCCTGGCGCATCCACTGGACGCTGCTGCACCTCGAATTCCTTTTATGCAAGAGACGGAAGGCGAGGGTCAAGAAGGCCGTTGCCTTCCGCCCCGCGTCGCTTAAGGACCCTCGGCTACCTGAGCTACGCAAGCTTCCCACGGTCCGGCCGGATTGGTGACTCGGACGCGAGGTGGCATAAGGTAGCCCTTCTTTGCTGTTGTCTCGCGCTCTCTCTTGAGACATGGGTGCCCGTAGTCCCTTGTCTGTCTGCCTGCAGTGTGCCTCAGTGGGGCTTCTTGCAGCATTGGCGAGGGGGGCTCTGCCCCCCTCCTGGTCGCAGGGAGAATCGTCGACGTCCAGGGACGGAGGTTGGGAATCTTGCTTAGAAGCACGGGATCCTAGCAAAGCCAGGAACCACCAGAGATGGTTTTGAGATGGTCGCCCGCTGGTGGCTCTGAGAGCCCCTGGTGGGCCCAAAGGTCGCCCAGCCAAAGGTTCCTCCCACGAGGGTGGCACACAAGATCAACACCTCGGTGGCCTGATTTGTTTCGCGGGAGCGTTGATCGACATTCCTGCCTCCCCACAGCCCCGACGAAACCCGCGGGGTACAAAACTCGACGAACTCCACATATGCATGATTTATGTTATTGCCCCCGCGCGTTGTTTCAAGGCGTGCCCCCAATAAATCGAAACGCCCCTTTATCATCCCTGAGGATCGCCCCGCATCGGTCGGAATGCGCGAAATGGGAACATGGACTTACGAGGAGGGAAACTGGACGGGAGGGTGTATAATAGCAGCATCATTGGTGCAAGGACGGTGGTGATGGTGACGAGGATGATGCAAGTGACTATACTAGCATCAGGCGTGAAAGGAACAGCTAGCATCAAGTGTTACGACCCAGACACACGGAAAATGGACGGGAGGGTGTATAGCAGCATACTTATGATGGCACTTATGATGGTGACGGTGATGATGGTGACTATGACGGTGATGATTGTGATTATGATGTTGATGGTGTCTTGGATGATGCTGACGGTGCTGATGGTGACGATGATGGTGATGATGTTGATGGTGATCATGGCGGTGATGGTGATGATGGTGACTATCATGGTGATGCTGGTGGTGGTGATGGTAAAACTGATGATGATGGCGATGGTGATGCTAGTGACTGGAATGGTGGTGGTAGTGGCTATGCTGGTGATGTACGTGGCGATGGCGATGATGATGACCTATGGTAAGGTATATCATGTTTCCCGACCTGTGCCCTCATGGTGGGTTGCCGACCATGGGCACCAACGTGTTAAGTTTCACGCCGACGCGTGAAAAGTCATCGGCCGCACTCCCACGGCAGCCTGAAACCAACTTATAACACCTGCAATGATGAACTCCTGGCTGGGAGCTCACGCGCGCATGAACTCCAGCGCCTTGGCCTTGATGACCTCGTGGAGCTCGAGCTTCACGGCGCCCTCGGCCAGCGCGCCGCTCGCCTTGGTCAGCTCCTCGTCGACGCGCGCCTGCCTCTGCGCAAGGCCCGTCTTGTTGTCGCGGTGGATGTTGTGCATGATCTTGCACTCGCTGAGGGTCGTGTCGATGCAGCGGGCGCCCTCCTCGATCCTCTGCACCGCTGCAGTGAAGAACTCGTCGGCGCCTAGATCGACGAACAGCTTCTGTGCCTCCTTCTTGTACTCGGTGACGCTGTCGATGGCCTTCGTGCGCAGCGACGTCAACCTCTTGCTCGTACCCCTCTGCGCGACGGAGAGCACGGCCCCCTCGGCCTTCTCGAGGATCTGCTCCCAGGTCAGCTCCCCGAACGACGCTGGGTCACCCTTGTAGTTCGCGCCGTCGGTCATGCCTCCTGATGGGGGGGGGCGACTATACACATAACCAATGCAGCCCTCCCGCCTTCCCCATCCAGCCCAAAGCTTGAGCTGGATGAAGGTGGCGACGAGGAACACATCCGTTATTGCACATTCGCTGCCTCCCCCGATCCTTTCTGAGCGTCCACGGAGTCCGCCATCTTGCCGAGCTGCGCCGTCACCTCGGCCATCCCCGCGCGCTTGAAGTCCTCCAGCATCTTCCCGATGGTGGCGAAGAGGTCTGCGGGCGTCGACTCCATGAGGAAGAACTCGGCGTACTTCGTCTGGACCCCGACGTCGGACCAAGAAGCGGAACCGTCGAGCGTCAGTTTCTCCTTCCAGCGCTCGCGGCCGCTCTCCAGATACACCGCGTGCAAGGCCTGGAATGCATCGAAGCCGTTGTCGCTGACTACCTGCTGCTCCGCGGTCTCGCCCTCTGCGAGGAGATCGATGGCCATCGCGATCGTGTTCAGCTTGTCGGAGAGGAGGCCCGCCAACACCGTATTGTATGTGTCTGGCCACCCTTCGTCGGCGACGAACGTCTTGACCCTGGTGCTCATGAGGGTGAGCTGCTCCTTGTGAAGCTTGATGTCCATGGCCCACTCGGGAGATACCGAGACCTGTTCTGAGTACTTGCTAATGCTCGCCATGGCAGCCGTGTTCACCGTTACCATGGCATGGCGAACTGTCTCGATGTGGTCCGCGTCGGTGAAGTGGAGCTGCCTCTGGTAGGTCGTCTTCTTGAGAGCGTTCGTGTTATCGACGGTCGGGGCAGAGGCGAACCTCCGCAAAGCCAGCACAGCTTGCTTGGAACCGTCGACCTGCTTCATGTCTTCGTATTTTGCCAAGGAGATGCTGCGCAGCACGTCGATCCTTTCTTTCAGACTCGAGCACTCCTCAAAGCTAGTCGAGTTGCACAGCTCCTCGATGAAGCGGTCGACGTCGCCCATCTCCTTAACTTCGAGCTCCTCGACGGCGATGCGGGCACGGAGCCACGTGTTTATGGCATCCAGCAGCTTGGCCCACGCCACGTCGCAAGCGGTCGGCCTGCACAGCTTCGCAATGCGTGTCAACTCAGCCACGTTGCCCTTGAAGAACTCCTGCTTGTCCCCACTCGGAATGTCATCAAGCGTTTTCATCAGGTGGACAACCTTGGGAGCGAGGTCGAACTCGTCCGCCCTGTGTCTCATAAAAAGTGCCAGCGCTGGAGCCCAGAACTTGCTGTCCTCGGTGTCCTGCTTGGCGGTCTGCCAGCACTTGTCCAAAACTCACATCCAAGAACTTCTTCACAATCAGGCTGTCCAAGTTCACAAGCTTGTCGACCCCTGGCGCGTCAAGTGACCCCAGAAGGCGCAGGATGGTAATCAACTCCAGGGCACAGTTCTTGAGAATGTCGTAATCCTGTGGCGTGCCTGCATACTTGTCGACGGTCGCGTCTTCCAAGATGTGTTCCATATCGTCGACTAGCCTCGCATTGAGATACCTCCCCGACTGGCCTTGCTTGACCAAGGGCATCACGACGTACTCCGAGGCCACCGCCCGAAACCTGGCGACGAAGGCAGCTGGCTCAGGTGTAGGGATATCCCGCAGGCGAGGGTTCAGGCAATCGAAGTTGGAGCCGCCGCCGTCGCCATCCAAATCGTCAGCGAAATCCTCTAGGCCATCAATGCTGAAAGGCATGATCGCATCAGCGATGTCCTCCGTGACGCTGGCGCTCTTGACTCGTAGTTGGACCAGCTTCACCGCGTAGGCTGGCGGGAATACCATCCCCTTCTTCTTGAGCTCACACAGGGCCTTGAACAAGACGCCCTTTTCCACGGATCCTGGGTTCACAATCTTGTATGCTTGCTCGTACTTGAGCCTGGCGCGCCGAACGTTCGAGATGCAAGAGTCGACCTTCGCCGAGTCCTCGAAACGCGTTGCTGCATAGACGTCGGAGCCGTTGTACTTACCCTGGAGAACCTGGCCAGCATCCAATCGGTTGATGAGGTCGATCGCCTTCTCCTGGTCCGTGAGGTTCCGCTTATACCTCTTGTTGCCGCCCGCTGTGGTCGCGGTGCCATCGCTCACCACGCTCTCGGTGTCGCAGGGGCTCTGGTACAACTCAGTCATCGATCCTCCTGACCTCGCCCCCCCTGGCGCCTGCCTCAGAAGCTCAGGCGATCCCGCGTGCATGCCCAGTAACGGAGGAGCTTCTGCGGCGGCGTCGTCAGGATGCACAGAGCTTGCACCTGCGTCGGGGGCCCGCGCGCCCGTCGCAGCAGGCGAGGCCGCACCTTGGCCAGACGCGGCATTGGCCTCCAAGAGTCCACGGCTACCAGCAGGAGGCTCTGCAGAGACACCATCTTGATCTCCGCGCGGCTGCCCGCTGCCTTTGGCGCCCACACCGTCGTCTCCAGGGGCAGTCATACCCAGGGCCTTCTTCTTCAAGAACTCCAGGGTCGGGGGGAACTTGTCCCCGCGAAGGCTCACGGGCAGGGACTCGGTGAGGAGCTTGCGGACTTTGTCGAACATCGTCGCAGGCTGATTTGCCGCCACCCGCTTCTGAGGACTCATGTTGACGATCTGGTCTTCCAGCTCCACCTTGCACCACATCTTAACCTGCAAGAAGGGCCCGCTGTCGTCTTTAGTGATGACCATGTCGTTCATCTGCCCCCCAGTGAACGGACTCGGGATGGTGCCCGTCTTCTCGCCCAGAGCCTCGAGGTCCAGGCCCTTCGCGTCGGTGGACATCATGTCGCTCTCCTTCTTGGCAGTGAAGTTCGCAATGACTGTGTAGCCCAACCTCTTGTGCGCAATGATGCTCTGCGTCGGGAAAGGCCTCTCGTCGGGGTCCGTGTCAGCCACCTTGATCAGCTTCTCGAAGGTCTCGTCGAACTCTTTGTCAGCGCTGCACTGGCCGCAAACCTGGACGAAGCTCACGCCCAGGGCGTGAAAGTGCGGCATGGGGGAATAGCACTGGTCGCACGCATTGACCGAGAGGGGCACCGTCTCGGGCACAGACTTAGCCTTGCACCTCTGGCACGTGCACGGCGCACCAGGCTTGCGCAAGGCATCGCCCAGGTCAGGGTTTCGCATCTCACCGATGGTCGGGGGGGCCGAGCCGCCTGGGAGGTGGAAGAGGCCGCCGATGTCCTGGTCGGCACCGCCTGCATCAGCAGCCTCCCTGGCTTTCCTTCCACGCCCGCGACCATGCCCACCACTGCGGGCGGCCTTCTTGGGCACGGGCTCTTCGTCAGCAGGACCATCGCCTCTCGGAGCACGCTTGCGGGACGCCATCGCCCTGCCAGCCACGCGCAAGTGAAGTGCAATGGCCAGAACAGAAGTGATGAATTGAGGACTGCAACTCAGTCCCTGAACCAAAGCGGCGACGACGGAGGGACGATGGGGCCGACGACCTTCCCTGTTGGTCTCTGTCGTTGCTTCGGGGTTTGGCCTGAGCCAGACACGTTCATCGTACATGTAGGTAGCGCGGGACAGACAACGCACAGCCATGGATCCCAGATGCTCCTCGAGGTATGCCAGGGCTTCAGAAGAAGGCAAGGTCACGGACGCATCCATTGAATCACGCGGCGTGGCCGCGTGTTGAGGCGAGACCGTGTGGGAAATTACTTACTACGCCCAACGCGCCACAACTGCGCGTCTGCCGAACGATCCACTGCAACCCCGATCGATTGCAAAGGCCACGGTCGCTCCGGTAAGTTCAGAGGTTCGGGGCACGCGGCCGCTCGGGCAAGGTCAACATTGATTTGTTAGTTGTTTAGTTTTTTTTTGTTTTTTATATAAAGATTGTTCGGTACGGTACCCTGGACCCTTGCATGAGCGTCCACTTTCCTGTCGGCAAGAGCCCCAGGGATCCCAGGATACCTCGACGGCGGTGCCGCTCCCCAGAAACAAATACACCGAAAGAGCACCAAGCCACGCAACCATATGAAGTACTTATGGTTATGCTGCGCTTTCATGCTTCGACGCCAACGGCGGACAGGCGAAGCCGAACTTTGAATACAGAAATCAAGAAGATGGGGCCCCCGACCGAAAACCCCCCAAACGGAACGCCAGACCAGAGCCGACGTCCGCACGTGGCGACGAGGCAACCACACGCCCAAGGTCGACCTGAAAACGCCACCACCACGCAAGGTTGCCCTCGACGCTGGTCCAGAGAAGGCTTGGCACAGAGGAGCAAACGCTGGCGAGGCCGCGGCCTTGGTCGAAGGTCGCCGTCGGCTGGTGGCCAGAGACCACGTCGGTGCTGCCCAGGAGGGCATCTGCTGAAGTGGGCATTCGCTCGCGACCGCTCGTCGGCAGAGCTCGAAACTCCCGTCCTCCCAGAAATTGGCCCCGATGGGGGTCTCCATATCGCTGCTGTCTGGCTACAGATGTTTATGACGCTTGCTTTGATAAGGTCCACATATTGCTGTTGGTCGCTTGCGTTGCCGACGCATGGGGGTTTCCAGAAACGAATGATTCGCGAAGCGTCATATCTACTTGATAGGAAGGCCCTACCTACTTGTGAGAGGCTCCTATTGACTTTTTGGGAGGGTCCTACCTACTTTGGTGAGGATTTTTTGTACTTTTGGGAGTGTCCTATCTACTAATGGGATGGTCATATCTACTTTTTGGAAGGGCTTTATCTACTTTGGGGACGGTCCTGTCTACTTGTTTGGGGGGGCACATGTACTTTTGGGAGGGTCCTATCTACTTGCGATGGGGGGTCCTATATACTTTGGGAGGGGCCTATCTGATTTGGTGCGGGTCCTATCTACTTCTGGGAGGGTCCTATCTACTTGATGGGAGGGTCCTATACACTTCTTGGCATGGTCTGTCTGCTTTTGGGAGGGCCCTATCTACTTGCTGAGAGGGCCCTACCTACTTTGGGAGGGTCTTATCTACTTTTGGGGAAGGTCCTATCTACTTGCGGGAAGGTACTACCTACTTTGGGTTGGGTCCGATGTGCCTTTGAGAGGGTCCTATCTACTTGTTGGGAGGGCCCTGTCTATTTGTTGGGAGGGTCCTATGTACCGTTGGGAAAGTCCTATCTACAGGTGGAAGGGCCCTATCTCCTTTATTCGGGAGGTCCTCTCTACTTGTGGGAAGATTATCTGTTTGGGAAGGTCACATTCTTGTTAGGAGGGCCCCGTCTACTTGTTGGGCGGGTCCTATATACGCCTTGGGAGGGTCCTATCTACTTGTTCGGATGGTCCCATCTACTTGCTGGGAGGGTCCTATCTGCATATGGGAGGGTCCTATCTACTTTTGGGAAGGTCAGAGCTACTTGGTGGGAGGGTCATATCTATGTTGGGAGGGTCATATATGCTTTTGGCGGTGTCCTATCTACGTGTGGGAAGGGCCTGCCTACGTTTGGGGGTGTCCTATATACTTTTGGAGTGGGTCCAATCTACTTGTGGGAGGGGGTCCTGCATAATTGTTGTGAGGGTCCTATCTACTTTGGGGACAGTCTGGTCTACTTGAAGGAGGGTCCTATCTCCTTTTTAGGAAGGTCCTACCTACTTTTGCAAGTGTTGCGTCTACTTGTTGGGAAGGCCTCGCCTAATTGCTTCGAGGGTCCTATATAGTTGTTGGGGGGTGTTGTTTAATTGTTGGGCAGGTCTGTTTACTTGTTGTGAGGGCTCCACCTGCTCGTTAGGAGGGCCCCAATACTTGCTCGGATGGCCATGCCTACTTTGGTGAGGGTGCTATCTAATTGTTGGGGGGGTCGTATTACACACTTGCTGGGAAGGTCCGATATCCTCGGTGGGGCGGTCCTACCTACTTGCTGCGGGGGCCCCACGTTGGGGGGGTCCGATATACCGCTGGGAGGATCCTATCTACTTTGGGAGGGTCATATGGCAGCATGGAAGTGTTCTATCTACTTTTGGAAGGTTCATACTCACGCTGGCGATGGTCATGTTTACCTGCTGGGCGGGCCCTACGTACTGGATGGGAGAGTCCTGCATACTTGTGTTGGGCGAATTATCATCTTGTTGTGAGGGTCCTATCTATTTTGGGACGGTGCTATATGTTCTTGTGAAGGCCCGATCAGTTTGTCGGAAGGTTCATATCTAATGTTGGAGGGTCCTATATACTGGCTGAGAAGCTAGTATCAACTTGTTTGGCTGGCCCGATGTACTTTTTGGATGGTCATATCGACTGTTCCGATGACCATATGCGCGGGCGCCGCGGCGGCTGCCGCGCCGAACGGGGCACCACCGCGCGCCTCGCGCGCCGCGCTGGCATTCAACCGACGCCGATACTCTCGCACAGGGGCGCCGCGCAATCGCCCCGCGCCATGGACGCGGCAGAGCCTGCCCAGCTTCGCGCTGCATCGCATCTGCACTTCGCAATGGGCTGCATGCCTGCGCCGCCCTCGGCGGGCGTCGCCCGCGCCAGGCTGCTGCCCGAGCGCGGCCACGCCATGTTGCCGCGCGCCCGCGCGCGCGGACATCGCGTGCGATGGCACTGATGGCGCGCTGCGCGTTGCCAGACATGGCGCGCTGCCGACTGGGCGAGATCAGCGCCCCAGGCCCGTCGCCGCGACGCGCCTCGCGCGCGGCGCGGCGCTCTTCCCCGCCCGCCGAGGCCCCCGCCACCACCCACCCACCCACCCACCCAACATCCTTGGCGACCCGAGCCGCGGGCCACATGCTTCTGCGGGCGCGCGTTTGCAAGCGCTGGCCATGCCGAATCGTCGGCGTTTGCTCAGCGCCGCGCGATCGCA
The DNA here is from genome assembly GCA_963575745.1 of Prorocentrum cordatum. Taxonomy (NCBI): domain Eukaryota; class Dinophyceae; order Prorocentrales; family Prorocentraceae; genus Prorocentrum; species Prorocentrum cordatum. The sequence goes on along the minus strand of CAUYUJ010002855.1, from coordinate 9,278 downwards.
GCGCGACGCGGCCCAGGCGCTCGCTCGCCCGCTGGGGCCCGCGGGCCCCGCAGTGTAGCATCGCGGGGCATGTCGGCCCCTTTGGGTCCAGTGGGGCATGCAACGCCTGCTGGGGTTGTGGGGCCCGCTGGTTCTGGAACCTGCGAGGCTGCGAGACCTGCGGGGCTACTTGGGCAGATGGGGCAAGTGGGGCGTGCGAGACCTGCGACGCCAGTGGGCCAGTGGGGCCGTTGGAACCCGCGGTGCCTGCCTTGCGAAACCTGGCGGGGCCAGCGGGCCCTGCGAGGCCCAGGGTAACTGTGCGGCCTGCGACGCGCGACGACGGGGGCCGTGGAGCCCGCGGGGTCATCGGGGTCTGCGGGGCATGGATGCGCCTCTGTGGATTGAGGGGCCCGTGAGACTACGGGCCCCGCATGTCTCCTCCCGCGGTGCCATCGGCGTCGCGGGCGATCCCTCTCTGCCAGAAGCCCGCGCCGAGCCCCCCCCCCCGCCATCTCCTGCCCCGCGCCCCGCCTGCGCTCCGCCCAAACACTGCGCCCCGCGGTGCGCCGCCTCGCAACGAACGGGAGAGGGCGCGATACCGCGCGAACCCCAAGACCCAAGATGACGTGGGGGGCGCGGGCGCAGCGGGAATCGGCTGGCGGGGGCCTTGCAAACATCCCGAGCCCGCGGTGGGGCGTGGGGGTACATTGCAAAAATCCGAGCCCGCGGAGGAGGGGGGGGGGGTACTTTGCAAAAACCGAGCCCAGCTGCTGGTGCACTGCGCAGAATTCCGAGCCCGCGCGCGTGGGGGGCGGGGGGGGGTACCTTGCAAAATCCCGAGCCCTTGGGGGAACTACTGGCACCAGGGGCGCGCACCAGGATCGACAGCGGTCCCGAGGCCAGGGCTGGCCCACCCGCAGTCATAGATCGACGCCCTGGGAGGGCTCTGGAAATCGACGACCGACATCGATCGCGTTTGGCTCACCAGCCCGCGGCGGAGGTTCACGTTCGCCGCCCAAACCTCCGCAAACGGAATGGTCGTCGGGAGGTGGTCGGAGGGGTCGTCGGGAGGTGGTCGGGAGGTCGTCGGGAGGTCGTCGGGAGGTCGTCGGGAGGTCGTCGGGAGGTCGTCGGGGCGCCCCAGAGGTCGGGAGGTGGTCGGGAGGTGGTCGGGAGGTCGTCGGGAGGTCGTCGGGAGGTCGTCGGGAGGTCGTCGGGAGGTGGTCGGGGGGGCGGCCGCGGGCGGTCGGGAGGTGGTCGGGAGGTGGTCGGGAGGTGGTCGGGAGGTGGTCGGGAGGTGGTCGGGAGGTGGTCGTCGGGCGGTGTCGGCGGCGCCGTCGGAGGTCCTGGGTCGCCGCGCAAATGGGCTGGGCGCCGAAATGCACGCCTGGGTTCGGCCGCGAACAGTCTGGATGGGCGCCAAGCGCTGACCGCGTGAATCGGGCGCTCGCAAATCTTAAACAAAAACAATGAGCAAGCTCGGGCCGTGCCCGCGCGCCCGCGCGTGCCAAGCACACTTGATATCGCACTTGATCAGCAACAGCGCTCGGGCCGATTGCTTTCGCCGCCCCGAGATGCGTTCGCCGACGTCTGGTCCTCTCCAAACGCTGGCAGCCGCGGCTTGACCTTTGCGGGCACACACGCGCCCGCTGGCTCCAAACTCAAGAAGGGTTTGGGCCCCGCGGTGCCGCCTGGTCGCCATCGGCGTTGCCCGATGCCCCCTTGGAGTTATGCTGCGCCTCGGTGCCCACATTCGGCCCCCGAGGCCACCGCCCCAAGTTGGGCCAAGATGCCGCCAGCGCCCACCACCCCGCGGAGCCATCGGATGGAGTTCGGCGCCCCGCGGCGCCGTGGCGAGCTTCGCCGCCCGCCCGAACCCAACTGGCACTGGGCGCGGCAGCGGGGGGTGCGGGGGGGCGAACGCCTTGCGCGGCACTGGTGGCCAGCGATGGCTGCATTTCGCGAGATGCGCCGCTGGGTCATGACGGGCCTTGGCGCCAGGGCGCCCCCCGATGCCGCGGCGAACCCCGAGGTCCCGATTGCACTTCCGAATGGCATTCGCGCGATCGGGAAGCGTTTCGGGGGAGTCTAGGACACGAGCGTCGGCCCCCGCGCGCACGTGCTACAAATCATAGCTTCGGGCACCGCGATGCGGAATGCATTCGCCGCGCGCATGGTCGCGCAACCAACATGCCCCAGCGCGGACCAATCGTACTCGGGCATCAAAAGAAGCGCACAGCGGTTATCATGAGCGCGATCCATGGCGACCCTTCGCGGGCGGGCGCGGCCCCTGTCGGGGAGAACCCTCGCGGGCACGTCCACCCCGCTTCGGGGTGATGTGAACCCTGGTGGCGCGACCCCGCAGGATGGCATCACGATGCACGGCGCGATCCATGCAGGTGGCCGAACCCCGCTGCGGAGTGCTCGGGCATTGCGCAGGGCGCTGCCGCTCGCGCAAGCGCGCAAGCGCTGCGATTCGCGGCGGCAAGTCGCCCGCGCGAGCTTCGACCCGCCACGAGCAAACCTCGTCGCGCGCACGGAGAACCATATCGGGACAGCATTACACGCGCAAGGCTGGTCTGCCTCGGACGGGCCCGCCCCCGTCCGTGTGCACGTCTAGCCCCGCGCAAGGCCCGCGCTCGCGGGCGGGCGCGGGCGGCCCCGTGCGGCGCAACTCCACCAGAGCAGCCGATCCTGCTTCCGCGAGAGGGGGCGCGTGCCCTGGTCGCGGAGAGCATGGTCCTATCTACTTTTGGGGTGGCCCCGTCTACTTTTTTGAGGGAGGCGATTTATTTTTTGGGTGGTCATACCCACTTGCGGAATCGTCATGTCTACTTTTGGTGGGCCCTATATAAATTTGGAAGGGTCCTAGACACTTGCGGGGAAGTCTTATCTACTTGCTGGGGGGGGGGGTCCCATCTGTTTTTGGGAGCGCCCTATCTAATTTGAAGAGGGTTCTATCTACGTATGTGAGGGTCTTATCTACTTGTCGGGAGGGTCCTATCTACTTGTTGAGAGGGTCAGATCTGCGTCTGGGAGGGTCCGATCTGCATGCTGGGAGGGCGATGTACTGGTTGCGGTGGTCATATCTGTTGTTTGGGGGTCCGACCTGGTCGGCAGGGCCGTGTCTACTTTTGGGGTAGTCCGAACCACTCTCGGACGGTCCTATCTATTGTTGGAAGGGTCCCATCTACTCGTTGGGCAGGTCCTGTCTACGTTTTGGACGTTGCTATCTACTTGTTTGAAGTGGCCATATCTACTCGCTGGGGGGGGTCTTACCTACTGGCGGGAGGGTCGTATATGTTTGTTGTGACGGCCCGACTTACTTTTGCTAGGGTCCATTATGCTTCTGGGGGGTCCGATCTCCTTGTTGGAAAGGTCCGATCTATGTTTTGGCAGGTCTTATCTGCTTTTGGCAGGGTCATGCCTACTTGTTGGGTTAGTTCGACATACTTGTTCGGAGGGTCATATCTACTTGTTTCCAGGGTGTTGTATGCTTGTGGTAGGGTCCGACCTACATGTTAGGAGGGTCCTATCTACTTTGGAAGGGGTTATATGTACTTGTTGGTTGTGTTTAATGGTTTTTCGGGATGGTCCTACCTAGTCTTGGTGGGGGTCACATCTACGCGCTGGGGGGTCCTATTTACTTTTGTGAGGGTCCAATCTATTTTTGGGAGGGCCCTATCTACCTGTTGGGAGGGTCCGATAGGCTTGTTGGAAAGCCATATCTATTTTTGGGAGGGGCTCATTTACTGCTGGGAGAGGCACATGTACCTGTCGTGACAAAACTTGTGCGCGCAACATTTCCGCATGGACCGCAAATCGCGCGAGCGCGGCCACTTATTGCTTGATCGCCCTTGCCCCATTGACCCAGACTGCCGCGCGCCGCCCGTAGGCCCGTGCCGTCGCGATCTGCAGCCCGCGCTAATGTCGATTGAGGGGGGGATTCGTGGCCGCGCGCTCATCGCGTGAGGGGCGCCGCTCGCGCCGCGCCGAGTTTCGTCTGTTGGCGGGTTCGCCCGCGAACCCCCGCTACCCCGTTCAAACTACATGAAACTCACACACGTTTGTTGAAGGCGGCGCAACGATGATAGTCGCGGCGGCGCTCGGGCGACATAGCCCCAATCGCACATGGAAATATCTGGCGGGCTCGGCGCGGCGGCGCGCAAATCGTTCCGCAGGCTCACGACAGCTGGGTGTGAAATCGGTGTTTCTGGTTGCGTCGGTGGGTGGGTCGCTGGGAAGCGCCCCAGCGCGCTGCTTTCCCGACCTTCCTATTGCAAGCTTACATATAACGTTGCGCATAGGCTGTAAACCTACCATTAACGTATTTCACTCTGTTCAGACGGGAGGGTGAGCGGGGAAGAGGCTGATTAAGTGAGAAGGGGACGAGGGAACACGGAGGGATGACAACACATGGGCCCACATAGATGGCACTGCATAGAATGCGCCACATAGGTTGCACCACGTAGATTGCACCACATAGATACGTACATTGCACCACACAGGTTGCACCACATAGATTGCACCACGCAGACGGCACCGCATAGATTGCACCACATATGTTTTACCACACAGATTGCACCACATGCATTGCCCACCATAGGTTGCCCCCCATATATTGCACCACGTAGATTGCACCACAAAGATTGCACCACATAGATTGTACCACATACATTGCACCACATCCATTGCCCCAAACAGTGCGTGCTAAGATACACTGGCCGGGGTCCACGTTGGCTTACATTTGACACGCTCAGCTTGCATGCAGGGGCTCCTCGCCCTCGTCAGCCAACTGGGGCCTCTCCCCATGCTCCAGGATGAACTGCGCCTCGGGGCTGCCAAGCCTCTTGAAAAAAACTCTGGCTGCCTCTCGGCGGTGAAAATCAGCAGAAAAAAAATGGACGTGGGTGTGGCGGCCAAGGTCGGGGTCCACGTGGAGGAGCCACGCCATGAGATAGCCGACAGGCCTCCCTTTGCAACGAAAACGCGAAAAAATGCAAGTTCTCTCCTGGGTCGTCTTCCTGCCGAAGACATCGTCGGGCAAGTGTGCAACGAGGCGCTTCGTCACATGATAAAATTTAATCAGGCCGCGCCCTGTGTCGCAGACGATGGCACCGCTCTCCTCGCGCAAAGGCGCCGCGGAGCGCAACACAGGAGCTGGCCCTGAGGAGGGGGCGCTGGGCTCCGCCGAGGCGCCGCCAGACGGCGAAGCTGGGCTGCCCGTCGGCGCGCCCACAGCCGAGCATGGCGGCAATGCGCGCCACATCTCAGCCTCCAAATCCACATCCGACCCGATAGAACCAATGTCCTCGTCGGACGATCGGCGGCCACCTGGACAGCAGCCCCCGCCACTGGCGCCGCCGTCAGATGAGAAAGAAAAAAATGACAGCGACCCCGAATCGGAAGGCGGATACATGTGATCATTGCCACCATTGGAGTCCGACTCGGGGTCTGGTTCAGGCTCAGCTCCCCCCTCGGGATCCTCGCCCAGAACGCCTCCGCCCAGGCCCGACAACACCTCGTCGATCGCCTCGTCGTCACAGATAGCATGCGGAGCCTCTGCACCTCCCCCGCGCCCTGGGCCAGGGCCCCGTCCACGACTGTCTCCTCGCCCTCGGCCCTTCCCTCTGCGCGCCAGCCTCCGAGCCTCCTTGGCGTCCTCGAGCTTCTTGATCTCGACCTCCATGCCGCCCCACACGGCGATGGCGGGGTAGAAGTCGTCTTCCAGCTGCAACCTCGCAACACGTTGCCTCCAAGGGGAAATGCGGTGAACTCGCACACGCCGCTGGCCGACGAGCCTGTAGAACACGATGTTGAACGGCCCGTCCACGGCCAGCAAGTCGAGGCAAACTTTCCAGACGTCGCTGAAATCTGGAGACTCGCCGCTCTGGACAGGCTGGACGCCGACCAAGTCGCCGCGATCCTCAGTAGGAAGACGAGCCATGCGGCAGAACGTCGGATAGACCGTTGGTTGCTCCCGAAGCCTGGCAACATGCAGCCACACATCATCCTGTAGAAGTGGAGGCCCCGCGGATGAAGGAGCGGCCTCGATCTTGACAACCAGCAGTGGGACGCCGCTGACAACATTCTTGAAGCCCGTCTTGGCCCCGAGCTTGGCCTTCAAGGCACGGAGGGAAGCGCGAACGCGAGCCACGAACAGCCTGATGCACATGCCGAGGTCCCCCTGGCAGACGCATCGGCCAGCCTCGAAACAATCTGGCCGATTGATCGGGACAGCTCCGATCTTCTGGAGGTGCGGCGTCATGATCTGCGCGTGCATCCTCCTCCACTCCCGCGCTGCAGACGCCAAAGTAAAATCGCCGACGACTGTGCCAGAAGCCTCGATCACCTGGTCGGTGCTCATGTCCATAGTCACGAAGGTGGAGTTGGCGTGAGCATGCTCGGTCTGAAAATTGGTCTGCTGCATCTCCGCGCCCATCACGTGCCACGATCTCGAGGTGCCTGCGCAACCCCCGCCCACCCGCGCCACCCATCCCCTGGAGCAGCCCCCCCGTAAGCCATAACCAAGTAATGGGGGGAGCGGGTGGCCAAGGGTTGCACGGGCACCCAGCTGCGGCCTCAAGGTCTCCGAAAGCGCATCCCGATCAGGAGCGCCAGCTGAAACCTCCCTCTCGATCGCCGCCTGCTTGGCGATCAGCTCGCGGTTCGCCTGTCGCTCACGGTGCAGTTTGGCCCTGAAGTCGTGCATGCAAGCCTTGTAGTTTGCCAGCTCAAGGCGACGATCCTCGGCAACGTCAGCTGGGTCTGCATCTTCGATCGGCAGTGCAGCGGCATCATGGAGTTCACAGTCTTCCAGTGGCAGGGGATCTCGCCGAGCTCGTTTCCGAGGTCTCGAGATCTTGCCGCCATGCCTGGCAATCGTGGTGAGGACGCGACCCAGTTGCTCATAGTAGGCCATCTCGTCGCCCGAAAGGCTCGCGTAGCGGAGGGAAAGTTCAGCAACAGACTCAGCCTCGAACGACTGGCCAGCACAATGCAAGAATGCTCGCCACGATCCCACGCTCCGAACTCGTGCTTGGGCAGGCGCGTCCTCGCACTCGGGCTGCACGTGCTGCCGCTGGCGGAGCGTCGTGCCCTTGGCCTTGGGCTGCACGCGCCATAAACTCGTGGCAACCTCCTCGGCAAAAAATACCTCCGCACTCAGGTCCGCGATGTGCTTCTTGTTGGTGGTCGTGGAACCTGTCTTCTTCGCCTGCACAGAATGCTTTCGCTCTGTCGAGCTCGTGTCCGTGTCAGTCACCAGATTCACTGCTGTCAGCTCTGCCCTCGCACCCGCCCCGCGCAAGTCTGCGCGGTAAAACTTCAGGAAACTATTCGCGTAGGCGTCCAGCGTGTTGGGGCATTCCTTCGCGAGCTCGTCCAAGAGCCTGGGATATTTCAAACCTGCCATCGTGATGTACGGCGCCTTGGCGCATCTCTGGATGACCAGTTCATGCCCAGCAGCGCCGAGACGGATGCTCATGAGGTAGGCCTTCAACTGCAGCTCCTCGTCACGTCGCTGGATGAGGTCGCACTCGGAACCATTGAACACCATGCTGGCAATGCCATTCATGAACTTCTTATTGTCGTCGCCGTCGAACTGCACGATTGCCTGGTAGTCACGAGCGCCCTCCCGTAGAAAGCGAGCCTGCTGCTCACGCTCGAAGGACGCGCTCGACGACCGCAACTGGCGAAGTACCCACTGCATAGAATGCTGCAGGCACAGTCGGAACATCACCAAATCATCCTGGAACGATCCGCTGGCGAGCCAGCTGGCAGTCCGCGACTTGCGGTCTGAGTCGCCCTCGGCCCACAAGTTCTCGTCGTCGTCGAGGTGGTGCGCGTCCTCCGCGCCCGCGAGACCGTCGGCAGGTCCAGGAAACCCGCCTGGTGGAAGCATCGCCCTCCGAACCCAAACCGCCCGCCCCCCCCTCCCCCCTAGGGGGTGCTCGGCTCGGGGTTCGAGGGAGGGCCAGGGGGAGGGCGAGGGCGAGGGGACGGAGCAAGCAGCGGGGGGGCGAGGGGGTGCTCCGGTAAGACTTAAAGGAGGGGGCGGGCTCGAAGGGGAAGAGGAGGGAGGGCGAGGACTGCGAAGGGGGAGGATGGAGGACGGTGCGATTTGGGGCGGGGGGCGATGCTTCCACGGGGGCCGACGTTCGGCAGACGACGACGACGACGACGACGACGACGACGATAACGACGACGACCTGCAATAACGTCGACCTTCGCGACTCTGCAGTAAGCCGCGGGGAAGATGCCGAACACCAGAGTCGGCAGCAACACCTGATCCACGGTGGCGTCGCTGCCCGTCCAGTTGTTCCTCTGCAGTACCTTCCACGACCTCCGAGGCATAAGACACTGCAAACCAATCGAGCACATCATTTTCACAAGTCTGGACCTCCCGAGACCGCTCTTGTCAACAACTCGAAATACATCGTGCCTCGACCAATCACCAAAAAACAACGTCGAGACAACGTGCCTGCGATATCGGTCGTACGGCGTAGGTCCACCCATACAGAGATTCAATGTTTTATCCATGATCTGGAGGGCCTCTGCACTCAAGGACTCGATGGGGACGAGCACAACTCTTTCTTGAATGATCGACCTGGCAGCTGCTATGACATATCTGCTGTGGGCCCCTTGCATTGACAACTGCAACCTGATAAGCTTCGAATCGATTGGCTTCTGTACTTTATTAAACTCACCAGTGCACTGTGCTTTTTTGTGGGCGAGAGAAAGCAAATCTAACGTGACTTCCTTGTCGCTGGACTTTTGTCGAAGGTGCCGCTCTGCTTTCATATTCGGGGCGCCCTCGTCGTGGCACGATATGTTCACAAGCCTTTCCACAGCATTCGAAACAGAAACTTCGCCATCAAACGACTGGGGCCTCAAACTCTGGACAACCGTCTCGGAATTGTTGCTGTCGAATGATTGCAAGTGAGACGGCAACCGACCCAACATAGTGAAGTATTGCTGACCGTTGCCACCAGCGCGTCGCAGAATCAGAGCCCAGGCAAACCCCGTGACCATAATTTTGTGTTTGCTCTTGACGTCGTCGAGGTGGCCGCGTCGATCCTGAATCGCCAGGGCGCTCTCACTCTTACTATCGCCGCTCACAGGAGGCACGGGCACAATGCAGAGCTGCTGGGCTTCGTCGTACTTCCTGCGGCGGATGTACACTGCAGCACGGGTGGAACCAGGCCCCTGGCCGCACCGAAGAACTGCACTCTGCAAAAATCTGGAAATACATTGCCGCAGACTGCGAAAGAGATAAAAGGCGCTCGCCCGAGCGT
>CAUYUJ010002854.1:64270-84956 GCA_963575745.1 Prorocentrum cordatum | reverse complement strand
TTGTCTTGGAGGGTCCAGACCCCCTCCCTTTCATTACGAAATCTGGAGTACCCAATCGGTTACAGACCCGAGGTGGCCTTGTTACAGCTCCCCCTGGCCCGCGTCCTCGGGGCCCGCCGCCGCCGCCCGCGCCGCCGCGCCTCGCGGGGGAGAAGGGGGGGGGAGGAAGAGGAGGAGGAGGAGGAGGAGGAGGAGGGGAGGAGGAGGAGGAGGAGGAGGAGGAGGAGGAGGAGGAGGAGGAGGAGGAGGAGGAGAAGGGAGGAGGGAGGGTACCTTCTCGGGAAGCCTTTTATCAGGAACACTGCGTGGCCCCTTTTCCGCTTCCCTTGTCAAAGGGATGCGGCTGCTTGGTGGGCTTGTTGTTGGTGAGGACGCCCTGGACTTCGGACCTGAGATCTGGGGCGTCCTTCTGCTGCTGCCTGTTCTTCCCATCGCCTGCACCTGGCCCCGAGGATGCCGTCCCCGCGGACGCAGTAGCCTGTGACGGAGGTGCTGCTGATGCTGATGCTGTTGCTACTGCTCCCTGTCCTGCTCCTCGTCCGTCTCCTCCACCTCATCCGTTCGCTCCTTCATCGGTCGTACGCTTTCTACTTGCCAACCTCTTCTTTTGTTCTTCACGTTCGGCTCGTAATTTGCCCGCTCGTTCTTCAACCGTTCCAAAGAGCTTCTTAGTTGCCCCCTGGGGCATGTTTTTGAGCTGGGTGGTCCGTGCTTGGGTTGTTTTTTTTCTTTGTCTGAGGTGTCGACGAACTCTGAGAGCCCAAACAACTCCTCTGACATTTCCGCGAACTCCCATTTGCCTGCCAACACATCGGTGATCGATACAGTTGTAAGGTCTTGGGAGGCTCTGGATCTTTGACACCCAAGTGGAGTGGAATTCCTCAATCGCTTGCGTGTAAACTTTTCTGGGTCGTCAAGTTCTTGCTGTAACTTCTCAATGTGGGACACATGGTAATCGAGCTGTTACTGGACCTTGCCGAAGGCTGTGACCTGTTTCTGCAGCTGGCACTCGATAGGTTGAACTTGCTTGTGTGCTTTGTCTGCCTTAGCTTGTGCCAGCAGCCGTGGTGGTGACGATGCTTTTCTCTGTGCTGCCAACTCTTGTTCATACTTGATCGCCTGCTTTTCATTCCCCGACTTTCTGTGTAGGACAATGAACTGCTCGAGATCCGCAATGGTGAGTCCTTGGTATCCTGTGAGGTCGGCAAATGGTGAGTTGCCTGCCACATCGTGTCTCCTGAACGCATCGTCCAGCGACTGCCAGCCTCCCCCGCGTGTACCTGAACCACTACCACTGCGCTCCGGCCACTCTGGGAGAGGAGGCCATTCTTTTGGCATGAGCGTACTTGCCTTCCATGGGGCCTTACAATGCTTGCACCAGCTCCAGTGCCACTTGTTGCGGGCGCATCCGCAAGCAGTGCATTTCCAAGTACCAGCAAGAGAAGCGAAACGAGACGCCATCTCTGCGTGGTACAGGTAGCTATAACCGAAGTGTACGTTGTGTCAGAACTGTGCGGCAGGCCGCCGTACAGTACCAACAAAGTTGTTGGGGGCCGTCAAATCCCCCCTCGCCAAAAACTCTCGTCCCTGAGCCACCGCTACGGACGCGAACCAAAATGGGTTGAGCCAAAATGGCTACGGAACTCTCCTCCTCTCCTCCCCGTCTTCCTCCCCCTCCTCCCCCTCTCCTCCCCCTTCCTCCCCCTCCTGGTCGCCCGCTCCCGTCCTCATCCTCCTTACCCTACTCTTCCTTCACCTTGGCCCCCCCACCGACTCCTCCCCCTCCTCTTGGTCGGCCTCCCACTCCCCTCTCCCTCTTCCCTTCCCCAACCCCTCTCCTCCCCCTCCTCCCCCTCCTGGTCGCCCGCTCCCGTCATCCGCCTCCTTCCCCTCCTCTCCTTTCACGTCGTCCGACCCCCCCCCCCCCCCCGACTCCTCCCCCTCCTTGGTTCGGCTTCCCCCTCCTCCCCTCTTCCCTTCCGCCACCCCTTTCCTCCCCTCCTCCTCCTTCTAATTCTCCGCTCAGTCCTTCTCCTCCTCCACCTCCTCCTCCTTCTCTCCTCCTCCTCCTCCTTCTCCTCCTCCTCCTCCTCTCCCTCCTCCTCTTCCTCCCTCCTCCTTTCCTCCTCCTCCCCTCCTCCTCCTCTCCCTTCACAGTGTCACCCCCGACTCTCTCCCCTCCTCTGGTCGCCTCCCCCTCTCCCCCTCTGCCCTTCCCCCACCCCTCACCCCCTACCGTCCTTCCCCTCCTTCCCTTCCCCCCTTCCCTTCCCGCGGCTCATCCCCCCCAAACCACCCCCCCCTCCTCTTGAGCGTCCTCCCCTCCCCCAGCACGGGGGCGCTTGCCGACGAGGCTGGCCGCGAACGCCGACGAGGCGAGGGCCAGGCCCAGGGCGTCGGCGACCTCGCCGCGCTCCCGCCGCCCGCCGCGCGCCGACAGCAGTTCGCCGCCGCCGCCGCCGGCATCCTCCTCCTCCTGCTGCTGCTCCCTCCTCCTCCTCCTCCTCCTCCTCCTCCTCCTCCGCCTCCTCGCCTCCTCCTCCTCCTCCTCCTCCTCTTTCTCCTCCTCTTCCTCCTCTGCATCCTGCTCTTCCTCTCCTCCTTCTCCTCCTCCTCCTCTCCTCCTCCTCCTCTGCATCCTGCTCCTCCTGATCTCCCCTCCTCCTCGTCTCCTCCTCCTCGTCCTCCTCCTCCTCATCTCCTCTCCTCCTCCTCATCCTCCTCCTCCCCTCCTCCTCCTCCTCCTCCTCATCATCATCATCATCCAGCATCATCATCATCATCATCATCATCATCATCAGCATCAGCATCATCATCATCAGCAGCAGCATCATCATCATCACACACACCAGCATCAGCACCATCATCATCAGCATCAGCATCAGCATCAGCATCATCATCATCATCATCATCATCATCATCATCATCATCATCATCATCATCATCATCATCATCAGCATCATCATCATCATCATCATCATCATCATCATCATCACCACCACCACCATTATCATCATCAGCAGCAGCATCATCATCGTATTCATCATCATCAGTATCAGTATCGGCATCATCATCAGCAACATCAACATCAGCATCAACATCAGCAGCATCATCATCATCAGCAGCATCATCGTCATCATCATCATGATCATTAACACCATCATCAGCGGCAGCATCAGCATCGGCATCATCAGCATCATCACAAGCATCAGCATCACCATCATCATCAACATAAGCATCATCAGCAGCATCAACATCATCAGCATCATCATCAGCAGCAGCATCAGCATCATCACCGTCATCATCATCAGCAGCAGCATCATCAACATTGTCCTCATCATCAGCAGCAGCATCACCGTATATTCCAGCTTCGTGAGGATCAACATCCTCATGATCATCATCATCATCATCATTATCATCATCATCATCAACCGCATCATCATTAGTATCATCAACATCAGCAACAGCTTCGGCATCCTGATCGGCACCAGCATCAGCATCATCAGAATCATCAGCATCGTCAACAGCATCATTATCATCAGCAGCATCAGCATCATCAGCATCATCAGCATCGTCATCATAATCGGCATCATCATCATCATCATCAGCATCATCATCATCATCATCATCATCATCGTCATCATCATCAGCATCAACATCGGCATCATCAGCATCATCAGCGTCATTTGCATCATCGTCATCATCATCATACCTCATCCTCTCTTGCAACCTCTTCCCCCTCATCAGCATCATCATCGACCTCGTCAGCATCATCAGCATCATCAGCATCATCATAGTCATCATCAGTATCATCAACATCATCATGAGCACCATTATCATCACCTTCACATCATCATCAGCAACATCATCATTAGTATCAGCATCAGCATCATCAGCAGCATCAGCATCAACATCATGTTCATCATCATCATCATCATCATCATCATCATCAGCAGCATCATCAGCATCATCATCATCATCATCATCATCATCATCATCATCATCATCATCCTACCTGCCCCTCCTCTTCCTCCACCCTCTTCACCTCCTTCCCCGCGCGGTCGATATCCTCATCTTCTTCCCCCTCCTCTTACCCCCCCTCCTCCTCCTCATCCTCATCGGGTTCCTCCTCGTCCTCCCTCTTCTTCCCCCTCCTCTTCCCTATCCTCCTTCTTCTCCTACTTCGTCTCCTCTTCCTCATACTCCTCCTCTTCCTCCTCCGCCTCCTCGTCCTACTCGTCCTCGTCCCCGTCCTCGTCCTCCTCCTCCGCTCCCTCCTCCTCCCTCTCCTCCTCTTCCTGCTCCTCCGTGAAAGGCTCAGGCAACAGCCGAATATCGGCCGCGCTACCCGGACACGGTTTTGGCAGCGCCGACGTCTCATTGCTTGGACGCAGTTTGGGCAAAACCTGCGGATCTACCCCGGGCCCGAGTTACCCCGAATTATACAGGGTAACTCGGGCCCGGGGTAAATCGGGCTTGGATTCCCGAAAAACAAACCCGGAATAGCCCTGACCCGAGTTACCCCTGATGAATTGGGGCTCTGGACGCCCGAATTATCCGGGGTAGCTTGGGCCCGGGGTAACTCGGGTTCCGATTCCCGAGAAACGAACCCGAGTTAGCCCTGACCCGAGTTACAACTGATGGCTCGGGGATCTGATCCTTGATAATCAGGGGTGCGCAGAGTAGCCATCACAGGTGTGTCGTCTAGAAGTTCCCGTTGTGTTCTGAACGGCTAGTTCTGGGGGGGGGGCTTTCGTGGATTGGGCGGTGGTGAGAACCGCATGCGACGCATGTAGTCGTCGTCGCGCATCACCCGCCACCGCCGCTCGCCGTCAGTTTCGAAAATCGAGCTTCGCGGATCGAGATTCGCGCAAGGTTTCCGCAGGTTCGAGCCTCTGCGAGGCCACTGTTCGGCACAGCTGGAACCCCTTCGACATGCTGCTCATAACGCAACGGTTTTGTCTACCGGCTGTGTTCATCTCCAGCGACGACAGGGTTGAGCAGGAGAAGAAAGAGTCACTGAAAGACCACGAGGGCGAAGGAGCATCGAGGAGCAGCGAGAGAGTCAGCGGGAGGAGGGAAGACGAGGAGAACAGGCGAGGACGAGGAGGAAGGAGCAGCTAGAGCTCAAGGGCGAGGAAGACGAGGGATGATGACGTGGAAAGGAAGAGGGGAAGCAAAAGGATAATGAAGAATGTTGACGACGAGTGCAACGAGGAACAGGAGATGGAGGTGGCAGGACGAGGACAAGGACAAGGGCATCCGAATAAGGGGGTGCAACGTCAGAGCACCTACTCGGGTGACCTACGCGCTTCTGTCAAAATCTCCTGCGATTTGTTGTGCTACAGCCCTGCCTTCACACTAGGGCCGGCAGGGGGCATACCACGCAGCTCAAGGACCGAGCTCCGAGGTGGCCCCGAAAGAGAAGCTCGCTACCTTACATCACGAGTCTCTTCGGGTCAGTGCGGGGGGAGCGGCTGCTGGCCCTTCCGCGAGCCCTAGGGGAGGGGACGCGCGGGCTTAGTAGGGCGCCCAAGCCAGGGGGGGAGGAGACGACGACACGAATTCAAAAGGAGGAGAGGGGGGAGGGACGGAAGGCCCGAAACCCCAAACTGTTGCTGGGGGGGCTGCTTACTCTACAGCTTGAATTACGGGGAGGACAACGGCGAGGTGGTTAGGGACGAGGAGGGAAAAAGGGAGGGGAGGAGCAGGACAACGAAGGAGGTGATGACATGACACATTCCTCCCGCCTTCTCCATCTCCCCCGCGCCCTGCTGCTCAGCCTCTGCCGGTCTCGGGCCTGGCGCCCCATCCGGCTATAAGGGGGGGCCGCCCCCCAAATAGGGAGAGACACCCAGTCCGGCTCGAGGCCCTTTTTATGCACGGAGGGATGCGGCTGCCGCTGCCCCCCTTCGCTTTCTCGCTCTGTTTCTCGAGCGGGGCCGCACGCGCGCCATCCGACCGAGCGCAGCGAGCCCCTGTGGCAACCTCCCTCCCTCCATCCATCGATCCATCCATACATGAATTCCATATATACATGCGTGCATACATACATACGTGAATACATGCGTACATGCATGCATGAAGCATACATACATACAGACCGACATACATGCATGCATGTATCCATACAAACAAACATACGTACATCCCTGCGTGCATGCATGCATACATGCGTACATGCATACACGCATGCGTACATGCACACGTGCATGCATACGTGTATAACTACATACATGCATACACACATACCTACTTACGCACGAGCACACATACATACGTGCATGCATGCATACATACATACAAACCATACACACACGTATATACATGCATGAATCTATGTACACACATATATATATATATATATATATAAATAATTACATATGTAGATGTATACCTGCACACCTCAAAATAAACATACGTAAGTACAAACAGCGGTCCAACGATACAGACATACATACAAGCATGCAGGACTCAATGCATACATGCATACGAACATACATACATGCACCTATACATAAATACATGCATGCATGCATACATACCGGCAGACAGGCAGACACACACATGCATACATATATGCACACAATCATCATGCATATACGTATATATGCATACATAAACATGTGCGTGTGTTCAAATGCATGCATGTATCCATACATGCACACATTTATACGTGCCTGAATGCATGCATACATGCATGCATGAATGCATGCATACATGCATGCATCAATACATGCACACATACGCACATACAGACGTACACATGTATCCGTAAACCCAGACATGTATGTAGGTGTGCGTGCATCATTTCACACGTACATTCATACATACATCACTCCATCGATCCATCCATCCATCCACACACATACACACATACATACAGACAGACAAACCCATATAATGATGCCCCTATACATACGTGCACGCATACAAACGTACGCACGTACGTGTACATTCATACATATATACACATATCAGATTGAGGGGGCTGAATCGAACGATCATTCACTGTCCCTGGGTGCGTGGTTGAAAACAAAAATCCTTGATGCCGATTTTTGTTGTTGTCGTTGTCCCACCCGCGACCAACCCCGCGACCCAGCCGCGGCCCACCCCGCGACCCACCCGCGACCCATCCCGCGACCCACCCGCGACCCCCCCGCGACCCGCCCGCGACCCACCCCGCGACCCGCCCGCGATCCACCCCGAGAACCCCCCGCGACCCACCCGCGACCCACCGGCGACCGGACCACCCGCGACCCACCCGCGACCCACCCGCGACCCACCCGCGACCACCACCCGCGACCCACCCGCGACCCACCGCGACCCACCCACCCGCGACCCACCCCGCGACCCACCCAAAAAATTTCGGCGCCTGCGGCGTTTTTTTTTTGTTCCAGATGGAGAACCTGCGACCCACCCGCGACCCAAACCACGCCCGACCCGCGACCCACCCGCGACCCACCGCGACCCACCCGCGACCCACCCCGCGACCGGCCCAAAATGTTCGGCGCCTGCGGCGGGCTTCTTTTGCATTCGCTCCAGGTGGAGAACTTGCGACCCACCTGCGACCCAAACTGCGTTCAGTGTACAAATCAAAATGTTCGGCGCGTGCGGCGAGCTGTTTTGGAATGCCTTCCAAGTGGAAGTGGGGAGCCCGCGACCCACCCGCGACCCAAACTACGTTCACTGAACAAGCCAAAATTTCGGCGCCTGCGGCGTTTTTTTTGCATTCGCTCCAAGTGGAAAACCTGCGACCCAAACTGCGTTCACTGTACAAATCAAAAATGCCGGCGCTTGCGGCAGGCTGTTTTTGAATGCTTTCCAGGTGGAGGTGGAGAAGCCGCGACCCACCCGCGACCCAAACTACGTTCACTGAACAAGCCAAAACTTCGGCGCCTGCGGCGGGTTGTTTTGCATTCGTTCCGGGTGACCCACCAGCGATTCCCCCCGCGCTGAAGTTTTCAGAACACGCAAATCGGCGCCTGCGGCGGGTTTGCTCGCATTGGTCAGGAGGAGGAGGAGGAGAAGGAGAAGGAGGAAAAGGAGGAGGAGGAGGAGGCGGAGGAGGCGGACAACGACGACGACGACGACGATGAGGACGAGGACGCGGACAAGGAAGAGGAGGAGGAGGAGGAGCAGGAGGAGAAGGAGAAGGAGGAGGAGGGCGCCATCGACAGGGAAGGTGGGGGCCACGAGGTCCGCCGGCTCGACGCCCGCGTCACCCGCGCCCGCCCCCTCACGCTGATCCGCAAGTGCGGGGTGCTACGTATCCATGTATATATGTGTGTGCATCTCCGAGCCATGCTCACACGGACTTGGCGTGTTAGAATGCTCGTCTGTCGCCTTGGAAAGTTTGAAGTATCGCTAGCCCCCCCCCACCCACCCCTCCAGCACGCACGTCGTTCAGAAATCGCCCCCTCAGAAATTGGTTGCTGGCTAGCTGCTCGACCTCCACGAAGCCGGCTCCAGGACGGCCTCTCAGACAGCCACGTCGACACCAGAACGGCTCCAGATGGCGCAAGATGGCTCAATGGGGCTTCGGAGACGGCCTCGAGACGGCCCGAAGGGCCCCCAAGATGGCCCGAGAGGGCTCCAAGAGGCCCTCCAAGAGCGCCCGTGGAGGCCCAAATCATTGATCATTACATTCGGTTGTTGAAGGAGTTCGAAGTTCTCGCTTTCGAAGTTCTCGCTTATTTGGGCTCCCGACCACCCAAGACGGCCCAAGGGGCTTCCAAGATAGCGTCAAGACAGCCCGTGGGGCACCCAAGAAGGCCCCGAGTCGGCCCAAGAGCACCCCAAGATCGCCCAGTGCCCCAAGAGAACACCGAAGCGCCCCAGAGAAGCCTCCAAGACGGCCCCCGAATGCGTCAGACGGGCCAATCGCCCCCCTAAGGCGGCCCAAGATCCCAAGAGGCCCAGGGAAGCTCCCCAGGTGGCCCCCGGGAGGCCCCCAAGAGCCCCCCAAGGAAGCTCCCAAAAGGCCCCTTGAAAAAGGCCCAAAAGGAACACCGAGACACCGAGACAGGACGGGTCAGCGAGCACAGAGCAACAACGCTAAGACAGCTCAAACCGCCCGTGAAGGGAGTAAGGGAGGCGCAGAGGCCATGGATGCCTCTGGGCTGCCCGACCAAAGTTGCGGTCGACAACAGGGCCACGCAGCAGCGGGAAGGGGTCCTCCACACTCCTGCCCCCGCCTGTGACCAACGCCCCCCCCCCTCCTCCAAGGTGGGAAACTGCTCTAGGGTACTTGGGCAGATGCTGAGCGTGGTTCCGCTAACTTTGCACCCTGACTGGAGGGGGGCTAAACCTAAGCAGCGAAGAGACCCCACATCATAGGATAAGGCTGGAGTAAAATTGAATAGAGAACCCGGAAAATCCGAGCGCGACAGCCTCGCTCTCTGGACTGGCTGGAAGCACTGCTGCCCTAAAAGAAGCCAGCGCCGTTAGGGCAATATGTCGTAGCTAGGTGTTTCCCAGGCGTGCACGACAGCTGCGGAGGATGGGGGGGGAACCCCCCCCCTCCGATAAAACACGCGCAACTCCCACGCACAGCACGCACACACGCACGCACCATAACACTCGAAATCCTCCGCTCCCCCACCTCCCCCAGAGAGGGCTAGCAGAGTGCTGAAAACTCTGGAAGGGGTGGAGGGATAAGGTCGGATAAGAAGGGGAAGCTGGAGATTCTAGCACTCAGCAGCAGACAGCTACCGATGGGCATCCAAGGCAGCGGGATGCAAGTGCTCTCCACCCTCTCACCCCTCGCTGTCACTCCATGCTGCTGCCCATCACAACCTCTTGCCGTAGCCTACGCCGGCGCTGAACTGGGTGGCGAAGCCACTATGTTCACAGGCATTTCCTCCTGGATCTCCAGTAGCACCGCGGCGTCAGAACTGGCTGCGAAGGAAATGACCACCCCGTCCAAGCTCACGTGGCCCTTGGGGCCTACGCGACCCAGATAGGATTCTGCGTCATCAGGCATGTCGTAGTTGATGAGCAGGTTCGGCCTGATGATATCTGATGTCAGGGCCCGATCTTCTGCCAACGCCACCAGAATGCCCGCCTCGGGCCCAAAGCTCTGCACCACCGCTTGGATTGAGCCGTCCGACTCGGAGTCTGGATGGGAACCCTCAACAGAATACATGGAGCGAGCGTCAAATTTGAGCTCCCGAAGGACCTCTGACAATGCCATGGCTCGCCTGTTCGACCAAACCAACACGACCGCCCGATGATAAGTTGTAGAACGCAGAACGCGCATCAACTTCGCATTCTTCTCGCGCTCTGAAACCATGACATGGTACTGCGAAGGATGGTCCGTGAAAGGGTTATGCTCCTCCTCAGTCTGCGTGATATTCACCTCCTCTGTGGGCCCGTCGCTTCCCATCGGGCGCGGGGGGTACTCGAAATCCACACTGGTAAGCTGGATTTCTTTAGATCCTGGCCCAGCAACCGATTGACCCCAAATTGAAAGAACATCGGCTCGCGTCTCTACCGTGACCGATTGCAGTTCGTGCAGGCGGTCCAAATCCCATCGTACATGAGCGGGTCCATATCTACCGCCTGGGCGCACTGCTCACGGACGTCGTCCCCGTTGATGAGGACCTCGACACGCATAGCACTGCTGCTGTCGCTGACGCTGCCATGGTTGGTGGTGTGCTCAAGCAACTCCCCACCGCTCAGCGAGTCCGCACAAGTGGAGGCAACATGTGCGTTCTCAACGGTCCACCTGCCTCCTGGAAAAGAACGGCCTTGACCTTCGAATGCTCGTTGTCATTTGGCGGGTGAGGTGGTACGCCTCGTCCACCATGACGATATTATTGCAGATCTTCCCGCTGAGTTTCCCATCGCGACGTAACTGACGGGCTGCAGTGGCAATGCCCTCAGGGGAACCACCAACATGCTGAGCTAGCAGCCGCAATAGCTAACCATTCATCCTGTAGAGCAGCTCTTCCGCATTGAGATGCGAATGGCTTTCCATGGCTGCTACTGCTGCGGGCGCCCCTGTCTTGGCCATCCGGCCTCGCTGAGCCTGCATGGCCCAAGAAACCTTGAGCCACAACGGCTACGGAGAAGCCCGAAAGGGCCCAAAGAAGTTTGTTTCTCCTCCTCCTCCTCATCATCCTCCTCATCATCATCCTCCTCATCATCATCACCATCATTATACACGTTTCTTTTGTTCATTTTGAATTACTCCTCCCTGTCGCACCCCGAAGCCCATCGGAAGGGAAGGTCGGGGGGGTCGCCGGAAACTTCCTCACCATCTAAAAACCGGAAACGTAAAAACGAGCAACAACATGGAGGGCGGGTGATTTTCAAGATGTGGTTCTCCCCTTCGCGCCGCGCTCATTCGCTTTGTGTTTGGCAACTTGCAAAGTTTTTGCGGATGGGAGTCGGGGGGCTTTCAAAATGTGGTTCTCGCCTGAACGCCCCCTTCATTCGGCCTACAAACTTACAAGGGTTGAACGTATTGAGGGCGGGTGGTTGTCAAAAAGTGGCTTTCGCCTCGGCGCCGCGTACACTCGCCTCAAAAGTCTGCAAGAGCTAACACATTGACGGCGGGTGGTTCTCAATATGTGGCTCTCTCCGCTGGTCTGGAAAATCTGCAAGAACTTAACGGACTGAGGGCGAAGGTCGTTTTCAAAATGCGAGCGGCTCAAGATTATCAGGGCGCAACAATTACATTGACCCGCGGTGCTGAAGTCCCAAAAATGGTGTTCGGGCAAGATTAAGATGTCGTGAAAACGCAACCGTCAGGATGACTCATGGCGTTGAAGTCCTGAGAATGGTTTCTGGGCACGCATCAGGGTTTTCACACGGTTGTCTCCCAACGTGGCAACTCTCTCAGTGGAAATGAACCCTTGTAGCGGCCCGTGAAGAGGGAGCTTTGAGGGAGGGTGCACTCCAACATCGTTGCTGAGTCTTGGGTTTGCGCTGGTCCTCCTCCTCCTCCCCTTCCTCCTCCTCCTCCTCCTCTTCCTCCTCCTCCATTCCTTTTCCTTGTGAGTAGCTCCTCCCTGTCGCACCCCGAGGCCAGTGGGAAGGGCGGGCCGGGCGTTTCGCCGGCGTATTCCTTCTCACTTATGAACCTGAAGCTTCAACATTGAACACAGCGTCACAGATGGAGGGCGGTCCGATTCCAAAATGTGGGTCTCGCCTTAGCGCCGCGCATATTCGTTTCAAAGCTGTGCGAGAGGTCCGCGGATTGAGGGCGGGCCTATGCATATTAATATGCATACACGTACTTATGCGTGTGTGTGTGTATGTATGCATGGGCATGCGTATGTGTGTGAATAGTGATGCAAGTATGCATGTATGTGTGCATGCATGCGTGTATATTCATATATACGTATATACATATATACGTGTGTATGTGTGTATGTGTGTATGACCATGTGTATGTGTCTGTGTATGTGTATGTGTGTACGTATGCATGCATGTACGTATGTGTGCATGTACGTATTTATGTATGCATACATGCATGTGTGTATGTATGTATGAACGTTTGTATGCATGTGTGTATGTGTACTATAGATATGTATGCGTGTATGCATGTATGCATGTATGTATGTGTGCATGTACGTGTATGAATATATGTATGTATGTATGTATGCATGCATGTATGCATGCATGTATGTATGTGTGTATGTATGTATGTATGTATGGATGGATGGATGTATGTATGTATGTATGTATGTGTGTATGTAAAGTTTGATGCAGTGATAGATGTATGTATGCCTGCATGCATACATGCATGTGTGCATGTATGCGCGGTTTTATATATTTCTATCTATATATATGTCTCTGTGTATGTAGATGTTGGAATACAGCAGGGCATCGATTGCACCACAGGGATTGCACCACTGATGTTGCACTGCATAGACTGCACACCATAAGATTGCGCAACGTAATATTGCAATATATATATACAGATACACAGATGTTAATCGACGTATACTACAATCACACTGGTTGGGGTCCACGCTGGCTAACATGTCATCAAGATCTTCAGCTGATCTTGAAATCTCCCCTCTTCTGTCCGAAGCGCGCCCACGACAGCCCCACGACCAGGTCGGCAAACGGCCCCAGCGGCTCCCGAGAGCACCAGGCGGAGAAGATCCCCGGAGGCTGGAGATCGTCTGCACGTGCGCTCCGGCTCGTCTCTGCGAGAACTGCCGGGAGGAGGAGGAGGAGGAGGAGGAGAAGGAGGAGGAGGAGGAGGAGGAGGGGGAGGAGGAGGACGAGGAGGAGGAGGAGGGGGAGGAGGAGGAGGAAGAGGAGGAGGAGGAGGAGGAGGAGGAGGAGGAGGAGGAGGAGGAGGAGGAGGGGGACCCCTTGGCCGAAAGGGCAGAAGCCAACGAACGGCTGCTCTCCTGGAGCCTTCGGACGCAGCTCCGCTTGCGGCCGGGCCGCGCCGGCCGCAGAGGCAGACCGGGCGCGGACGCGCAGACGAGCGGGCACACGCAAGAGCTGCCCGACGCTCAGACGGACACACGGCGGAGGTGGCGTGGTACAGTCGGGGCCTTGACCTAAGGAACCCCAAAAAAGGAACGAGGCCCCTTTTTTCCATAAGTTAAACTTCGATTTACGATCGAAAACCTAAGGAAAACCTGAGGCAAGCTGTGAAACATTTAAGGAACGCGGAGCCCCTCCCCAACGAAAAGGGTTCCTTCTTCAAGGCCCCGACTGTAAATGGCGACGGCGATGATGACGACAACGATGACGAGGGTCATTTTTGAGCGTGCACATTCTCTGGCTAGGGCAGACTGGGAACCAACGTGCTGGAACGGAGGAAAGCAGCACACGTGAAAAGAGCGGGCATGTACACCTATCTTGCCTCCCAGAAGGGAAGAGGAGGATCGAGGATGGGGCGGAGAGGAGGAGCGAGGAGGGGGAGGAGACGCAGGGTGGTGAAGAGAGGAGGGAGAGGAGGAGCGAGGATGAAGCAGGGAGGAGGATAAAGCAGGGCGGATGATGAGGAGGAGACGGGGAAGGAGGAACATCAGGGCGAAGAGCCGCAGGAAGAGCACCAGGGCGAAGAGCTCAATCTAACACTTGCGCCCTCCGGATCATCCTACACTATCCACTTTTTCTCATCCTCCAGCCCCCCCGCTCTTGTCGCAGAGACCCCCCCACCAGCTTGCAACGAGATGCCATGCAACGCAATGCGATTGCAATTCAAAGCAATTGCAAGGCAATACGACGCAGAGCTTCGCAAACCAATGCAACGCAACGCAAACTCATGCAACACAATGCACAGCTATGCGAAGTAATGCAGATCAACGCAAAGCAATGCGGCGACGAGGCTGCGGACGTCGACGACGCGGCGACAGTGCGGCGACGACAACCACAAGGCGGTGGACCCCAGACGACGGGCGGTAACGAGGCGGCGACGGACGGTGGCGACGGCGACGACAGCCACCAGACCACCAGACAGGCGCAAACGACGGGCGGCAACGAGACGGCGACGGATCGGCGACAACGACGACATAGCGGCCGGACCGCCAGACGGGCCCAGTTCCTTATGACAGACATATAAGGGCCCCTGCTAGCAAGCACCTTTGGGATGTATTGAAAAACATCCTAACAATCCTGTGGTGTTGGTTCCTCGTTTTGAAGAGACAGCGCCCTGCGTCACTCATTCCTCCTCCTTCCTCATCCTCTTCCTCCGCCTCCTCCCATCCCTGTCATCCCTGCCTCTGCCCTCCGCATGTCTCTGCTTAGGCACACCCCACACACGCTTCGTGGTCCCATAGGGAGCTCCACCAGAGGCCCAAGCGGCAACGTCAGCATGGTGTACCTGCATCCAGTCCGGCACACCCCTCACACGCTCTGTGACCCCGAGTGGAGCTCCACCAAAGGCCCCTGCGGCAGCGCCCGCATGGCGAACCCACACCTGATTCGGTACACCCCTCACAAATTTGGTGGACCCATCTGGAAATCAACCGAAGGCCCCAGCGGCAGCGTCCGCATGACGTACCCGCACCCGATCCGGCACACCCCTAACACGTTTGACGGCCCCACATGGAGCTCCACCGAAGGCCCTGAGCAAGCGCCCGCATGGCGTACCCGCGCCCGATTCGGAACCCCTTCGCACGGTCAGTAGCTGGAGCTCCACGAAAGCCCCAGCAGCAGCGTCCGCATGGCGTACCCGCACCCGATTTGAAACCCTTTCGCACGTTTCATCACACTCGAGGCACCAAGAAACCAAGATCAAGGACCTCAGGAGGAACGACGGCCGGCGCTGGCCTAGAATCCCATTGAGTCTGCAAACGCAAAGAAAAACCCTTGGGCAAAACCGAATTGGGGGAACACTGTAGGCACACCGCAGGCCAGAAAGTGCGACGAGCGCTTGCAATTCTTCCTGCTACCACGTCTCGTGCTGCCGCTCGACCAGCTCCGCCTGGCCCATGCTGGGCTCGGGACCCGAGGATGTGCACCCCTGCAAGACGAAGCCGAGACGAGGGTGCATTCGGTTAAGGATAAATGAAGAACCTCTGAGATGCGGCGGCTCTGAAAGACGTCTCGGGCGTCGTGGCTCAGAGCATGCAGAAACGCTCTCAGAACGTCCCGGATCGCTCTGGAACGGATGTATCCTGGTCTCAGCCCTCCCGACCCTTGGAAAGCCAGGAGGGCGTGTACAGGGCTGAGCCTAGACGGCGTGCTTCGTTTTCGTTTTGTTTTCGTTTTCCAGGACGTGTACAGATCCCGTCGCCCTAGTATGGGGTGAAAGAGGGTGGCGCGCGCGAGCTGTGCGACACCTGAGACCCAGGCACTGCAGCGTGTTCACGTCTGGGCGAAAAAGAGAAACGGGACTGTCGGGCCGGACGAAAGGGGGGGACAGCAAAAGGGGGGTTTGAGAATCAGCTCGCGTAGCTGATTTCCCCAGCGCCTCCCGGCGCCGGGAGGCACCCATGTATCGAGGAACGGGCCTGGCGGTGGGGCCGACTCCAGCTGCATGCAGCAGATTTCGTTATCCCCTCCTTTCCCAAGAGAAGGGGCAAGTCTCCTCAGCAGGCTCGGGCGTCCCCTGGCCTTCCGAGAAGTTGCCCGAAAGTGTCCAGCCGTGGCCACAAGAGGGCGACCTGAGGGGCCACAAGACTCGGAGACGTCTGACAACCCTTCCGGACCGTGTTAGGAAACGTCTCCCTTTTGAACCGTCTCGGAGCTCTCAAATCCCCATCTGTTACCAGCCTGGAGCATATCCCTATCCCTATGCTGGGCACCTCCTCATCACGATGCCAATTTTAGGGATTCCCTTATGTTTTGAGGGCGAAGCCCTAAGATTGTCATCGCCTTTTGGCGTGTCAATCTTAAGGATAGGGATACGTTCGAGGCTGGTAAATCTGTGGTCGAGGTCCTGGCCCGGAGGGCACAGGGCGTCTTGGAGGCCTCCTCGGGCCTGCTGGGAGCGCTGTCGGGGGCCTCTGGAGCGTCGGGGAGCCGAGAGGCGAGAAGGCCGAAAACCTGCAACGGAAATCGATGACTCTGGCCTCTTGGGGCCCTCTTAGAAAGCCTCCTGCAGGCCCTCTGGGGCGTCTTGGAGGCCTGTTGGGCAGTCCGGGGGCGTCATGGGCCGTGTTGACGGCCTCGAATCGGGAATTTTCTGACCCGGGTCAATCCAGACCCGGGTCAGTCAGGCCTTGCAGCACCCTGCAAGATCCTGCAAGATCCTGCACCCAAGACCGGGTCAGCGCGAAAAATCCTGCAAGATCCTCTAAGATCCTGCGCCCAAGCCCGGGTCAATGCCACCCTGGCCCTGCAAGATCACACATCTATGTATATAAACATATATAGCAAGACGTGATCGCGTCGTTGAAGAAATTGGTACGAAGGCTTTTCGCTATGTTCGGACCTTGGGAGCCCTCGCTGGGCCCCCGGACCGTCAACAAAACGATTCAGGATGAAAAGCCGGCCTTGGGGAAAGGGTCTGAACTTCCGGGGACGCCGTCCTGAAAAAATCAGGACGTCGCATGTTTGGGTGCGTACATATATACAGAGATATATATGTGTATATATACATATACAAATATACTAGAACCATCGCGCGCGCTTCGCGCGCGCTCAAGTTCTAGCTAGGCTTGATGGGCGAACTCATGGAAGATCATTGTTGTCGCTTCTTGCATCAAGGTATTCTCTTGGAGGCCCTACGCAAGCCTGGGAATCGTACAGAAGGGGAACTGCGGAAACGCAGAAATCATTAATTCCCGTTAGGTATTCAACGACTTGGAGCCCTCAAAGACTTCCTGGGTTCTGTTCTGAAAGCTGAGAGGGGGTTGTCATTGGGGTCTGTTGTGCAAGACTAGACCAGAGGACAGACTTGAAAAACAAATGGGATGTCATTTTTTCCAAGTTTCCGTGCAGTGCCTGGGCTGTGGGCTAGAAGTTCCCAACCATCCTGTGGTGTTGGGTCCTCGTTTTGAAGAGACGGTGCCCCGCGTCTCCCTCACTCCTCCTCCTCCTCCCGTTGCCTCCTCCCTCCGCCCTCCTCTCCCTCGTTGCCTCTGCTCACGGCGCACCCCTCACACGCTTCGTAGCCCCATAGGGAGCTCCACCTAAGGGCCCAGTGGCGCAGTTCGCATGCGTCTCCCCCACCCAGGACAGTGTTTCGTGGCCCCATAGGGAGCTCCACCGAGGGTCCCAGTGGCGCAGTTCGCATGCGTCTCCCCCACCCAGGACAGCTTTTCGTGGCCCCAGGAAGCTCCACCGAAGTCCCAGTGGCGCAGTTCGCATGCGTTCCCCAACCAGGACAGCGTTTCGTGGCCCCATAGGGAGCTCCACCGAAGGCGAGTTCGCATGCGTCTCCCCCATCCAGTTCGACAGCTCGTGGCATAGGAAGCTCCAGGAAGTCCCACTCTCCCAGCGCAGTTCGCATGCGTTTCCCCCAACCCGAAGACGCAGTTCGCATGCGTCTCGTTTCGTGGCCCCATAGGGAGCTCCACCGAAGGCCCCAGTGGCGCAGTTCGCATGCGTCTCCCCCATCCAGGAGGACAACGCTTCGTGGCCTCATAGGAAGCTCCACCGAAGTCCCAGTGGCGCAGTTCGCATGCGTCTCCCCCGCCCAGGACAGCGTTTCGTGGCCCCATAGGGAACCCCACCGAGGGTCCCAGTGGCGCAGTTATCATGCGCCCCCCCCACCCAGGACAGCGTTTCGTGGCCCCATAGGGAGCTCCACCGAGGGTCCCAGTGGCGCAGTTCGCATGCGTCTCCCCCACCCAGGACAGCGTTTCGTGGCCCCATAGGGAGCTCCACCGAAGGCCCCAGTGGCGCAGTTCGCATGCGTTTCGTGGCCCCATGTGGCGCAGTTCGCATGCAAGGACGTTCCGTGGCCCCATAGGGAGCTCCACCGAGGGTCCCAGTGGCGCAGTTCGCATGCGTCTCCCCCACCCAGGAAGGCCCCAGTGGCGCAGTTCGCATGCGTCTCCCCCACCCAGGCCAACCTTTCGTAGCCCCATAAGGAGCTCCACCGAAGTCCCACTGGCGCAGCTCCCCCAATCCAGGACAGCGCTTCGTGGCCCCATATGGAGCTCCACCGAAGGCCACAACTGCACTCGCATGCGTCTCCCCCATCCAGGACAGCGTTTCGTTGCCCCACAGGGAGCTCAACCGAAAGCCCCAGTGCCGCAGTTCGCATGCGTCTCCACCCACCCAGGACAGCGTTTCGTGGCCCCATAGGGAGCTCCACCGAAGGCAACAGTTGCTGCAGTCACATGCGTCTCCCCTACCCAGGACAGCCTTTCGCGGCCCACAGGGATCTCCACCGATTGCGATACTCACAACGACGGTACTCACAACTGCTTATGGTTGGGTCCTTCGCCAAGCTAATTTTTTTGAATGCGGGCCACGGTCTGCTGGGATGCCTCTCGTGGTCTTCGTGCAAACATCAAGAAGGAGTGAGCTTGACCAAAAAAAGGAATTCCAAAATTCCTCGTTTCCAACTCAGGGGATCTACTGTGGTTTTATAGGCAGCCAAGAGGACACGAAGACGATCCAAGAGAGTACCAAGACAGCGCCAAAGAGTGTTCAACGTAATTCACGAAAAAATGTTGCATGTGACCCCGAAGTCTTGATGGGGCTCGAGGGAGAGGATCGGGTGCAAATAGGAGTCCCAACTTGAAAAGAAAAAACCATGGAATCCATGCTTTTGAAGTCCTCAGTCTTTGAGATCTCTTGGAGGCTTTCTGGGAGCCTGAAGCGCCGACCAAAAACTATCTTGGGCTGCTTGGAAGCGTCTTGGGCCGTTCTCTTACGTTATGGAAATGCCTTGGGGTCGTCTCGGGCTTGTCCTTGGGCGTTTTGGAGGTCTCCCAAGGCCAGAACGCGCGGCACCGGGAGCGTTCCGCTAATGTTCCGGGAAGGTGTGGGAACCCCGGGAGGCGGGGATATGCTTGTTGAATTCGGGAGGGAAAAAGGAATCTCTGGAATCAATTTTGTTTTCCAAGGTCCTCGGTCCTTGAGCTTTGGAAATGGGAAAACTAGAGAAAGGGAAAAACACTATAAAATTTCAGGACATATGCGATTTTACCCTCTTCGGTCTCTCTCGGGACGGCTCTCGAAGCTGTCTTGGGCTGTTTGGGGGGCCTCGTCGGCGTTTTTGGGGGACCTCTCCAGGGTCTTGGGTTTGTTGGGGGACTGTGGGAAATTCCGGAGTCTTCTTGGAGGTCTCTGGAAGCCTCCTGCTCCCGGTCTTGGGCTCATCGTGGGCCTGTTCTGGGGTGGTCTGGAGCTGTCCTGGGCGCCTTTTTTCGGCAGCCTTGGGGCATTCTTGGCCCGTCCTGGGGCCGTCTAAGGGGGCCTCTTGGGCGGTCTTGGCCAGGGGCGGTTTGGGGGGCCTCTTCGGCCGTCTTGGAGCGCTGGAAGCATGAAGTGGTGAAAAAGCCGTAATACTAGAAAAAACAAATGACCATTAACTTTGTTATGTTCTTCGGGCGTTCTCGGGAGGCCTGTCGGAACTTTCTTGAAGTCTCTTGGAGGCCTCATGGGAGCCTGGAAAGTCGCCCGGATGCTACATTGGGTTGCTTGGGAGTGTTTTTGGCAGTTCTTTACGTTCTGGGGGTTTATTGGGGTCGCCTTAAACTGTCATTGGATGTTTTGGGGGCTCCCCGGGAGGCCGGGAAGCGCCAGAAACCTCGAACAAAAACAAATGACAATCAACTTCGTCATGCTGACAGGGCGGTCTCGGGAGGCCTCTCGGAGGCCCCCGGGAACCTGGAGAGCCGCCCGACAACTAGACTTCCTCCGCCCCAACGTATGGGAGCGCAGCCATCCACAGTTCGCTCCGAATCAAGCATATGTTTGTCGTTGGCGGGGAAAACACACACGCATATGTGTTGTGTTTGTTCCCCACGTGTGTGCGTGTGTTGTGTGTGTGTGTTTTTGTTGTGTGTGTGAATGTGTGTGTGTGTGTGTGTGTGAGTCTGTGTGTGTGAATGCGTGTGTGTGAATGTGTGTGTGGATGTGTGTGAATGTGTGTGACTGTGTGTGTGTGCGTGTGTGCGTGTGTGCGTGTGTGCGTGTGCGCGTGTGCGTGTGCGTGTGCGCGTGCGTGTGTGCGTGCGTGTGCGCGCGTGCGTGCCCGCGCGCGCGCGTGCGTGCGTGCGTGCGTGCGTGCGCGCGCGCGTGCGTGCGTGCGTGTCGCGCGTGGTGTGTGTGCGTGCGTGCGTGGCGTGCGTGCGTGCGTGCGTGC
>CAUYUJ010002854.1:40000-64170 GCA_963575745.1 Prorocentrum cordatum | reverse complement strand
GAGGAGGAGGGAGGAGGAAAGGAGGGAGGATGGCGGATGGAGGAGGAGGAGGAGGAGGAGGAGGAGGAGGAGGACTGACTGACTGACTATGACTTGGATCCAACGTGTCGTCAACTGCCTCTGGCACTACCTCTTGCAGTGTGGAATAAAAATTTGCAGCATCAATCTGGATCTGTCGGGGCAAGCCCCCTCGCTACGCACAAGTGCGCGGGCGCCATTCAGCACTCTGGCACTGGACGCACCCTACTCCTGCGCTGGCAGGCTAGGGGCATGCGTGCACTCGGATATATAATTATATGCAGCTGTCTTGCCTTTGCACGTTTAGCAGCGAGCACTTTAACGTGCTCCGGAACAGCGTTTCCGGAGCACGTTGGAATATCTATGCCGCTGTTTTGCCTTTGCCGCGGTTGCCTCGGCCTCGACTCTTACCTTTGTCCTGCCGAACAGGCTGGGGGCGAGGAGTGAGGAGAGTGGGGTCAACTGAGGATTGCAAAACTGGCGCTGGCTGACTAGGAGCAGGAGCGGCACTCAGGAAGCCCGCGGTCTCCAGAGCTCGGTAGCGCTGACTGTCGCGAAACGCGGGCGGCGTCGAGCGCGGGGCCCCTCGGCTCCGGCTGCTCTGGCTCAAGTCTGGCGTCACGAGTCGGGCTCGCGTTTGAACCTGTGGAATTGGTTCTCCCACGAGCTCCAGTATTACTTCGTCGTGTGGACGAGGCGGTTCAGCTCGCGCTGGAGTGGCCCCCGCGGTGCTGCGCCCAGCTTCCGCTGACCTCCCTCTTTCTTGATCTCGGCGATGATGATGTCCCGAATCAGCTTCATGTTGCGCTCGTGCAAGTCGAAGGAAAAGATTAGCCGCACTTTTTCCTTCTTGTTGGGGGCCTTGTTCTTCTTCGCCTGGAAGTGGGTGATGCAGCTGCCCATTGGCTCCGACCCCTCCGCACAGACAACCGTGCGCCAGAACTCCTCGAGCACCTTCTTGGCTTCCGGGTCCACCAGGGTCGCCAGCCCTTTGATCGTCGCCGCTGCGATCACCAGGTGCGGCGGGCCGAGGGCCGCCGTGTCGGTCTGGCTGTCCATCATGTGTTGCTCCTTCAGCTCCTTGGCGTCGGCGTCGTATTGCTGGCCTGCTTGAAGGGCGAACGTGGGGAGCGGCTTGGCTGCGTCCATCTCCCAGGCCTCGTACACTGTGGCCTGCAGGTCCTGTACGTCTTTGGCGACTACGAGCGCCAGCTTGGCCGAGGAGACCGCGATCTGCTCCACCCTGTCCCAGTCCTTGCCCTTGCCCGCGCCCTTGCTCTTGAACTGCTTGTTGGGGTCGTTCTGGTCCGCCGCGAGCCCCCTCTTGCCCGCCCACGCTGGTCCAGTGGCGAAAGCGTCCACCATGGCTGCGTCCCCTGCTGTGCCTGATGCCGCCGCCGCCGCCGCTTCGCCTGGCATCTTGTCGCGGGGCGCCGGCTGGGCGCGAGGCGGCCGCTGTCCGGGCCGAGGTCGGTCGGTGCGCTGGAGTCGGAGGCTGCAAAATTGTTCGGGGAAAATGGCTGCGGATGTGGGCAAAGAACTGTTGTTTGTCGTTGTCCGCATGCCCGCATATTCTGCATCTCTGGTCAACGTCCTCCGCTGGTTTCATCGTTCTTCTTCTGTCCGAGGGGCATTGTCCACGCAGGAAGGCCTTCATAAGATGCCTGCCCGCTGTGCTCCGTTCCCCGAAGATCGTACCGCAATTGACACACTCATTGTTTAAGGTCAGGAGGAAGGCGAGGTTGCTGAGCTTGTGCTTGCTTCGCATATGCGATATCAATGCTTTACGCGATCCAAAGCACACCCCGCACATCATACCTTCACACTGTGATCCTGGGAGAGTCGGCGCAGGCACGGGCATGTTTGGCAGTGTCGGCGCAGCAACGTCGTCCATGAGCTCACATCTCCACGGCGCAATCTCTGACAGGACCGTCTCCTCCTCCGCTACGTCTGCTGCTGCTATACTAGAGCTAAGGCCTGGGGGTGGGATGGTGCGGGCTCGGTAGGCCTGGCGGAGCTCCTTGGGGTCCAGAACGCGAAGTGCCTCCTGGAAATCAGACTCGAAGTTACCTGGTTCTATATCGAGGTCTCCAATATTACTCGCAAAGCTGTCAGTACGGCAGGCCTCCTCTAGGTCTTTAACGATTCGCTTAGCCCATTCGTTACACAGTGGGTGAAGCGTACCATCATCACAGACCGTCGGTTCTGTCTCCAGCTCCAGTTGTCCGAAGATAGCTGTCAGTAGCTGCTGATGCCGCGTAGGTTCCAACAGTACTTTACGAATCCATGAGAGACGTCTGACAGTGGCCTCCATCTGGAGTGGGAGAATACGCCAGTGCCTGAGAACCTCGTAACTGGTTAGACTTCGAGTCGATCCGTCCTCCAAGTGCCTTGTAGCCTGTCCCCTCATAGCTTTCCTGGCCAAACCTGCCACCGTCATAGTAAGTGTTCTGTACTCCGACTTCGTCGGACAGTAGCTCTCTATGCAACTGAGACATGTGTTCACAACTTTGCATACGAGGACCGACCGTTTCCATATATATATATATATATATATATATATGGGATCCCCGCTTTGAACCAAAATCCCCCCATCTCCTTGAAAGCCCTGATCATCGCATGCACACGTTGTTTCAGTTCCGCTCCGAATGTGTTGGCCGTGTTTAGATGTGGTCCCAGATATCGTGCCGACTGTACCGTGCGCCCCGGGAGTACATGCTGCTTGCTCCTAAGCTGCCGGTACTGCGCAACCGATCCTGCCCCCTGCATCTTGACCATACTCTCCTGTTTGTCCCGATTTTGATGCAGGCCAGACCTGATCAACCTAGCGTCTAGCATCTCGTCTGCCTGGCGCGCTTGTCGTGCTAAATCCGCCGCGGGATGCTGCCCTATGCTGAGCAATATCTTCTGGAGGTCGTCTGCGTATTTGAAAAGGCCAAGGTATTGTGGCTTCTCAAAGAAAGGGCAATGCCCCTGCAATGCCTGATCGCACGGGAGAGACTCAAGGCAGTCTTGCTTCCACTGCTCTACGGGGTGGGAGAACATAGCCACAAAGTTGTAGACCATATACGGATCCCCTATGAGCCCGCCGCACCCTGGTCGCATCAGCAGAGGGTCCTGCTGGTCACGGCACGGGACCGAGAAAGCGCAACTCCTGTACCTCTGTTCCCCCAGCTCCCACGCGTCCTGAGTAAGTAATTCCTGGGTCGCCGCGTCCATACTTAGCCAGTCGCCGCTGGCGAAAGCATTAGACATATCTTTGAGTACCACAGCATAGGATACCCCGGCTCTGGACAATCGATCCTGTGTAATCATGCTAGCCATAACTGCTCCCTCCCGTCGTCGCCCCTTCACAAACCCGTAGTCCTCGTCCCTCCAAGGTTGAGCCCCTCCCCGTTCCAATTGTGCAGCGTAGTATCATTTCCCAAGCGGATCCAGAACGTGGTAGATCCTTTTACCCCTGGGCCCCGTCTTGCTGTTTTTTCGTAATTGCTGTAGCCTCGCTAATGTGCCAGTCTGCCGGGGCCCGTTTGGTGATGCGGATCTGTCGGAAGGCCTGCTCAAGTTCGCTCCTGAAGCTCTTGGGGAAGATGCGGGGCCTCTCGATGCCTATTCCTCCTCTGTCTTGGACCTCGGGGGGTTTGGTAAGCATCATCCTCCAGGCTTCTGCGGGAGCCGTGCCTACTGGGCGGGCCCTGCGGAGTCCTGTCCTATAGAGCTTGCGGGCGACTTTCTTCATGTCTTGCTGGGCGAGGTCGATCGCACCATTTAGTGTCGCAAGATCGGGGGGGCGGGCACGGTGGCGGGACTCCTCTCTCAGCTCCTCTCTGGTCGTCGTCCTGGCCTCCATCCCTCCTTGTCCTCCTGGGAGCCTCCAGAAGTCCTCCCACTCCTGTCGAGTCGGCATGCTGGTGACCACGCTGCGATAGTTCCTGCGCCGTCGTCCCAGCTGCGTGCCTGCCAGAAGCCTACTCAGTCTGCCCACCTCCGCCAAATCCCTCCTGCTCCATGCCTCCCACAGCTCCTCCACCCTCTCCGCTCCTATTTGCTGCCGAGCCTCTCTCCTCATACGCGTACACTTCACCGTCAGGGCTTTCAGGCGAGAATGTGTGTTCATCATTTGCTGCTCCGCCCCCTCGCCCTGTTGCTCCCTGATGTCCCGTCGTTTCGCAAGCACATCCAATCGCTCCTGCTGGAGTCGTCGGTAAGTGTCGGCTCTGCCGGA
This sequence comes from Prorocentrum cordatum, assembly GCA_963575745.1. Lineage (NCBI taxonomy): Eukaryota > Dinophyceae > Prorocentrales > Prorocentraceae > Prorocentrum > Prorocentrum cordatum. Next base: position 59,927 of record CAUYUJ010002854.1, on the reverse strand, counting down.
CCCGCTGCTGAAGTGTTTAGCCGCCACACGGTGCACAATTTCCGTAAGCGCTCCGACTGTCGCCGTGCTGTCGCCTCCACCCCTAATCTCACTCAGCTCCTCCTCTCTCCTCGTGACCTCCTCCACCTCCGCGACGAATGCTGCTCTGCCCACGTTACTCCTGACACCCGCTACTAAAGCTTGCCGGTCCCATCTGACTCGTCCTTGTGGTTTATGCCCATATACTCTCAGCATAGATCTAGTAGCATGTGTAGGGACTTGGTCTCGTAGTTCGCGGCAGGGTATGACTTGCAGTCGCCGGCCCATGCGGCACAGTGGTCCCACCGTCTGAACAAGCGGACGCCACTCCTGCGGCAACAACATCGATCTGGGACTTGTTTTTCAGCGAAGAAGGTCGGCCGCCAGTGGTCGTGAGTTCTAGCCGCATACAGATGATGACGCTCTGCAATCCCACGAAGGCGTTGCCCCGCTCCCCCTGGGAGGCGCTCGGGGGCACCCCCAGGTCCGACCGCCCAGCTGTGGATTGGTTCCCCCTTATGGTTTTGTCCCATACCATCGTTGACGTCGCCACCTATGATAACCGCCGTACTTGGGCCCGCCTGAGCCGCCTGTTGGTCGATCCAATCCGAGAGGGTCTTGGCAATGCGTAGATACTGCCGTCGTTCAGCCGTGGTTCGAGGCTGAGGCGGGTCATATACACATATGTACTTCACACGCTGTCCACCTAGTTGTAGTGTAGCTGAAATACCCCTACCATGTAATATGTCAGGTGGTGCCGCTGTGTCCAGAAGTAGTGCGTGCTGCCATTTCCCCCTCCAGATAATCATGCATCCCGCCGATGTGTTGCTGTACGCCGCTCCCTCCCTCCACCCACTCCACATACCTGCACCTGCCCCCCCCCTTGTGTAGTGATGTAGCCCATCTGATCCGTTTCACCTGAGGGTCGGCGTCGGGTCGTCCCTGCAAGGCCGATGAGGTCGAAGTTGTGACATTCCTCTCCTATTTCGAGTAACCTGTCGGCGGCACAGTGCATAGGGTTGTAAAACAGAACTGCAAGAGAAGCCATCCGAGCCGCACTCGTGAGGTGTAAGCGCGGGCTGATAAACATGTGACAAGGGAAGGAGTGAATGGTTTCCCTGAGGTGTGCTGGCCACCCGATCAGCGCTTGACCTCGCGGTGGCTAGGAGGAGGAGGAGGAGGAGGAGGAGGAGGAGGACCAGGAGGACCAGGAGGAGGAAGAGGAGGAGGAGGAGGAGGAGGAGGAGGAGGAGGCGGAGGAGGGCGGATGCGGAGGCGAGGCGGAGGGGAGGCGGAGGAGGAGGCGGAGGCGGAGGGGAGGAGGAGGAGGCGGAGGAGGAGGAGGAGGAGGAGGCGGAGGCGGAGGCGGAGGAGGAGGAGGAGGTGGAGGAGGAGGAAGAGGAGGAGGAGGCGGAGGCGGAGGCGGAGGCGGAGGCGGAGGAGGAGGCGGAGGAGAGCGGAGGCGGAGAGCAGGATGAGGAGAGCAGAGGAGGAGAGGAGGATGAGGCGGAGGAGGGAGGCGGAGGCGGAGGCGGAGGATGAGGAGGAGGAAGAGGAGGAGGGAGGAGAGGAGGGGAGGAGGAGAGGAGGAGGAGAGGGAGGGGAGGAGGGGAGGGAGGGAGGAGGGAGGGAGGAGGAGGGAGAGGAGGGAGGGGGAGAGGGAGGAAATGGATGGATGGAGGGAGGGAGGGAGGGAGGAGGGGGGGAGGCAGGAGGAGGAGGAGGAGGAGGAGGAGGAGGAGGAGGAGGAGGAGGAGGAGGAGGAGGATGCTCGGCCTACACCGTCCGCGCCCTCGCGAAGGCTTGCGCTGCACGGCCTCGGGCCGTCAGGGGGAATGGGGGGGGGAGGCGTCTCGAGGGCGCGAGGTGATTCGCGCTTCGCACCTCGCGGTTCCGCTCCGATCCCTCCTCATCTTCTTCTTCTCCCCTGGGGGGGGGGCGGCGCGAGCGCGCGAGGTTGTTCGCACCTTGCGCCTCGCGCAGCGCGAAGCGCGAAGTCGGGCACCCCTGAGAGTGCACAGTCATGAACGTTCGGAGCATCTCCCGGATTTCTGGGGTGGGCGCTGGGACCCTCCTGTGGTGCGCAGAAAAGCTTCGGGGTCGGTAGATCCGAAACTTCCGCGCGGACCTCCGAGAGTCTGTGTGTTCATGGGGGGATTTAGCTCCTTTAAAGGAGAGGCGGAGGGGCCAGCGAACGCCAGGGGCAGGTAGGACAGCACGGAGGAGAGTGGCGGGGCCAATACCCCCCTGATTCGGTAGCGACTCATGGAATCCTTGCGTACCCTTGCAATTCCGTTCTTACAATGCACGTTCGTCGAGCAGCGTTCTCGAAATCGATGGGATAGCTCGGCGCCGATTAGCGTCGATAAGCGCCGATGTAGCATCGCCGATTAGCGCCGGCTCGCAAGAGCCCGCGTGGTGTGGGAGGCTCCCATGAGTTGCCAAAGAACTCCGGTGCTGCGGAGAGGAGGAGGATGGGGCCCTCCGAGCGCCCCGCCGCGAGACCCAGTGCGCTCAGGCACCGCGCGTGCTTGCCCACCACCTCGACCACCACCGCCCCTGCGCCGTTCGACTGCGCCGCCGGCTATCCCCTTGCTGGCTGTCGCCCCTGCGCACCCGCAGGAGGAGGAGAAGGAGAATGATGATGCTGATGGTGATGATGACGATGACGACGACGATGATGCAGATTCTGATGAACATGATGATGACGACGATGATGATGCTGATGATGATGCTGATGCTGATGATGATTATGTTGATGATGATGGAGACGATGACGATGATGCTGATGCTGATGCTGATGCTGCTGATGATGATGCTGATTATGATGATCATCATGATGGACATGATGATGCTGCTGCTCCTAATGATGAGGCTGCTGATGATGATGATGATTATGAGGATGCTGCTGCTGTTGCTGCTGATGATGATGACGCGGAGGAGGAGGAGGAGGAGGAGGAGGAAGAAGAGAAGGAGGAAGAGGATGAGGAGGAGGAGCAGGAGGACCCTGAGAAGGAGGAGGAGCAGGAGGAGGAAGAGGAGGGAGACCCTGAGGAGGAGGAGGAGGAGGAGGAGCAAGGAAGGAGGAAGAACGCAGCAGGTTTTTACCTAATGTTTGTCAGACGTAAAAGAAATAATCAATAGGAGAAGGAGAAGGAGGAGGAGGAGATGAGGAGGAACCCGAGGAGGAGAACGAGGAGGATGATGAGGAGGATGATGAAGATGCTGATGCTGATGCTAATGATGATGATGCTGCTGATGATGATGCTGATAATTATGATGATGCTGATGATGACGATGATGATGCTGCTGTTGATGATGACGATGCTGCTGATTATAATAATGATGCTGGCGGTGATGATGATGAGTAATGATGGTGGTGATGATGATGAATACGATGGTGATGATGATGATGAAGATGATGATGATGATGGTGATGATGATCATGACGATGCTCATGAACCTGATGATGATGATGATGATGATGATGATGTGAACGATGATGCTGACGATGATGATGATGATGATGATGGTGATGCTAATGATGCTTCTGATGATGCTGCAGCTGATGATGGTTGTGATGATGACGATGATGCTGCTGATGATGATGGTGATGATGATGATGCTGATGATGGTGATGATGATGATGCTGATGCTCATGATGCTGATGGTGATGGCAGTGGTGCTGCTGCTGATTATGCTGATGATGGTGCTGCTGACGATGATGATGCTGATGCTGAGGATGTGATGACGATGCTGATGGTTATGATGATCATGATGATGATGCTGATGCTGATGATGCTGATGATGCTGGTAATGATGAAGATGATGATGATGATGATGATGATGATGATGATGATGATGATGATGATGATGACGATGCTGCTGGTACTGATGGTGATGACGATTATGATGATGATGAGTAAGAGGAGGATAATGATGGTGATGATGATGATGATGATGATGATGATGGTGATGATGATGCTGATGATGATGATGATGATGAGGAGGAGGAGGAGAAGGAGGAGGAGGACCCCGATGAGGAGGAGGAGGACGAGGAGGATAAGGAGGAGGAGGAGGCAGAGCAGGAGGGAGAACGCAGCAGGGTTCCACCTAATGCTAACCGAACGTAAACATAGAAGTCAAGAGGAGGAGGAGACGGAGGAGGAGAAGGAGACACTGAGGATTCTGACGATGATGATGATGATGATGATGCTGATAATGATGATGATGATGATGATGATGATGATGATGATGATGATGATGATCATGATGATCATGATGATCATGATGATCATGATGATGATCATGCTGATAATATTGATGCTGATGATGATGTTGGTGATGAGGCTGCTGATGATGACGATGATGATGAGGACGATGGTGATGCTCATCATGATGCTGCCGCTGATGCTGATGCGGATGCTGCTGATGATGATGCTGCTGATGATGATTGTGATGATGACGATACTGATGCTGCTGATGATGATGATGATGATGGTGATGCTGCTGCTGATGATGATGATGATGATGGCGATGCTGATGATTGTGATGATGACGATCATTATGGTGATGATGATGATGATGATGATGATGATGATGATGATGATGATGATGGTGATGGTGATGCTGCTGTGATGGTGGTGTCGATAACGGTGATGATGCTGGTGATGGTAATGCTGATGATGATGCTGATGATGATGATGATGACGATGGTGACGAGGATGTTGCTGCTGACGCTGACGCTGGTGATGATGCTGCTGATGATGATGATGACGATGCTGATGATGATGACGCTGATGATGCTGATTCTGGCTATGATTCTGATTATGATGATGATGGTGATGATGGCCATGATGCTGATGATGCTGATGATGATGATGCTGATGCTGATGCTGATGATGATGATGATGATGACGATGAGGAGGAGGAGGATGAGGAGGAGGAGGAGTAGGAGGAATAATACTAGTAGTACTGAGATGAATAATATTCAGCAGACGAACATTGATATTACGGGTGAGAAGAATAATAGCATATCAATATTACGAAAATAAGAAAACGAATACAGCTAATCTTAGTCATATTAAGAAAAATCAACACAATGGCAGCACTGTACATAGTACGGCTAGAACGAATATTCACACTTATACGGACGCGAACAATAATATAATACGAATAATAGTTTGAATAAGAGTACTAAGCATGCGAAGAGTACTAATAATACAATAGTATCCCGGCAAAGCAACCTAACAGCGATGTGTATAATCATACCTGGAAGCATCCCCCTTAATATTCGGGTGAACATCCAGTTGTAGAATTCTGCTGTTCTCGCAGTCGCAGTCGCATTCGCAATGACAGTCGCAGTGGCAACGGCCTTAGGATCCAATGGAATCCTAGGGATTCCTAAAGATTCCTGAGGATGCTTAACTATGCCTACGGATTCCTAAGGATGCCTACGGATTCCTAAGGATGCCTACGGATTCCTAAGGATTCCTATGGATTCCTACGGATGCCTCAACCTGCCTCAGTTTCAGCCTCAGCCTCAGCCTGCCTCGGCTTGCCTCAGCCTCAGCCTCAGCCTGCCTCGGACTCAGCCTCAGCCAGCCTCAGCCTCAGCCTCAGCCTGCCTCGGCCTCAGCCTGCGGCAGCCTCAGCCTGCGTCAGCCTCAGCCTCAGCCTGCCTCAGCCTCAGCCTGCCTCAGCCTCAGCCTCAGCCTCAGCCTCAGCCTCAGCCTGCCTCGGCTTGCCTCAGCCTCAGGCTCAGCCTGCCTCGGCCTCAGCCTGCCTCGGCCTCAGCCTGCCTCAGCCTCCCCTCCTCCCCCCCCTCTTACCCCCCCCCCATTCAGCCTCAGCTTGTCTCAGCTTCGGCCTGCCTCGGCCTCATCCTCAGCCTCAGCCTCAGTCTCAGCCTCAGCCTGTCTCGGCCTGAGCCTGCCTCGGCCTCATCCTCAGCCTGCCTCAGCCTCAGCCTGCGTCAGCCTCAGCCTCAGCCTGCCTCAGCCTCAGCCTGCCTCGGACTCAGCCTCAGCCTCAGCCTCAGCCTGCCTCGGCTTGCCTCGGCCTCAGCCTCTGCCTGCCTCGGCCTCAGCCTCAGTTTTAGTTTGCCTCAGCCTCAGCCTCAGCCTGCCTCAGCCTCAGCCTGCCTCAGACTCAGCCTCAGCCTGCCTCGGCCTCAGCCTGCCTCGGCCTCAGCCTGCCTCAGCTCGGGCATTCAAACTATAGCACAGGACTGGTGTTCTGGGAGCACGAAGATCACGAAGTGGCCCACAGTTTGCTCCGGGCAATCAAAATGTGGCCTGGGAATGGTGTTCTGGGAGCACGAAGAACACGAAGTGGTCTACAGTTGGCTCCGGGAATTCAAAATGTGGCCTGGGAGTGGTTTTCTGGGAAGACGAAGAACACGAAGTGGCCTACAGTTGGCTCCGGGCATTCAAAATGTGGCCTGGGAGTGGTGTTCTGGGAGCACGAAGAACACGAAGTGGCCTACACATGGCTCCGGGCATTCAACATGTAGCCTTGGAGTGGTGTTCTGGGAAGACGAAGAACACGAAGTGGCCCACAGTTTGCTCCGGGCAATCAAAATGTGGCCTGGGAATGGTGTTCTGGGAGCACGGAGAACACGAAGTGGTTTACAGTTGGCTCCGGGCATTCAAAATGTGGCCTGGGAGTGGTGTTCTGGGAAGACGAAGAACACGAAGTGGCCTACAGTTGGCACCGGGCATTCAAAATGTGGCCTGGGAGTGGTGTTCTGGGAGCACGAAGAACACGAAGTGGCCCACACATGGCTCCGGGCATTCAACATGTAGCCTTGGAGTGGTGTTCTGGGAAGACGAAGAACACGAAGTGGCCTACAGTTGGCTCCGGGCATTCAAAATGTGGCCTGGGAATGGTGTTCTGGGAGCTCGAAGAACACGAAGTGGCTCTGGCCGGGAGTGGTGTTCTGTTGGCTCCGGGCAGTCAAAATGTGGCTCCTGGCAGTGAAAATGGGGAGTCCTTGGTTTTCCCCGGCACCCGTCCAGCATCTGCCCAGACCCCCCTGGGGAGTCATGATGCTTTCTTTTGAGCCCACTAGAAACCTATCAGTCTTCGCTGCTAGGTAACTAATAAGTATACTAATCATTATAATAAGAAATACCAGAAGACGAGTACTACCACTACTGATACTACTACCACTACCACTACCACTACCACTACTACTACTACTACTACTACTACTACTACTACTACTACTACTACTACTACTACTACTACTACTACTACTACTACTACTACTACTACTACTACTACTACTACTACTACTACTACTACTACTACTACTACTACTACTACTACTACTACTACTACTACTACTACTACTACTACTACTACTACTACTACTACTACTACTACTACTACTACTACTACTACTACTACTACTACTACTACTACTACTACTACTACTACTACTACTACTACTACTACTACTACTACGACTACTAATACGATTAATAATAATAACGTTACGACTGATACTTACCATGTGAATTATATTACGAATTTGAATATGAATGCTAGTAGGAATAATACCAATCGTAATACGAATCAAAAGAATACGGATACTCATAGTTATGATAAGAAGAAATATAACAGTCAGACTAAGAAGACGAAAAGGAGAGGAGGAGGAGGCGGAGTAGGAGGAGGAGGATGAAGAGGACCCTTGGAAGGAGAGAGGAGGAGGAAGAGGAGGAGGTGGAGGAGGAGGAGGAGGAGGACCCTGAGGAGGAGGAGGAGGAGGAAGAGGAAACGGAGGAGGAGGAAGAACGCAGCAGGTTATCACTTCATTTTAGTCGAACGTTAACCATGTAATCAAGAGAAGGAGGAGGAGGAGGAGGAGGAGGAGGAGGAGGAGGAGGAGGAGGAGGAGGAGGAGAGGGAGGAGGAGGAGGAGGAGGAGGAAGAGAAGGAGGAGGAGGAAGAGGAGGAGGAGGAGAGGAGGAGGAGAGGAGGAGCAGGAGCAGGAGGAGGAGGAGGAGCAGGAGGAGGAGGAGGAGGAGCAGGAGAGGAGGAGGAGGAGGAGGAGGTGGAGGGGGGAGGAGGAGGAGCAGGAGGAGGAGGAGGAGGAGGAGGAGGAGGAGGAGTGGGAATGGGAATACCTTAAGACTACTTCTTACAAATCCATACTACTCCGCTCTCTGATTACGTCCAGCGACACAAGGAGAAGGAAGAGGACGGCGACCATGCTAGACTCCACGCGCTGCACTAGGCTGCGCAATACGGGCGGCAGACCGACTTGGAGACCATACCGGAGTAGGGGAAACCCAGCGTGCTCCCCAGGGACGACCCCACGATCTCTCCGGTAAGACAGCCTGTACGAGCGATTGCATCCACGACCGATTGAAGCACGTATCCCGCATTCATGGATCCCAACAAGCCACGAAGCCCACTTCCAAGCAGGGGAATAACATGACTCCCGCGTACACCAAGAAGCGAAGCCTCCAAACCATTGCCGGAAACATGCACAAATGTTTGATAAGGATACGCAACATTGCATTCACAAATGTCCACAACCTTGAAAAAATGCAGAGCGGTACCGATGCCGATCACCAGAGCCTTCAAACTGACCATTCAAGTAATAAGCGCAATATGTGAAGGTATAGCAGGTACAAAGGGTAATGAGGCAACATGTGACGCAACATGATGTAGCATGTATGTAATATCGCAGCATGTAATAAACACAGCATGTGAAGGGTCCCTACAGAGGTAAACCCCACAAAGCTGACTTGACCTCGTTCGGCTGACTTTGAGGATCGCCTAAGGTGCACCATCCTTTCAGTGCCGAGAGAAGTCCCCCTTCTTTTCGCAGCCAGCGCACTGCTCCCTCTTCGCCGATGCGGCTTGCATTTCTTCTTGCAGCTACTCTTTTCCTACGCCACTGCTAAGCTGTATTTCGCTCCGCTTTGCAGCGCTATCTTTAATCACGGGGGTGCTGTGGGGTCCAGGGATCATGGGTGGTGGGAGGTGCGCTGCAGGCGCCAAGCCATGCCCTACTCCGTCGCCGCAGCGACACTTTCTTGCAACGCAGCATGCTTGTTTGCGTGGCATACTCAGGCCAGTTGCACCAGGCCAGCCTCTATACATACAGGCCAGCCTACTTATCTGCAGCCACTCTCTCCTCTTTCATTGTTCAGCGTTACACCCTCCGTCTTTCGCTCCCGTTTCCGACGCTCTGATGGCACCTCTCTCCATATTAGGTTCGGGGTGATCCTACGACATCTTGTATCAACTAGCAGCAGTACCCAGTCACGATGATAGGACACTCTTGACTCATAGGCCGGCCTGAACAGGCCAGCCTGCGATACCTATCATAAGCCTATCACAGACAACCTTGCTGGACAAGATGGCTTCGTGCTAAAGCCGAACATAAATCTAAGAAAAACACGAGGGTCCCTGTTCCGAAGTGGTTCGGGGTTGACCCGAACAATTGGGAGGCAACCCTAGAATTGCCGCGCTCGACTGCTATTCTTTCAGCGCCGCTGTGAGGCGGCCCGCGTGACCCACCCCGCACCTTCCTTCTTGCGCCTTCATCTCCTGGCTCCGCTCTTTGTGCGTAGGTTCGGAGTCATCCCACACAACCCTGGGTCGCCGCCCAATTTTTTATGTTTGTTTTTTGTTTTTCTTTTACGTTCAAAAAAAGGTCTCGGCTGTAGCTTTACTTATCTCATTTTCCGTGGCACCCGCCAGGTGCATTTTGATCCGCGTCGTATTATTCCTCAATCAGAGCTTGCCCCTGTAGGGGTCCTAGCGGATTCATATGGTTAGGTTAGGTAGTTGTAGGGGTGCCCAGGGGTGCCTGGGGGTGCCAGGGGGTGCCTTATAGCCAAATAGCCCAATAACCCTATAGCCCTACAACTCTATAGCCCTATAGCTCTATAGCCCTATAGCTCTATAGCCCTATAGCTCAATAGCCCTATAGCCCTATCGCCCTATAGCTCCCTAGTCCTATAGCCCTGATTGGGTTTTTTCCTCTGGTATCATATCCTTTTCTGAGCAAGAACGCTACAGGGAAACGATAGGTCGGTCTAGCGTGAACGGAGGAGGAGGATAAGGATGGAGGAGGAGGAGGGGGAGGAGGAGTACGAGCAATGAGTGGTCAGAGGCAGAAGTGGGGAGGAGGAGGAGGAGGAGGAAAAGGAGATGGAGGAGGAGGAATACCGGGTGGACCAGGAGGAAAGGGGGATAACTCGGGAGGAGGAAGAGAGGGCGGAGGAGGAATGGGGGGTCAGGAGCAGGAAGAGGAACAACAAGCGGAAACGGAGGAAGAGGAGGAGGAGGACGAGGAACAATAGCAGCAACAGCAGTTGCATGGCTGCGAAACCGTGCGATTCGCAGTTTGTATGTGTTATATTCGAAGCTGTTTTCTTCTGATTAAGAAGTCAAGGATGCTTTTGGCGAGCTGTGCAATCATGTAAGGCCAAAGGATCGCGCAGTTGGCAGAATTCCCGAACACAAGAAACAAACCAGACATGTGAATAACAACTTTTGGCGGCATTTCTTGCTAAAAAATCAAAAAGCAATGAAAACCATGGTTTCGTGGCCACCCACCTCTCGCAATTCTTTCTAGCGAAGGAAGTGCGCAGTTATATCCTGAACGCCCAAAACTAACACAAACATGTGACTGGCAGTGTTTAGTGGTATCCCTGACCGAAAAAAACCCAACAAGTCTGTGAATAGCATGGTGTCGTGGCCACCTTCCTCCCGCACGTTTTTCTGGCGAAGGAACAGGAGGAAGAAGAGGAGGGGGAGGAAAGGAAGAGGAGGAACGAAGGAGGAATAGGAGGAGGAGGAGGAGGACCAGATAGAGAGAGAGAGCGGGACAGACAGAACACACAGCGATAGGTCCACACGGGGTGCGGGGGGGGGGCTGGCCATATGTATGTATGTCTGTACATATACACATAATATATGTACATGTATAGATGTGTGTATATATATATGTATGAAAGAACGCGTTCTGTGGTCGCTTGGAGGGGGGGGTTGGAACCAGACCCCCCCCCCTGGATGGAGGGGTGGGGGTGAGGTTCGAACACCTCCCCCCGCCCCCCGTGACGGAGGGTGAGGGGGTTTCGAACCCCCGCCCCTTCCCCCCACCCTACTTCTTTCTCCTTTTTCCCTCTCCTCGGGCCTGCGCCAGCGTCGGCGGCGGCTGGCGGCAGTGGCGGGGGTGCTGGTGGTGGTGGTAGTGGCGGTGGTGGTGGTGGTGGTGAGGTTGTTTGTGGTGGTTGTGGTGGTGGTGGTGGGTTGTGCTGCTCGTAGTAGTGGTGGTGGTTGTGGCGGTGGTGGTGTTGGTGTGGTAGATTGTGGTGATGGTGGTGGTAGTGGTGGTGGGTTGTTGTATTGGTGGTGGTGGTGGTCGTGGTGGTGGTGAGCTGTTGTGGTGGTGGTGGTGGTGGTGGCTGTGGTGGTGGTGGTTGTGTGGTGGTTTGGTGGTGGTGGTGGTGGTAGGTTGAGGTGGTGATGGTGGTGGATGTGGTGATGGCGGTGGTGGTGGTGGTGGCGTGGTGGTTTGTCGTGGTAGTGGTGGTGATGGTGGGCTATGGTGTTGGTGGTGGCGGTGGTGCTGCTGCTGGTAGTGGTGCTGGTTGTCGGTGGTGGGTGGTGGGTGGTGGGTGTGGTGGTGGTGGTGGTGGTTTGTGGTGGTGGTGTGGTGGTTTGTGGTGGTGGTGTTGGTGGTTGATTGTGGTGATGGTGGTGGTTGTGGCGGTGGTGGTGATGGTTGTGGTAATGGTGTGGTGGTTTGTGGTGGTGGTGGTGTTGGTTGTGGTGGTTGTGGTGGATTGTGGTGGGTTGTGGTGGTGCTGGTGGTAGTGGCGTTTTTGGTGGTGGTGGTGAGGTGGTTTGTGGTGATGGTAGTGGTTGTGGTGATGGTGGTTTCAGGTGGTTATGGTGGTGGCGGTGGTGGTGGTGGTATGGTGGTCTGTGGTGGGAGTGGTGGTGATGGTGGTGGTGTGGCCTTCGGTTCTTCCCCTCACTGTGTTTTGGCCCCCCCCCCTTGGACCCCCCCCTCCTTGGGAGGGGGGGGGGTTCGGGAGGGGGGGGGTTATTGGGGAGGGGAGTCCCCTTGGTTCTGATCGACGGCGCCGAGGGTTTGGGGGGGCCCGGTTGGAAACGCGTCGCCGAATGTTCCCAAGGCAAGTGCCCGTGAAACGCGCTCCCTCATATATAGCTATCTATGTGTCTACATGTTTCTCAGTACACATGTCTAACTTTCTCTCTATCGATCGAGCTAGCTATCTACCTCTATACACATATGATACCGGAGGCAAGCCCCAATCATAATCTTTTTAGGGCTATAGGGCTCTGGGGCTATAGGGCTACAGGGATGTATGGCTAGAAAGTTCAGGGGCTGTAGGGCTACAGGGCTATAGGGCTATAAAACTATAAGGCTACAGGGCTATAGGGCTACAGGGCTATAGGGCTGCAGGGCTATACGGCTATTATGGCTGTAGGGCTACAGGGCTATAGGCCTTTAGGGCTATAGGGCTATTGGGCTATAGGGCTATAGGGCTATAAGGCTATAGTGCTATAGGGCTATAGCGCTATAGGGCTATAGGGCGCTAAGGCTATAGGGCGCTAAGGCTATTGGGCTAAAGGTCTATAGGGCTATAGGTTACGGGGCACCTGGGCACCCGGGCACCTGGGCACCCGGGCAACCGGGCGTGCCGCCGAAATCGGCGCCAGAGGTAACCTAACCATATAAAACCGCTAGGACCCCTATATGAGCAAGCTCTGATTGGTGAATATAGCCGTGTATATGTACATGCGTATATATCTTTATGTTTGTGTAGAAACGTATACATCAATATGCATATCTATCTACCTGCTATATTTTTACATACATCTACATATACACAAAACATACATGTACATGCACCCACACATATACATATACGTATACATATACATACACCTATACACATACACGTACATCTATATCTACATATACATACATATCTACATCTACAAACATATACACACGCATATGCGTATTCATCTACATATACATATACACATACGTACACCTATACATAGCCATATCCATTCATATTTGTTATAGATATACATATACATACATATCAACATATACATACATACATACATACACATATACATATATACACAAACGCGCTTATGCGTACCCACATACATATACATATCAAAACACACATACTCATATACGTATACCAATGCAAATCCATTCACATATCCACATCCATATACATATGCATATACATATTCATTTACACATGCACACACCTACGCACAAGTAACAACATATATGTATATATACATTGCTGTAGTGTTTTTTTGTTTCTATGTTTCAATCTATAGATCTAACTGTCGATGTATCTATCTATCTAGCTAGCTATGTATCTATCGAAGACGCCTACGGCGAATCACCGCCGCCCCCTGCCTTTTTTGAAGCGCCCATGTGGCCGAACGTTGAGGCCAGACCTGCCAAGCCATCGGACCATGTGTTCCCCGAATCGGTTTGGAAAGCCTTCGGGGAACACGTGGGCATCTTGAAGGTCATCTTGGCCGTCTTGGAGGCCTCTTGGGCGATTTTTCGGCGATCTTTGGGGGCTCTTGGGCCGTCTCGGGCCGTCGGAAGGCCGAAACGAAGGAAATGTCAAAATCCGTGAAACACCTCAGGAAACTCAATGCTTTTGGCCTCTTCTGGCCTTCCTGGAGGCCCTCTTGGGGGCCTCTTCGGCCGTCTTGGGCCAGCTTCGAGCCAACTTCGGCCATCTTGGTGGGTTCCTGGCACGTCTGACGCCGTCGAGAGCCGTCTTGGGGGCCTTTCTGGGCCAACGGGGGACCCTCTTGGGGCGCTTCGGGGCCGTCTTGGAGGCCATCTTGGGCGTCTTGGAGGCCATCTTGGGCGTGTTGGAGGCCTCTTGGGCCGTCTTGGGGCCCTCTTGGGGCCATCTTGGAGGCCACTTGGGCCGTCATGGGGCCCTCTTGGGGACCTCTTGGGCGATCTTGGGGGCCTCTTGAGCCGTCGGAATGCCGAGAAGCAACACATTCCAAAATCCTTCAAACACCTAAGGAAAATCAATGATTTTGGCCTCTTGGGGCCCTCCTGGAGGACCTCTTGGAGGCCTCTTGGGCCGTCTGGGAGGCCTCTGGGGGGCCTCTTGAGCCGTCTTGGGCCGTCTTGGACTCTCTTGGGCCGTCTTGGAGGCGGTCTTGGACCATCTTGGGCGGACTTGGAGGCCATCTTGGACCATCTTCGCGATTTGTTGAGAATGTCCCGAGCGAAACGGCCGTTTCAGGGAGGATTTTTTCCAGAGTTTGCGCCGGGACCCCGGCGGGACGGGCCGAAGCGCCAGGGGGAGTTCTTTTGGAAAAAGAACCAAGACCAAAAGCGAGAGGTCTAGCACGCCCCAGGGGGTGGGGGTAGGGGGAGGGGTAAACCCCTCCCCGAAAGGGAAGAAGGGGGGTTGAGAACAGAGAGAGCTCGCTAAACCACTCACGCCCAAAGGGCTGGTGGGACTAATGGTTTTGGCTTTCTCGCCGAGGCCGTTTTGGACGCTCCGCTACCTCGCGAACCCCCTTGTCCAGGTCCATGGGGAGGGGGTATAGGGGGAGGGGTAAACCCCTCCCCGAAGGGGAAGAAGGAGGGGTGGAAGAGGAAACGCTCTAAACCACCGACGCCCAGAGGGCTGGTGGGATTTCACCTCCCTGCGCCGGCCGCAGGCTAAGACACGTTCGCAGGACAACCCTGTTGCGTTGCCCGGAGTGTCTGGACCCACGCGGCGGTGTCGCCCGTACTGGTGGGGAACATGGTTCACCGACTCGCTGTCAGCATATCCTGCTTTGTTCTGCCTGCTCTGTTCCTGCATGTGTGGACGGCGTCATCGCCTGTCCTTGTCTGACGCGGCCGTTGTCTTCTCGATTTGAGTTGAGTGTCCAGGCGCTGTCGCATTGCATATTTTCCATGGTATGGTTATTCCTCTTGTTTCTCCGCTTCCTCCTCCGGCAGCGTGGCCGTTCAGAGTGCCACAGTGGGGCTTCGCGCACCCCGAGCCCGGGGCCATGATACGTTTCCGGTGGTCTTCAGGACTCGTTGGCTCGCACGTGGCCAGAATTCGGGGTTCAGTGTTACGCCCCACGGAGCCGCTGCGGGTTGCGATGCAGCAGGCTGCAGTTCAAGGCCCCGTGGCTTCCCCCTCTCCTCTCTGTCCTCCCTCTTTTTCCTCCCAGAAGAGGCGGAGCGCTGGCTCACATTGCTGGGGTGGGCCCGCTCTCTGCCTCCTCTTCAGGCCTCCCTCCCATTGGCCTTTGCTGGTGGTCGTGCGGTGGCCGCATGCCCTGGGAGTGGTTGCAGGCGGTGTAGCTCGGGCTGCTAATTCAGCGTAGGTTTCTTCCTCGATGCTTTACCTTATCGTGCCGCGTCAAGGTGCACGATTCTCGCGGGCCTCTGCCCTTTGTCTTGGCGGTGGGATCGCCTCGGCTTCAGATGTATCCTTTAGTTTCGGACGGGCTTTTAAGTTTACGTGGTCACTCACGGAGCGGGCCCCGTTCTATCAGTATGCATTGCCAGCATCAAGTGTCTCCGGATGCGCGCAACGGTTCGCCTATTGCAGGTTGGCTTGAGCGCTGCTCCAGGTGTTTTGGAGTTCTCATCTGCTTCCCTCCCCTCTCTCTCTCTCTCTCTCTCTCTCTCTCTTCACTCCTAATATTGCGTTGGGTTTACGGAAGTGGCCGTTTAGGCGAGGCGGTAAGGATAACGACGCAATCTGTGCAACTGCGGCCCGATACAGTTTGAGTGCAATTCGTATCAGTCGCCATTTGGTTTCCTGCTTGTCTCACTCGGGAGGAAAGGACGTTGATGGTCCTGCGGCAGGATTGACTGCCGACACCCCGGCACGAGTTGGACAATGGCTTGGCGTGGGTGATGTGTCTTCTCCTCTACAAGAAGTAAGCATGTGTATGTATGTATATATATAGAGAGAGAGAGAGAGCTGTACATGTATGTATGTATATATGTATATGCGTATGTGTAGGCATACGCTTGTCTGTTTGGTTGTATGTCTGAATGTATAAGTGTAGGTGTATGTATACATGTAGGTATATGCATATGAATATATATATATATATATATATATATATATATGTAGCCACATATGTATATGTATATGTACATGTACATGCATGTGCATATGCATGTGCATATGTATATGTATATAGACAGATATGTGCGCATGTACATGCAATTGTACATGTGTACATACATGTGACTGTACATGTATATGTACATACACATGTACATATATATATATATATGTGTATATGTATGTGTATGTGTATATGCAGCTGTACATGTATATGTATATGTGCATGTATATCTGCATGCATGCGCATGCATATATGCATATGTATATGCCTATGCATGTATATGTAGATGTAACTATCATGATGCACATTTCTATGCATATGTACATGCACATGTCTATGTGTACGTGTATGCGTGCGTGTGTGGTGTGTGTGTGGTGTGTGCATTTGTGTATGCGTGTGTGTGTTTGTGTGTGTCTGCTATTGTGTATGTGTGTGTGTGTGTGTGTCTGTGCGTGCGTGCGTGCGTGCGTGCGCGCGCGCGTGTGTGTGTGTGTGTTCGTACGTGTGTGTGTGTGTGTGTTCGTTTGTGTATGTATGTGTAAGTGGTATTGTCTATTCACGTCTAATGGCCTTCGGCCTAACCCGCCACCGTGCCTGGGTTCGGGGTCCAGAGACGAACTCAAGTGGTTCTTTTCTGGTATCAAATTAAGCCGGATCATTCCCATCACGCGTGGATCCTTGGGACGTGGGTGGTAGGCGCGGGCCAGAAGCAATCTGCTTCAAGTGGTACCCCAATTCTTTCACCGAGGGAGGAGGAGGAGGTGGAGGAGGAGCAGGATGAGGAGGGGGAGGAGGAGGAGGGGGGGACGGAGGAGGAGGAGGAAGAGGAGGAGGACTGAGGAGCCTCAGCCCATCAGCGGAGCGCGCTCCGCTGATGGGAGCGAAGCATCACGGGACCTCAGGACACTCCACTTCGTGCCACAGGTGCACGGTGGCGGATTGTCATATACGCGTATCATTTGCGTGCTTGTATACGGCGTCCGTCCACTGCGGTCCTCCCGATGACATTCTTTAACGCTGCCTGGGAGGAGTCGCACACAGCGTCTGCTCGCCGTGCTGTCGCGCACTTCGCGTCCCGCGTGCTTGCTGCTCGTGCTGGCTGCTCCTGCTGATAATTCCGATTCTTGCCCTCCTCGGTGAATCTCACCTCTGTGCTCCACCACCCACTCTTTCCATTCTCTCTCCCTCTCTCTCTCTCTCTCTCTCTCTCTTCATATATATGTATTCCATCTCGTCTATTTCCCCTGTCTCGCGGCTATCTCTTATTGTCTGCGTTCGTTTACGCGGGGATGGGGGGAGGGGTGGGCCAGTGGCTAGCGGGTGACGACTGGTCGCGCGCCCTTGATGCCTTTGCCTCCGTTCGGTGGGGCCTTGCGGGCGACAACTGGGAGAAGGGCTGGTCTCTTGGCAAGAAGGCTGAGCCTCCTTGCCTGCTCAGCGGACTTGTGTGTGTTTGTGAATGTGTGTTTGTGTGTGTGTGTGTGTGTGCATTTTCACTCCTTGCAGTTTCCTTATTTTTCCACCGCCACTGCAAGTTGATTCTTTTTCCCTCACGGCTTCCCCGTTGCTCCGTCGCGCAGAGAAGGGCACTCGCACTCTGCGTGGAGCAGTGTCCGCGGAGGCGGGGCCGATCTGTGGCTCAGCTAGGGATGTCGTGGAGGGCAAGGGAGAATTTCGTGATGCTCCCTTTTGGGGGAGGCAGGAATGTGATGGAGAAGCAGAGCAGGACAACAGAAGGGGGACAGAAGAAATGTAGGGCGGACGTTCAGGAAGGCAGATGGAAAGTTCGGAGGAAGGGGGGGAGTTCCAGACTTCCGACGACCCGGTTTGTCTGTTTCGCCAGCCGCTAGTGATTTCCCCCTTCACTTTTCGTTTTGGGTAAGCTGCTCTTGAAACATTGCAGGGCCCTGGCATTTGCAAACACCTCTCGCGAAATGCCACTGCTCGGCGCCCGAGGGGGAAGAGGCACAGCACCAGCCTGAGAGCATGAGGACGCACCTCGTTGGTTCCGCACCGCGGCCTCCGTTTTTTCGAGGAGATGGGGGAGGAGGGTGGTTGGGAGCAGGATGGGGAGGAGGAGGAGGACGAGGAGGATGATGATGATGAGGAGGAGGACGAGGAGGAGAAGGATGGTACGGGCGACTGGGGAACATAGTGAGGAGGGGTGGGGTCGCAGCAGCTCATGGGAGCCATGCGTAGCCTCGTAATTCTGTCTATGGAGTGCATTAGCGTCGAGTAGCTTCTGGCGTTCGATGCGATAGCTTGGCGCCGATTTAGCGACGATCAGCGTCAATTGGCGACGATTCGTAAGAGCTAATAAGATGGTACGGGCGGCTCCAATGGTTTGCCGGAGCGGATGCATCCGGGGGGAGTAGTCTCTCTTCCCTTGTTTTTTTGTTGGTCTCTCTCTCTCTCTCTCTCTATCCCTCTCTCTCTCTCTCTGCATCGTGCTGATCGTGCTGCGCACTCCTCAGGACCGGCCTCCACCGTTGAGATGGGTAAGCAAGTCAGAGGCAGGGCTCGAGCTGAGTGGTGTTTTGGCGATTTCGTGGACCGTCTTCGTCTCGATTTCGTGTCGCCGCAACAGGGTAGCATGAGGACAGAACGAAGGAAAACGACGCCAACCCGAAGACGACAAGCACGGTGCGTCGGTCAGGCTGCGCCTGCCACGGCCCGCCCGTAAACTGTCGACGCCCTCGCGCTGTGCAGCAGCTGCCGGGCCGCTCCCGGCCGCCGCGGCTGGAGAGCTGGCTGTGGACACGCGGTGCGCTGCCCGCAGCCGTCGTGGCTCAAGCATCAGAGCTGAAGTCGGAGGAAGGAGAAGCGACACCACCACCGCCAGCGACAGGGCTCGTTCCGATTCCTCCGATTCGACGACTTCGAAGGAGTCCGATTCCGATTCGATTCGACTTCGAATCATTTTTTTTTCGAGGCCAGATTCTTCATTGGTTGCCTCACTGGTCTGTCGACCTCAGCCGATTGGGCTCCTCCTGTTTCGGTTGCTCGCCGATTCGACTTATCGATTCGATGTATGTTGGGCTCGCCTGCAGCGAGCCACCTCCATCGAACAATAAACAGCTGCAAAGCATAAGCTTATGGAGCTCCGCGTGGACCTCCGAGCGTTTATGCCTGCGTAGCTTTTGTTCCTCCAGCGGTGCCTCCCCGAGCTGGACATTGAAGATTTCTCGGGCGGGATGCCGGGAAACGGGGGGACCACACCACCAGGAGGACTTTCTGAGTCTTCGCGATGGTGGTGGTGCTGATTTTCTTTGCTCCTGCGTGGGTGCCGGAGTGCCAGCGGGGCAATTCTCGGCGGCGCGGCGGCGCGCGAAAGTCAGCCGTTTCGGGAGCCATCCTGCGCGACCCAGAAGGGCGACGATGTCATGTCGTCGTCGACGACCTCGTTTTGGAGGGCTCTTTTGCGCGTTTCTGGAAGGCGCGTCTCGGCACGGCCGGGCGCGGCTCGGAAAACTGGCCAGGATGGTCTGGGGACCTAACGGTCCTGCTCCTCCTCTTCCTCCTCCTTTTCCTCCTCCTCCTCCTCCTCCTCCTCCTCCTCCTCCTCCTCCTCCTCCTCCTCCTCCCTATTGCATGAAGGGATCGGCTCGGTTCGGTTCGGTCCGGTTCTGCAGCCGGGTCGGTTTTGCTTGGCCGGTTCGGTTTGGCATCGGTCCGGTTTCGGCCGGTTCGGCTTGGGCCTGCCGCCGGTTCGGTTCGGTTCCGGTTTTCGCGCGGTTGGGTCCGACCGGTG
>CAUYUJ010002854.1:32500-35000 GCA_963575745.1 Prorocentrum cordatum | reverse complement strand
GGAGTACCGCGCCATGAGGGGCGACCTGGCAGCAGCCCCAGGCGGCGGCTCTCGCACCGCAGAGTGGAGGAGTTTCGCTCGGGAGGTGTGTGAAGATGCTGGGAATCGCTCGCGGAGCATCGACACCAGGCCACTTCTACGGCAGACGTTGGAAGACGCGCAGGCAGCCGAGGAGGCCGCCTACGAGAGGGAGGCGGCCAAGCTGGGCCGCACTCAGCCCGCGGAGGAGAGGTGGCTCGACCGACAAGCGCAACAGGCTACGACGATTCAGGCCAACCTCGCCGTGGTCAGCGTCGACAACCTACGAGGCAGGAGGCTTTGTGCCGTCCAGGATCTGGAGCGCTCGGTGTGGCCGCAGACGCACCTCATGCTCGCGTTGTTCAGTGGAAAGCTCGACGGCGTTTGGCGACTTATCATTTGATGGCATGGCCCCTGCAGAATCTGGGAGGCTTGGCAGTTCACCTCCATCAGGTCTACGGAGATGCGTGCCCCGCCGACTTTGCCGCGAGCCACGCGGATGTTTTCCTGGATGATGGAATCCCTCGTGGGTTTGGAGGTCGCGAGGGCTCGTGATGGAGCCAAGGGCAAGTGCTCGTTCTGGCAGGCGGCCTGCCCCCCAGCAGGCCTCCAGCTGGGCATGGCGGCCCTTGGGGCGCCGCCCAGCACTTCCGAGAGTTGGCTTGGCATCGACTACGGCTTCAGCGTCACAGCCGTGGGCCGCTCAGCCCTTGTGCGGCCACGCGGCCAGCTCTGCGGCGAATCCACCCAATTCGGCACCATGCAGCTCGGCCACTGGCAGTGCAGCAGCAGCCCGACCTGCGCCTCAGTGCGGGACCAACTCTCACTGCACGGCGCGGCTCCCGCTCCCACCTGTCGGATTGCCTGCCGCCTGGAGGCCATCGCCCCCTCGTCCGAGGCGGCGAGGCGCCTGGGGGAGGGAGGTCCGCGACGGACCCCCTGCTGCGGCCGGGCGCGGGCCCTCCCCGAGCAGTGCGTCTACTGGGTCGCCGAGGGCGACAACTCCGAGCTCAACGGCGCGCTGGTCTCGGAGGGCTCAGTCGTGGGCCTGGGCGACGTCGGCCACGGTGGCCGGCCGCCGCTGCAGCGCGAGTCGGACGCCCACGAAGGGGAGCAGGGCCTCCTCGGCCCTCTACCTTGCCCCGACCCGAGCTCGGTGATGGCAGGTTTGCGGGGGCTGCTCCGCTTCCTCAGGCACGCGGTCGTCGTCGCGACCATCATCATCGACAGCGACCTCGCAGACGTCTGGGCCAAGGCTGGGGCGGATCTCAGTGCGCCGCCAGACTGGGCCCTGGCGCAGCTCAAGCAGGAACTCAAGGCCAACGAGTGCAGGCTGGAGTACATGGGTCTTTTCAGAAAGGCCAAGCGGGACGAGCCTCGCCCTCGGCAGCCGAGCACCAGCGCGCCCTGGGCAGCCAGCCCCAAGACGGCGCCCAGGCAGCCACACGTCTTGGGAGCGTGGCTGGGGTGCCACAAGTGCGTCAACTACGGCATGGTGGCAGGCGCCCGTCTCGCGGCCTTTCAGCTGCAAGAAGGCCGTGGCCCACCCCAAGGGCTCCAGGGTCAGAACGCCAAGAGCGCCGTCAAGAGGGGAAGTGTGGCGGTTCCCCTGCTAGTGGCAGCTGGCGCCACTGGCCGCGCCGTGCGCCAGCGTGCGGACCATGAGGGCCGGGCCGAGGAGCTGCGGGTACCAGACCAGCCCCCCCCGCAGGGGCTGCCTGCTCAGGGCCCACTTTGGGCGCCAGTGGCAGCGGCCAGGGCAGCCTTGCGCAGGGTGGAGGCCCTGCCGGATGGACCTGGGTGCATGGGCGCACCGCCCCCCGAGCTCACCCCAGAACAGCGCCGCGTGAGGTCGGTCATTGACGACGCGGTGGCGTGGGCTTCTTTCTGGATCGACAGGTTCGACTTGGGCGACTACACCAATGAGTGGGACTACCGCGCGTGGTGCCCCGAGTGCCTGGAGGTGTTCCTGGGTACCGAAGCCTGGTCACACCTCCGAGAGCACCTCCTCGGGAGCAACCCTGGGCGCACGCTGCGGCAGATCGTCGACGACCTGTGCGCCACGTCATGGACGAGGGCGGAGCCAGCTAGACAGGCACAGTTGGCCAGGATGAGGTCCGACTCGGGCTTGACCAGCAGGCAGAGGCGACGGCTCCTACGGCATCACTTCGACGTGTTGCACCAGACCAGGGTGCGCTTCAGGAGCTTGCTGGGGGACCGCGCTCCACCCGAACCAGGCCCGTGGCATCAGTGGGGCTTCGAGCCGCTCTCCTCGGGTTCCGACGATCAAGGTGGAGATGTAGCTGGTCAAGCCCAGGAGTGTGCCCGCGGCTGCGACGACGGCGGCGAGTGCGCGGTCCTCAGTGGGCGCAGTGACAGGGTGTACGTCGCAGAGGGCGCGCGGGAGGCCTTGTCCCATCAACAGCGGCCTTCGCCTCCCTCAGCGTCGGGCTCGGCGGAGTCAAGGCGCACGTCGGCGCAC
>CAUYUJ010002854.1:0-25000 GCA_963575745.1 Prorocentrum cordatum | reverse complement strand
TGCTGCAGTACAATATGGTATGACTCGTGCAGCCACCACTACAGTGATACCATTACTATTGTGCCAGAGCGCTACTATGTCTGCAACAACACCCATTGAATACCCCAATGGTAGAGTTCCACTATTAATACTGCCAGCATTCGATTACCATACACTACTAGAGTGCCACGAGTGCAGTACTTTTGCTAGAGTACTGTACAACGACATTTGTAATACCACCACTACAGCATTTCAGGACTAGGGCACTACAGCAGTGCTGCGATACTAATGCGCTACCAGAACACAGCAACAGTACTGGAGCACTACGACAGTGCTGAAGTATGCCTACTACAGTATTGTAGCACACGCATGTCAGGCAGTCGTAGAATAGGACTTGTGCGAATACTGTACAAGAGCACTGTTTGTACAGCGCCACTACTGTAATAGTACAGGGCGGTTCCTCAATAGTGCAACACTCGTCCTACAACACCACCGCTAAAACATTACATTTGAAGGGGTCTAGTATTGTACTGGAGTACTACAGTAGTGAATGACTGTTGCACTACAGCAGTGCGATTACTCAAGCAAGTACTAGAGTATGACCTTTACTGCAAGACCTGAGTACTACCATTACAGCTACAGGGGTACCGCAGCGCTGCCACCTCGTTAATGCAATTCTACCACTGGCCTAGCACGGTGCCAGAGTTCCACTGGTCCAGCACTAGAGTACCACTACTGCAGTACTACTGCGGGAGTGCTGTATTAGGACTCGTTCGGTGCCGCCACTACAGCACTACAGTATCAATATACTGCAGCAGTGCTGATATACTACTGCATTCGATATTCATACGACGGTACTGCAGCACACCCATTGCAGGGAGTAGTAGAGTGCTGCTCTACGAAGGCACTACTAGAGCAAGGCATCTACTGTGTCAGCACTACAATGGTACAGCACGGCTCCACGCCAGTACATCCCCCCTACATCAATCACTATCACGGAAGCCCTACAGTTCGAGGAGACTACAGTAGGGGACTCCTTCTACGACAATGCTACAGTGCGACTCCTAAAACAAGCACTCGAGTATGATCTTTACTGCGAGACTTGATTACTACTACTCCGACTACAACAACAGGGCTAATTACAGTGCTGTCACTTCGTTAATGCAGTAATGCTACGGGCTTAGCAATCAGAGTACCACTGGTTCAATACTAGAGTACCACTACGGCAGTACTACTGCTCGAGCATTGTACTACGACCATTTCAATGCCACCGCTACAGCACTACAGTATTAGAGTACTACAACAGTGCTGGTAGACTACCGCATTTGAGTAGTCCTACTACAGTAGTATATTCACTGCGGGCAATACTACTCGTACTTCTAATATCTTAGAGTGCTGTTTCTACAGTACCCCCTACTGCAGTAGTACGGCACAGCCCCACAATACTGCAACACTCTTCTTGCAGACTACCACTAAAACACTACAGTGCGAGGATACTACTACTCTGCTCGAGTACCACAATCGTGGACTATTTCTACTACATTTCTACAGTGCGACTACTGGAGCAAACGCTCGCGTATGACCTCTACTGCAAGGCCGGAGTGGTGCTGTTACTACTACTACTACTACTACTACTACTACTACTACTACTACTACTACTACTACTACTACTACTACTACTACTACTACTACTACTACTACTACTACTACTACTACGGTAACCACTACGACTACTGACTACTACTACTACTATTACTATAATACTACCACTACTACTATTATCACTTTACACTACTACTACTATCGATCCCACACAATAACTACGACTACGATTACGACGACGTATGACTCGTATTCCTACTACTACGGCACTACTGACAACTACCGTACTACTACTCATAACTCTATACTAGAACTACTACTACTACTACTATATACTACTACTTACTACTCGACTACTACGTACTACTACTACTGTGTCTACTCTACTCAACTACACTCTCCTCTCCTTACGAACCCAAATTCACTACTACTACTACTACTACTACTACTACTACTACTACTACTACTACTACTACTATATACTACTACTATTACTACCACTACTACTACTACTACGACTACTACGACTACTACGACTACTACTACTACTACTACTACTACTACTACTACTACTACTACTACTACTACTACTACTACTACTACTACTACTACTACTACTACTACTACTACTACCACCGCTACCACTACCACTACCACTACCACTACCACTACCACTACCACTACCACTACCACTACCACTACCACTACCACTACCACTACCACACCTACTACTACTACGAATATACTTACTACTACTACTTACATACTTACTACTACCTACTTACTACTACTATACTACTACTTATACGTACTACTCTACTTGCTTGACTACTGACTACTACTTCTGCTACTCCTTCTACTATGGTTACAGGGCTTACACAGTGCTGCCACACCATTAATGCAGTCTTTCTACGGCGGTTCTAGAATGCTGCAGTAGTGGGCCACAACGAACATTACACTACTGCAGTACTACTACTGCGACAGTCAGTACTATAGCACCGTTGCTGCAATGCGGTTGCAACGCATTTCAATGCGATTGCAATGCGCTGCGATTGCAGTCCTTTGCTGCTGGCGCCTAGGAAAGGGGGGGGGGGGGGGGGGGGCACAAGAAACACACGCTTTTTTTGCCCCCCCCCCCCCCCCCCCCCAAGGCGCCAGCAGCAAGGGAGGGGTGGAAGTCCCACCCCCGCCCCACGTGGTCACGTACCCGAGTCAGCGAGGTTCGCAGAACCGAGTTCCTCACCACGCGGCCATCCAGAGAGATTCGCACAGCGAGGTTCGCGAACGTTAGCAGAATAAAAAGCATGAAACAAATGGGGAAAGGAAAAAGGAGGTAAAGGGAAAACAACACACAACCACGCACGGAGGATTTGATGATTTTCGCAGGGAGGCGATTCGCCCCCGAACCCCCCTCTACCTCCCTTCCCCCCGCCGAGGCGTGGTGCTGCAAGCACAGAGACAGGGGCTGCCAGACCATCCTGCTGCCGTTCAACTGCAGCTCTGGGCCCAGCGACACGCAGGACACCGAATGGACCCACAATCGAGGGAACGAGGGGGCGGGAGGGAGGAGGACCGAGCATCGACGCGCTCGGGTCTGCGCGCTGACAGCCACAAGGGGGTGGTGATGATGATGGTGATGATGATGATGATGAGGATGAGGATGAGGATGACGATGACGATGATGATGATGATGATGATGATGATGATGATGATGATGATGATGATGATGATGATGATGATGATGCTGATGGTGGTGATGATGATGATGCTGATGATGACGCTGATGATGATGCTGATGCTGATCATGATGATGATGATGATGATGATGATGATGATGATGATGATGATGATGATGATGATGATGATGATGATGATGATGATGATGATGATGATGATGATGAAGCACCCGTCTTCTCTTCCCCTGTTTCATGGGCTGCGCTAAAATGCACGTGGCAGGTGAGGAAACTACGCCGTCAAGGAGGCGCGATCGAAGACGAAGAGGGCGCGTATCGAGGGTTTGGGATATACGTGTTGACTGGCACGTGAGCAGATATGAGCGAACATTCTGAAAATTCTGGACGCTTCGCGTATCCCCACCAGGCACACCGCCCTCTGGACTTTTCCTTGCGGGCCGCGAATCAAAAAAGTATCCCCACCAGGAGTTCCGTAGCACTCTGGCTCAAGCACGCCCCTTCTCAGGTACGCGCCCGGGCCGCTGCTATGTCCGCCTTTGGTTCGGCCCTCTCCAGGGCCGCGCTGCGCCGGCGCCAGCGGCTGGTGGCGGCGCGGCGGGCCGCCGCGCCTGGGCTCGGCGGCCCTCCGCCGCTGCCGCCGCTGCCGCCGCCGCCGCCGTCTGAGGCGGCCGGCTGGCTGGCGGTGGTTTCCGCCGCCGCCGCCGCTGCCGCTGCCGCTGCTGGCTCCCCGCCGGCGGCGGCGGCGGCGGAGGGCGCGGTGGCCGGCGCCGCCGCGGCCGCCCCCAGGGGCCGCCAGCGGCGCGGCCGCCGCCGTTGCTGCCGCCGCTGCCGTCGCCACCGCTGCTGCCGCCGCCGCCGGATCCCCTCTGGTGGCGGCGGCGGCCGGCGGCGCCGTGGCCGGCGTGGCGGCCGCTGTCGCGGCGGACGCTGCTGCCGCCGCTGCCGGCTCCCGCTGGCGGGCGGCGGCGGCGGACTCGGTGGCCCGCGCCGCCGTGGCCGCCCCTGCGGCCGCCCGCGGCGAGGCCGCTGGCGCGGCGGCTGCGGCGGCCGCCGCTGCTGCCCCCGCCGCCCCCCCGCGGCTGCTGCGGCCGCAGTGGCAGCAGCTGCAGCAGCCGCTGCAGCAGCAACCACTGCTGCAGCCACTGCAACAGCAGCAGCAGCAGCAGCAGCAGCAGCAGCAGCAGCTTCAGGAGCGGCAGCAGCCGCTGCGGCAGCAACAGCAGCAGCCGCAGCAGCAGCAGCAACAGCAGCAGCGCCTGCAGCCGCAGCCGCAGCAGCAGCAACAGCAGCAGCAGCAGCAGCCATAACAACTGGACAGCGACAGCTGCAGCAGCTGCGGCGACATAACCCAACAGCTGCAGCCGCAGCAGCAGCAGCAACGGGCCCCCTGCGAACAAACGCCGCAGCAGGGCACCAGCCGCAGCAGCTACAGTAGCAGCAGCAGCGGCAGCAGTAGCAGCAACAGCAGCCCGCAGCTGCAGCAGCAGCACCCCCCTCAGCAGCCACAGCAACTGCTGCAGCACCCACAAACACAGCCGCACCACCAGCAACAGGTGCTGCAGCAGCAGCAACAGCAGCCCCATCAGCAGCAGACCCACCCCGGGGACGAGAGACCCGCGAGACCTCAAATAACCCTCTTTGACGACCAGAAGGAGGTGCCCCTGCCTCCTGACAGCCTCTAGGGCACCTCTGGAAGCCAGCTGAACCCACGAGAAGACTCAGAGGTGCCCTTGCCCCCTCAGCAGCAGCAGCAGGGCAGGGAAAAGGATGGGGAGGCCGCGGCGGAGTCGGCGGAGGCTGCGGAGGCCGCGGAGTATCGGGGGCCCGAGGCGGCGGAGGCCTCTGACGGCGCGGAAGAGGCGCACGCCTTCATCCTTGTCTCTGGATTAGAACCGGGTGGGCAGTGGTTGGCCCCCCGAAAGTGCAGACGGCAGCCGCGACAGTCAGCTAAGCGAAATCCTGGGCCAGCAGGGGCTCGCCTGCCACGCCGCGCCACCCCCGCCCCCCTTCAAAATTATCCTGGCGAAAGACCCAACCATATGCAGTTGTCAATGCCGCAATTGTGAATGCCATCTTCGCCCGCGCCCCCTACGTGGCCACGGCTTCCCGCCGGAACCCGACATGCTCAGGGGCGCGTTCGTGGCCGTCTTCGCGGGCGCCGACGACGACAAGGACGGCGCCCCTCTCACCGAGGAGCAGAAGCAGGAAAGGGCCTTGAGAGCCATGAGGGAGGAGGTGGCGTTGCATGTCGACAAGGCGGAGTGCGACGCCCAGGCGCGGTTGTTGAAGCAGCACAACTATGGGGCCACGATCCTCGTGGGCGGTTTGCCGAAATGGCCTGGGCCGCCATGCAAACCCTGCCACTGGCGCCTTCGGTGGGGCTCCAGTGGGGCCACGGTCCTCGTGAGGGGTGTGCCGAAATGGCCCGGGGCCGCCATGCGAACCCTGCCACTGGGGGCAGTCGGTGGAGCTCCCTATGGGGCCGCGATCCTCGTGGGGGGTGTGCCGACATGGCCCGAGGCCGCCATGCGAACCGTGCCACTAGGGCCTTCGGTGGAGCTCCCTATGGGGCCACGATCCTCGTGATGGGGTGTGCCGAAATGGCCCGTGGCCGCCGTGCGACCCCTGCCGCTGGCGCCGTCAGTGGAGCTCCATAGGGGGCCGCGATCCTCGTGAGGGGCGTGCCGAAAAATATCCCGAGGCCGCCATGCGAACCCTGCCACTAGGGGCCTTCGGTGGAGCACCCTATGGGGCCACGATCCTCGAGAGGGGTGTGCCGAGATGGCCCGAGGCCGCCATGCGAACCCTGCCACTGGGGGCAGTCGGTGGAGCTCCCTATGGGGCCACGATCCTCGCGAGGGGTGCGCCGACGTGGCCCGAGGCCGCCATGCGAACCGTGCCACTAGGGCCTTCGGTGGAGCTCCCTATGGGGCCACGATCCTCGTGAGGGGTGCGCCGAAATGGCCCGAGACCGCCATGCCACTGGCGGTGTGCCGAAATGGCCCGAGGCCGCCATGCGAACCCTGCCACTGGCGCCTTCGGTGGAGCTCCCTATGGGGCCACGATCCTCGTGAGGGGTGTGCCGAAATGGCCCGAGGCCGCCATGCGAACCTTGCCACTGGCTCCTTCGGTGGAGCTCCCTTATGGGTTTACGATCGTCGTGAGGGGCGTGCCGAGATGACCCGAGGCCGCCATGCGAACCCTGCCACTGGCGCCTTCGATAGAGCTCCCTATGGGGCCGCGATCCTCGTGAGGGGTGTGCCGAAATGGCCCGAGGCCGCCATGCGAACCCTGCCGCTGGAGCCTTCGGTGGAGCTCCCTATGGGACCACGATCCTCGTGAGGTGTGTGCCGGAATGGCCCGAGGCCGCCATGCGAACCCTGCCACTGGGGCCTTCGGTGGAGCTCCCTATGGGGCTACGAAACGCTGTGCTGGGTGTGCGAAACGCAAGGAGGAGGCGGAGGAGGAGAGGGGGAAAGGAGACGCGGGCCACCGTCTCTTCAAAACGAGGACCCAACACCACAGGATGGTTGGGAACAATCAGACCGTCAGCAGTCCTCTGGGAGCGCCGCAGACCCAGCAGGGGGGCCACGGACCAACCGTTCAGACGCAGGACAGCGAAGCCATCCGCTGGCTCGTCGGGAGAAACCCCTTCGCGTCTACTCGCCCCCCTTCCTGTGCCAGTGAACCCGCTCTAATGGGCGGCGAGCCCCAAGTGCTCCCTCCAGACGTCCAGGGCGCGACTGACAAATAATCTCGTGCTCTGGCAACGGAAACAGCGTCGCCGCGCGCGCGCGCCTGGCACGACCAGCGGCGCCCCCGAGACCGGCGAGAGCCCCGCGTTGACCGAAGGGGGCGCGCCCGGGAGCGACGGCGGGCGCGGGCCCGAAGGCGAACGCCAGCGAAAGGGGCCTTTCCCCGCACGCCGCAGGGCAGCGTCCGCCCTGGCTGCCGGATGCGATCCGGCCCCTGCCTGGCGGCCAACTACGCGGCCCGCCTCTCCCCGCAGAGCCCCGCCAGGCGCGCGGCCGGAACTGTCGCGGGCAGATTGCGAGCCCTCTGGCCAGGGCAGCGAGGCCCGCTCGCCGGAGACTTGCGGCCAGAATACGCGGCAGCGCCATTGGCCGGACCCGCGCCAATGGCCAGAGCCCTCGGACCCCGACACGGGGCAGCAGCTGTACAAAACAAAAATCGGCAACATCCAGTGGGGCCTTCCCGGGGAGACACCTGGCGAGGCGATGGGGCGGCTCCAAGTCACCCCGGGGGCAATTTTCACAGGCACCTGGCACGCTTTCGCCAAGTGGCAGACCGTGCCTGGCAGCAAAGGCGCGCTCGACCCGCTTCGGCGCGACCCGCAAACCTGCCACCTCTTCCCGGAATCTTCCCGCAGCCGCAAGTGCGACGTGCGGGTCGTCAGCGACGCGCTGGGCCTCGACGTCGACTGGGCTCGGCCGCGGCATCGGCGCCCGGGTCGAAGCGGCGGAGCGAGGAGGGATCGCCGCGCGGCAAGGGGCCACCCGAACACCCAGGCACCCAGGAAGGGCAAAAAAACAATGGCTGGCCGTCTCCCCACAGTAGCCGTTGCTGCCCCACCTCGTGGCATCGCGCGCGCGGGCATCAGGTGCATGTGCGCCGCCCATCCTACGGGCGCGGTGCCTGCCGAGGGGGGGGGGGGGGGGGGGGCGCCTCTCTCCTTAGGGGCCAGGCGGGCGTCGCAGCGCGTGTGGCAGAGGCGGAAAGTGGCACCCTCACTGCTCTTTCATCATACTGACCCATGCGGCGATTAGCTTCGACTGCCGAGGTCCCCCCCCCCGCTGTCTGGTCGCACTGCAGTTTCACATCAGCTGCGGCTTGCTGCGACCCTGGAGGACCATCAGAGGAGACACCAACCATCAAATAGAGATCGCAGCGGCGATTAGCTGCGACCCCCGAGGATTGGAACACAAACATCAGCGACGGTCTGCTGCGACCCCGGGGGGCCACCGAGCGACCCTGGGCGCGCGCGGGGGCTCGCCGGAACCACGGGCCCGGGGTCTCCCACGGGGGCTCAAGGCACTCTTGCATCCCAGTTCTGGCAGCCAAGGGCCGCCACTCGCCGCCCCCCCGTGCGCGCTCCGTCTTCGCGGAGCCCGCTGCCATCGGTTGCAGCGCTGAGAGCAGGCGCGTGAAGGGTGGGCACTGGCGGCAGCTCCATCCCGCCCAGCAAAATGCAGCAGGTGGCATTGGGGCCCAACGTGATCTGTGACTGCAGTGGGATCTGAGTGTGTGTGTGTGTGTGTCCCGCGGGTACTCCAGGGGCTCTTGCATCCCGGTGCTGTCCTCCCTGGGGCGTCTGCCGTTCGGGCCCGGGCCCGCCTTCTGGGGCTCAGGTACTCTTGCATCCCGGTGCTGTCGGTTCAGCGGAGGCGGAGGCGCCATCCAATACATTGAGATCCACATGCTCCGGCGCCTCGCCGGGATGTGGGGAGCTAAGTTGGAGCCCGCTGTCGTCAGTTGCAGCGCTGGGACCAGGCGCGAGAAGGGTGGGCGCTGTCAGCGGGCCCTGTCGCTGCCCGGCAAATGCAGCAGGCTGCGTCGGGGCCCAACTTGACCTGTTACAGCAGTGGGATCTGAGTGTGCGTGAAGAGCGGTCAATGGCAGCAGGCGCGGCCCTAGCTCGGCGGGCGCGCCACCTATCCCACGAGCGCGGGGGCAGGCCGAGGGGAGGCGCGGTTGCCCCCCCGCCTCTCTCCTTGAGGGCCTTGCGGGTGTCGCAACGCATGTGGCAGAGGCTGGATGTGGCAGTGCACGCTGCTCTTGCACTGGTGGCGGCGGCGTGCCTCCGCGGCCTTGCCTGGGCACCTCTCTGTCAATGGCGGCTCGAGCGGCGATTAGCTGCGACCCCCGAGGACCAACCCCCCCCGCCTTCTTGTCACGCTGCTGTTCCGCATCAGCTGCGGTTTGCTGCGGCCCTGGAGGGCCATCAATCGGACGCACCTACCATCAAATAGAGATGAGCGGCGATTAGCTGCGACCCCCGAGTAAATGAAAGGGACCAACAATCGGACACACCAACCATCACATGGAGATCATAGCTGCGATTAGCTGCGACCCCCGAGGTGATTAAAGAGAGATCTCAACGGCGTAGCTGCGACCCCCGAGGAGATTAAAGAGAGACCATAGCGGCGATTAGCTGCGACCCCCGAGAATGACCCAAGAGATGGCCATGGCCCCTAGCCCTCGGATTCGGGGCCAGGCCGAGGGGTGAGGCGGTGCTTCCCCTCGCCTCTTCCCTCTCGGGCCTGGTGGGCGCCCCCCGCCCTTGGCCTCGGGGCCTGCCAGACGTGCTATCAGGCGTCGGGGCGGTTGCCCCCCCTTTCCAGGGCCGCCTGTGGTCCGCGCTACTCGTGGTCTGGTTCATCACTCTCAGCGGCGTTTGCTTCGGTCCTGGAGGACCTCGTGGCGCGTGTAGGGCCACGGGTCTGGGGGGCAGCGCCAAGCGGCGGACTGGGCCAGACTTGCCTCCTAGCCCCCGTGTCCTCCACAGTGCAGTTCCCCCGGGCGCTTCGCCTTATGACACCGCAGAAGGCAGCGCTACCGCCAGTGCCACCCCCCCTCACTCCCCCCGCTGGCGATGCCCACCATGCCTGTGGGCCCCCCCCCTCACTGAGGCCTGGCGCCGTGCCGGCACGCGCTGCGTGGCCCACAGTCGCTTGGTTCCCCCATGCACTGTGGGGTGGTCTCTCGGGTGTTTGGTCGCCACGGAGTGGTTCAGCCTTCCGCGGCAGGTGCAGCGCCCCAGGCTCATCCACCAGCTTCTGGCCAGTGCGCTGTACCAAGTTCCGCGACAGCTGCCCCCCTGGCTTGCAGACGTCGTCGTGGGCGTTTGGAGTCTGGCGCCCCACGGGCGATTCAGTCCACTGGCCTCCCACTTGCCTCCACTCAGATTGACGGACTTGGTAATCCTGGTTATGTCTCTTGACGGGCTTGGTTACCCGGTTCACGTCTCAGACTGTGGCCGGCACCGAATTTAAGACATTTTGTCTGTGCACGTGCACGGGTTCTCAGGGTCAGGCCACCTGCAGCGCCAGCTTCTCTTCAGCTTCGTGGCTGCTTTGTGAGCGGGCCGGCCGGCCTGTGCCTGTTGTAGCTAATTCGCCTCGCCCGTGGCCCGGACGTCGTTACCGCTCCCTGACCGCTGCCTCGGAGCCGCTGACCAAAAAGTATCCCCACCAGCCCATGCAGAAACGATCAGCAGGGGGGTCGGTGAATCAGGGGCGGCAGGACGCATGCAGTTGCGCAGCCGTCTTCGGGAAAACAAGGATCACAAAGAGCTTCCCGCATTGATTTTTGAGATGGAAACCAGTGCAAGCTACGATGGTGCTTCGATAAGGGGTGAGGGGTGTTTCGATGGCTCGTAATGGTTGTTGCGCTGACTTGTATATTAAGCTCGCGTGGGTTTCGAAACTTGGAGCCATCTTGGGGCTCTGTTGGGGTTCTCTTGGGGCCCTCTTGGGGCCCTCCTGGAGCTCTTTTTTGGGGCTCTCTTGAGGTCCTCTTAGGGCCTTCTTGGAGCCCTCTTGTGGCTCTTTTGGGACGTCTTGGGGCCCTCTTGGCCCTCTTGGGGCTCTTTTGTAATGCCTGAGGGGCCTCTTGGGGCCAGTTTGGACCCTTTCGCAAAAAAAGAAAGGATGTTTCAATTCGGATCGCCCCCTCGGAGGCTCATACATGCCGTCGTGGGGCGCTCTTGGGCTGCTTTTGGGGCGCTCATGGCCGCTCTTGGGGCCGTCTTGGGGCCTTTTTGGACCCTGATTGGGGTTATGTTGGGGTGTCTTGGGGCCATCTTGAGGCCTCAAGAGCCCATCGGAGGCGAAAAAGCGAGAAGGCACACCACATGCATTTTCCTTTGGTCGTTGAAGGATTTTCGCCTCTTGGGGGAGTCCTCGGAGGGCTTGGAGGGCACTTGAAACCGTCTTGGGGCCGTTTTGCGGCCTCTTGGATGCGTGTCGGAGGCTATCTTGAGCCATCTACCGCTACCTTGGGCCATCTTGGAAGCCATCTTGCGCTCTCTGAAGCCCTCTTGGAGCCATCTTAGGCCGAAAAGGACCCTCTGCCACATCGCGGGGGGGGCCGTCAATACGCAGGGATGGGGGAGGAGGTAAACCTCCCGAACAGGGAAAGGAAGGAGCTTGGACAAGGTAGCGCCCTAGACCACCTGCGCCCACAGGGCTGGTGGGATTATTGTTGTTGTTGTTGTTGTTGTTGTTGAACATTATTACTTCTAAAGAATAATTATTGTTGGGCCCCCTGGTGCACGCCCCCCCTGCGCCGCCTAGGCCGCAGCTACATTTTCATCATTTTCGTGAGGAAGCCTCAGGTAAAACGATGTGATCCAGATCCGGTTGTTTTGTTGTAATCCGTTTTCCCTTGCAAAAAACACTATAAAATGACATTTCTTGTTCTAATATAATCAAATTTCAAGAATCCCTTGCAAAAAATAAGGTAAAGTGGACATTCGCGCGCGCAAGACGAAATCCTTCCAAAAGCTTAGTGTTCGGAGCGATTTTAACATAAAAACATCAAAAAACCAATGGTTTTTCAACAAAAAAATGTCAAAATCTCATCCCGCGCGCTCTTGCGGATTCGTAGGAAACCCAACACTTTTTAAACATTTCTGTCAAACGGGCTTTTGCGAGCAACTTTTTCGAACTTCTGCGACAACGGTTGCGCACCTGCCAGGGCCATCATCCCTGTCAAATAATACCATGCGGGACACATTCGTTTTTTCTTCGCGCGCGCACGCCGTCGTCGTCGGCCGCGGGGCCCTGAATAGTAGCCACGGTCGTCCGCATGCCACGAAGTGAAGTGTCCGAACGTCATAGGGCGGGAAGCTGGGTGTGGGTGGTGGCGAAGAGTCGTTTGGAAATTTGGTAGAGCTTGAACCGGCCCCCCCACAAAGTGGGGGTATTGCCCGCCTCCTATGAAAACCCTGGCACTGGTGAGAACGGAGTGTCCCCATTCTTAAATGATTGTTGTTGTTGTTGTTGTTGTTGTTGTTGCTCCTGCTGCTGCTGCTGCTGCTGCAGCTGTTGTTGAATGCTCATTTCTAGAGAATAACTACTGTTGATCTCTGGAAGCGGTTTCGCGCGCTCTCGCCTCGACGCCAGTTGCAATTCCTCTGAAAACGAGGCTCCAGCTCGAGCGTAGGCTTGAGTGTAAATGTCGTCCCCTGGAAGCCCGGCTTAATGACAACGACTCCCGCTGGATATTCCTCATGATTTACCCCGAGACACCCTGGCCAGAGAGGCCCCCGAACTCAGGAACGGCGCTCTCGCTCGAGAACTCCTCGCAATTCAGTCAAGTTGGCGGAGGCCCATCCACGACGACAAGGGCTCCCGCTCGATACTTCCTCACGACTTACTTTGGGAGCCCCTGGCCAGGAAGGCCCTCGAACTCAGGAACGGCGCTCTCGCTCAAGACTGTTTCGTGGTTCAGGCAAGTTGGTGGAGGCCCAATTGCGACGACAAGGGATCTCGTTCGATATTTTCCTTAATGTGAGAGGCCCCTGAACTCAAGAGTGGCGCTCTCGTGCGAGATAGTCTCGTAATTCAGGCAAGTTGGTGGAGGCCCAGACACGGCGACAAGGGTTCCCCTTCGATATTTCTCTATATGTACTCCGAGAGCCCCTGGCCAGGGAGGCCCCTGAACTCAGGAACGGTGCTCTCGCTGGAGACTACCTCGCACTCCAGTCAGTGGCCGGCAAGCAGTATATTCCTCCTGAAAGGGGGGTGCGATCGACGACGAAGTGGGCGGTTATCGAGGGTTGGGGTATACAGAATTCAAGACGCGCGTGCCAGAAAAAGCGAACAGTCTTAAAATGATTGTTCATGTTTTTTTCGTCGTCGTCGCTGTTGTTGTGGTGGTAGTGGTGGTGTTGTTAATTGAATTCTAATTACTGAAGAATAATTATTGTTGATCCCCCCCCTCCGGCGGACATTGTATTTTTTCAATTGAAGTGCCCCTTCCGGGGCTCGCACCCTGTTTTTTATCAGGGAAAGTCGTGGGCATCAAATTGCGTTGTTGGCCCCCCGGACAACAACAACAACGGCTCCCGCCTGATACTTCCTCCAAATTTACTCAGGACCCCCGCCCCCGCCTGGGACTTCCTCGCAGTTTACTCAGGCGGAGGCGCTCCCGCCTGAGACTACCCCCGCCCCCGCTTGGGACTTCCTCGCAGTTTACTCAGGTGGAGGCGCTCCCGCCTAAGACTTCCTCGCAAATTACTCCGGGAGCGGCGCTCCCGCCTGGGACCTCCCTCACAACTGAGCATCAAACTGTGTTGTTGGCCCCCCGGACTACAACAACAACGGCTCCCGCCTGATACTTCCTCCACATTTACTCAGGACCCCCGCCCCCGCCTGGGACTTCCTCGCAGTTTACTCAGGCGGAGGCGCTCCCGCCTGAGACTTCCTCGCGCATTACTCCGGGAGCGGCGCTCCCGCCTGGGACCTCCCTCACAACTGAGCCCTGCTGAACTCTCAATACTGAAGAATAATTCTTCTTGATCCCTCCTCCCTCCCTCCCCCCACTCTTTTCCTCCTCGCTCTCCCTTCCTCCTTCCCCCTGCTCTTCCTGTTTTAGGGGCTGCGCCAACTACACGTGGCGAGTAAAAAAATATACCCCCAAAGGGGTATGACCGAAGACGAAGAGGGTGGGTATCGAGGGTTTGGGATTTACATATTGAGTGACGCGCGCGCATATAAGAGCGATCAGTCTTAAGATGATTGTTGTTGTTGTTGTTGAACATTATTTCTTCTAAAGAATAATTATTGTTGGGACCCCTGGTGCGCGACCCCCCCTGCGCGCCTAGGCCGCAGCTACATTTTCATCATTTTCGTGAGGAAGTCTCAGAAAAGATTGGTACGGATCCGGTTTTTTGTTGACGCTCGTTTTCCCTTGCAAAAAAACAATAGAAAATGAAAATTCTTGTTCTTACTTGATCAA
Source organism: Prorocentrum cordatum (assembly GCA_963575745.1). NCBI lineage: Eukaryota > Dinophyceae > Prorocentrales > Prorocentraceae > Prorocentrum > Prorocentrum cordatum. The sequence goes on along the minus strand of CAUYUJ010002854.1, from coordinate 10,742 downwards.
ATTGCAAGAATCCCTTGCAAAAAATAAGGTAAAGTGGACATTCGTGCGCGCAAGACGAAATCCTTCCAAAACCTTAGGTTTCGTAGCGATTTTAACATAAAAACATCAAAAACCCAATGGTTTTTTAAGAAAAAATTGTCAAAATGTCCTTCCGCGCGCGCTGTCCGAATCCCACAAAACCAATGGTTTTTCAACATTTATGTTACATGAGCTCGCGCGAGCTACTTTTTCTTGTTCTAACATAATCAAATTTCAATAATCCTTTGCAAAAAATAAGGTAAAGTGGACATTCGCGCGCGCAAGACGAAATCCTTCCAGAACCTTAGGTTTCGTAACGATTTCAACATAAAAACATCAAAAACCCAATGGTTTTTCAAAAAAAAATGTCCAAATTTCATCCCGCGCGCGCTGTCCGACTCCCACAAAACCAATGGTTTTTCAACATTTATGTTACATAAGCTCGCGCGAGCTACTTTTTCTTGTTCTTACATAATCAAATTTCAACATCCCTTGCAAAAAAAAAGTAAAGTGGACATTCGCGCGCGCAAGACCAACAAAAAACACGACGATCTCAGGAACTTGCCCCAAAAATGTGACCAACTCCGCTCTCTCTGTCTCTCTCTCTGTCTGCTCTCTGTCTCTCTCTCTGTCTGTCTGTGTCATGTATTGTATGTCACAATTGCAGGATGCTGGGCACACGCGCGCCCCGAATAAGTGACCAAGTTCTGTGGGTGTGTACCCCACGCCAGTGTAGTAGCCACGGTCGTCCGCACGCCACGAAGTGAAGTGTCCCAACGTCATAGGGCGGGAAGCTGGGTTTGGGTGGTCGCGAAGAGTCGTTTGGATATTTGGTAGAGCTTGAACTGCCCCCCCACGAAGTGGGGGTATTGTCTCGCGTCGCATGAAAACCCTGGCACTGGTGAGAACACTGAGCGTTCGGGTAAAATGATTGTTGTTGTTGTTGTTGTTGTTCTTGAGTTTTCATTTCTGAAGTAATTCCAGTTGGTCCCCCTCGCGGGTGCATGTTGTTTTTCTCAATCAAAGTGTGCCCCTCGACGCTCGCACCCTGTTTTTTGACAGGGAAGTCTTGATGCTCAAACTGCGCCCCTGGCCCCCGGGTTACAACAACAACGGCTCCCGCCTGAGGCTTCCTCGCAATTTAGCCAGGACCCCGCTCCCGCCCGAGACCTCCTCGCATTTTATTCCGGCATCGCGCTCTCGTTTGAAACTTCCTTGCAATTTATTCAGGAATCGCTCTCCCAGCGCTCTGGAGTCGCGCTCTCGCTGGAGACTTGCTTGCAATTTACTGACGCGTAACGCCCTTGCGTTGGAATCGCTTGCAATTTACTCAAGTGCTGCGCTCCCGACACCCAGGCACCCAGGAGCCGCGCTCACGGTTAGGACTCCCTCACAGATTACCTCGGAATCGGGATCTCGCTGCCCTTCGTGGCCCCGTTGCAGCCCCTCGTGGCCTCCTCGCTGCCCTTCGTGGCCCCGTTGCAGCCATTCGTGGCCCCTTCGCTGCCCTTCGTGGCCCCGTTGCAGCCCCTCGCTCCTCGCTGCCCTTCGTGGCCCCGTTGCAGCCCTTCGTGGCCCCCTCGCTGCCCTTCGTGGCCCCGTTGCAGCCCTTCGTGGCCTCCTCGCTGCCCTTCGTGGCCCCGTTTGCAGCCCTTCGTGGCCTCCTCGCTGCCCTTCGTGGCCCCGTTGCAGCCCTTCGTGGCCCCCTCGCTGCCCTTCGTGGCCTCCTCGCTGCCCTCCGTGGTCCCGTTGCAGCCCTTCGTGGCCCCCTCGCTGCCCTTCGTGGCTTCATATATGTATGCCCTTCGTGGCCCCCGCTCGTTCGCGCCCGTGGTGGCCCCATACGCATGCCCTTCGTGGCCCCGCTGTCGCCGTTTGTGGCCCCCTCATTGCCCTTCGTGGCCCCGTTGCTGCCCTCAGTGGCCTCGTCCTTGCCCTCCGCGGCCCAATATACGTATGCCCTTCGTGGCCTCCGCTCGTTCGCGCCCGTTGTGGCCCCATGTGCATGCCCTTCGCGGCCCCGCTGTCGCCTGTTGTGGCCCCCTCACTGTCCTACGTGGCCCAGTTGCTACCTTAGTGGCCCCATCGTTGCCTTCTGTGGCCTCGCATTATCTGCCCTTCGTGGCCCTGGCTCGTTCGCGCTCTGCGTGGCCCCATACGCATTCCCTTTTTGTCCCCGCTGTCGCCCTTTGTGGCCTACTTCGTGTCCTTCGTGTCCTGCTGTCGTTCTCTCTCGCTTTCGCTCCTCGTCGTCGCCGTCGTCGTCGTCGTCGTCGCCGTCGTCGTCTACGTCGTCGTGGTCGTCGTTGTCGGTCCCCTGTCCGTCCCTCGTGGGGTCGGGTCGACGGTCCGCGGCCGCCCCGCCGATCAGCGGTGCGCTGGCCAGACAGACGGTCCGCGGCCGCCCCGCCGCTTGCCAGGGCTCGGCCTGCAGGGAAGAAAGGTATACACCCCAAAAGGGGTTCGATCGAAGACGAAGAGGGCGGGTATCCAGGGTTTGGAAATACGCGTGATTGGACAATCGGTGCAAGATAGGGGCGAGCAGGCTTAAACTGATTGTGTGTTGTTGTTGCTGCTGCTGTCTGATGTGTTGGTTGTTGTTTGTTGTTGTGTGTGCTGTTGTTGTTGTTGTTGTTGTTGGTGTGGTCGTAAGTGTTGTTGTTTTACTGATGTGTTGTTGTTGTTGTTGTTGTTGTTGTTGTGGTGCGTTGTTGTTGTTGTTGTTGTTGTTGTTGTTGTTGTTGTTGTTGTTGTTGAACTTATTACTTCTAAAGAATAATTATGTTGGGACCCCTGGACCTGTGGCGCGGACCCCCTGCCCAACCTAGGCCGCAGCTACATTTTCATCATTTTTTAGCGAAAAGCTTCAGAAAAGTAATTATTACCCGGATCCGGTTGTTTGGTTGTACTCCCCGTTTTCCCTTTTTTTTTTTTTTTTTTTTTTTTTTGCACAAAAACACTATAAAATGACATTTCTTGTTCTAATATAATCAAATTTCAAGAATCCTTTGCAAAAAATAAGGTAAAGTGGACATTCGCGCGCGCAAGACGAAATCCTTCCAAAAGCTTAGTGTTCGGAGCGATTTAAACATAAAAACATCAAAAAACCAATGGTTTTTCAACAAAAAAATGTCAAAATCTCATCCCGCGCGCTCTTGCGGATTCGTAGGAAAACCAACACTTTTTAAACATTTCTGTCAAACGGGCTTTTGCGAGCAACTTTTTCGAACTTCTGCGACAACGGTTGCGCACCTGCCAGGGCCATCATCCCTGTCAAATAATACATGCGGGACACATTCGTTTTTTCTTCGCGCGCGCACGCCGAAATCTACAAAAACCATTGGGTTTTTAAGAATGTTAGCACCGCGCATCATAAAATCACACGAATCGCACCGTAGCTCTCCTCTGGCTCTCTGTCTTGCTCTCTCTCTCTCTCTCTCTCTGTCTCTCTGTCTTGCTCTCTCTCTCTCTGTCTTGCTCTCTCCATGTCATGCGCAACGAATGCACGATGCGGGGCACATGCGGGGCCCAAACAAGTGATCAACCTCTGCGGGTGTGTACTCCACGCCAGTGTAGTATCCACGATCGTCCGCGCGCCACGAAGTGAAGTGTCCTGACGTCATAGGGCGGGAAGCTGGGTGTGGGTGGTTCCCGAGAGTCGTGTGGATGTTTGGTAGAGCTTGCATTGCCCCCCCACGAAGTGGGGGTATTGGCTGGCGTCGCATGAAAACCCTGGCACTGGGGAGAACACTGAGCGTTCGGGTAAAATGATTGTTGTTGTTGTTGTTGTTGTTGTGTTGTTGTTGATGTTGAACTTTCACCCCTGAAGAATTATTATTATTATTATTATTGATCCCCCCACCGGTGCATACTGTTTTTCTCCATCAACGTGTGCCCCTCGACGCTCGCCCCGTGTTTTCTACCAGGGCAAGTCAAACTGCCCCCCCTGAGACTTCCAGGGCCCCCGCCTGAGACTTCCAGGGCCCCCGCTCCCGCCCGAGATTTCCTCGCATGTTATTCAAGCATGGCGCTCTCGTTTGAGACTTCCTTGCAATGTATTCAGGAATCGCTCTCCCGGCGCTCTGGAGTCGCGCTCTCGCTGGAGACTTGCTTGCAATTCACTGACGCATAACCTTGCGTTGGAATTTCTTGCAATTTACTCAAGCGCTGCGCTCCCGACACCCAGGCACCCAGGAGTCGCGCTCACGGTTAGGACTCCTTCACAGATTACCTCGGGTCGGGATCTCGCTGCCCTTCGTGGCCCCGTTGCAGCCCCTCGTGGCCCCCTCGCTTTGTTTCGTGGCCCCGTTGCAGCCCTTCGTGGCCCCCTCGCTTTGTTTCGTGGCCCCGTTGCGGCCCCTCGTGGCCTCCTCGCTGCCCTTCGTGGCCCCGTTGCAGCCCTTCGTGGCCCCCTCGCTTTGTTTCGTGGCCCCGTTGCAGCCCCTCGTGGCCCCCTCGCTGCCCTTCGTGGCCCCGTCGCAGCCCTTCGTGGCCCCGTTGCATCCCTTCGTGGCCCTCTCGCTGCCCTTCGTGGCCCCGTTGCAGCCCTTCGTGGCCTCCTCGCTGCCCTTCAGGGCCCATGTATGCATGCCATTCGTGGTCCCCGCTCGTTCGCGCCCGTTGTGGCCCTATGTGCATGCCTTTCGTGGCCCCGCTATCGCCGTTTGTGGCCCCCTCACTGTCCTACGTGGCCCATTTGCTACCCTCAGTGGCCCCATCGTTGCCTTCCGTGGCCCCGCAGTATTTGCCCTTCGTGGCCCCCGCTCGTTCGCGCCCGTGGTGGCCCCATACCCATTTCCCTTCGTGTCCCTGCTGTCGCCCTTCGTGGCCTACTTCGTGTCCTTGTGGCCCTGCTGCCATTCTCTCTCGCTTTCGTTCGTCGTCGTCGCCGTCGTCGTCGTCGTCGTCGTCGTCGTCGCCGTCGTCGTCGTCGTCGTCGACGTCGTCGTCGTCGTGGTCGGTCCTCTGCCCGTCCCTCGTGGGGTCGGGTCGACGGTCCGCGGCCGCCCAGCCGATCAGCTCGCTGCCGCTTGCCAGGCCGACGGTCCGCGGCCGCCCTGCCGCTTGCCGGGACCTGGCTTCCAGGGAAGAAAAGTATACCCCCCAAAAGGGGTTCGATCGAAAACGAAGAGGGCGGGCATCCAGGGTTTGGAAAATACGCGTTATAGGACACTCGACAGATAAGGGCGAACAGTCTTACAATGATGATTGTTGTTGTTGTTGTTGTTGTTGTTGTTGTTGTTGGTGTTGGTGTTGGTGTTGGTGTTGGTGTTGGTGTTGGTGTTGGTGTTGGTGTTGTTGTTGTTGTTGTTGGTGGTGGTGGTGGTGGTGGTGTTGTTGTTGTTGAACATTATTACTTCTAAAGAATAATTATTGTTGGGACCCCTGGTGCGCGACCCCCCTCCAAAACCTAGGCCGCAGCTACATTTTCATCATTTTTTAGCGAAAGCTTCAGAAAAGTGAATTATTACCGGATCCGGTTGTTTTGTTGTACTGTACTCCGTTTTCCCTTGCAAAAAACACTATAAAATGAAAATTCTTGTTCTTACTTGATCAAATTGCAAGAATCCCTTGCAAAAAATAAGGTAAAGTGGACATTCGTGCGCGCAAGACGAAATCCTTCCAAAACCTTAGGTTTCGTAGCGATTTTAACATAAAAACATCAAAAACCCAATTGTTTTTTAAGAAAAAATTGTCAAAATGTTCTTCCGCGCGCTCTTGCGGATTCGTAGGAAAACCAACACTTTTTAAACAATTCTGTCAAACGGGCTTTTGCGAGCAACTTATTCGAACTTCTGCGACAACGTTTGCGCACCTGCCAGGGCCATCATCCCTGTCAAATAATACCATGCGGGACATATTCGTTTTTTCTTCGCGCGCGCACGCCGAAATCTCCAAAAATCATTGGGTTTTTAAGAATTTTAGCACCGCGCATCATAAAATCACACGAATCGCACCGTAGCTCTCCTCTGGCTCTCTGTCTTGCTCTCTCTCTCTCTCTCTCTCTCTCTCTCTCTGTCTCTCTGTCTTGCTCTCTCTCTCTCTCTGTCTTGCTCTCATATCATGCGCAACAAATGCACGATGCGGGGCACATGCGGGGCCCAAACAAGTGATTAACCTCTGCGGGTGTGTACTCACGCCAGTGTAGTATCCACGATCGTCCGCGCGCCACGAAGTGAAGTGTCCTGACGTCATAGGGCGGGAAGCTGGGTGTGGGTGGGTCCCGAGAGTCGTGTGGATGTTTGGTAGAGCTTGCATTGCCCCCCCACGAAGTGGGGGTATTGGCTGGCGTCGCATGAAAACCCTGGCACTGGGGAGAACACTGAGCGTTCGGGTAAAATGATTGTTGTTGTTGTTGTTGTTGTTGTTGTTGTTGTTGTGGTGGTTGTTGTTGTTGTTGTTGTTAGTAAGGGCGGGGCGCCCCGACCCGTGTCCCACAACACCCCCCCCCCCCCCCCACAACACTCACAACAACCGGGGGGGGGTCCGGACGGGCAACCGAAAGTTTCGGGCCCATTTCGGCGCACCCCTCACACGGTTCGTGGCCCCACAGGGGGCGGAGCCGAAGGCCTTGGGCCCATTTCGGCGCACCCCTCACACGGTTCGTGGCCTTACAGGGGGCGCAAGCGAAGGTCTCGGGTCCATTTCGGCGCACCCCTCACACGGTTCGTGGCCCCACAGGGGGCGCAGCCGAAGGTTTTCGCGGCCCCACAGGGGGCGCAGCCGAAATCTTCGGGCCAATTTCGGCGCACCCCTCACACGGTTCGTGGCCCCACAGGGGGCGCAACCGAAGGCTTTCGTTGCCCCACAGGGGGGGCAACCGAAGGCCTCGGGCCCATTTCGGCGCACCCCTCACACGGTTCGTGGCCTTACACGGAGCGCAACCGAAGGACTCGGGTCCATTTCGGCGCACCCCTCACACGGTTCGTGGCCCCACAAGGGGCGCAGCCGAAGCTTTTCGCAGCCCCACAGGGGGCGCAGCCGAAAGCTTCGGGCCAATTTCGGCGCACCCCTCACACGGTTCGTGGCCCCACAGGGGGCGCAACCGAAGGTTTTCGCGGCCCCACAGGGGGCGCAACCGAAGGCTTTCGCGGTCCATTTCGGCGCACCCCTCACACGGTTCGTGGCCCCACAAGCCCGCAAGCGAAGGTCTCGGGTCCATTTCGGCGCACCCCTCACACGGTTCGTGGCCCCACAGGGGGCGCAGCCGAAGGCTTTCGCGGCCCCACAGGGGGCGCAACCGAAAGCTTCGGGCCCATTTCGGTGCACCCCTCACACGGTTCGTGGCTCCACAGGGGGCGCAACCGAAGGCCTCGGGCCCATTTCGGCGCACCCCTCACACGGTTCGTGGCCTTGCAGGGGGCGCAACCGAAGGTCTCGGGTCCATTTCGGCGCGCCCCTCACACGGTTCGTGGCCTTACCGGGGGCGCAACCGAAGACTTCGGACCCATTTCGGCGCACCCCTCACACGGTTCGGCGCCCCACAAAGGGCGCAACCGAAGGCTTCGGGTCGATTTTTGCGCGCCCCTCAAACGGCTCGTGGCCGCACAAGGGGCGGAACCGAAGGCCTCGGGCCCATTTCGGCGCACCCCTCAAACGGTTCGTGGCCGCACAAGGGGCGGAACCGAAGGCCTCGGTCCCCACAGGGGGCGCAACCGAAACCCTCGGGTCCATTTCGGCGCACCCCTCACACGGTTCGTGGCCGCACAGCAAGCGCAACCGAAGGCATCGGGTCCATTTCGGCGCACCCCTTGCACGGTTCGTGGCCCGACAAGGGGGCGCAGCCGAAGACTTCGGGCCCATTTCGGCGCCCCTCACACGGTTCGTGGCCGCTTACAGGGCGCAACCGAAGGCTTTCGTTGCCCCACAAGGGGCGCAGCCGAAAGTCTCGAGTTCATTTCGGTGCACTCCTCACACATCGTGGCCCCACAGGGGGCGCAACCGAAGGTTTCGGGTCCATTTCGGCGCACCCCTCACACGGTTCGTGGCCCCACACGGGGCGCAACCGAAGGCTTTCGCGGCCCCACAGGGGGTGCAACCGAAGGCCTCGGGACCATTTCGGCGCACCCCTCACACGGTTCGTGGCCCCACAGGGGGCGCAACCGAAGGCTTCGGGCCCATTCCGGCGCACCCCTCACACGGTTCGTGGCCCCACAGGGGGCGCAACCGAAGGCTTTCGCTGTCCATTTCGGCGCACCCCTCACACGGTTCGTGGCCCCACACGGTGCGCAACCGAAGGCTTTCGCGGCCCCACAGGGGGCGCAACCGAAGGCTTCGGGCCCAGTTCGGCGCACCCCTCACACGGTTCGTGTCCCCACAGGGGGCGCAACCGAAGGCTTCGGGTCCATGTTGGCGCACCCCTCTCAAAAAACGTTGTGCCCAACAGGGGGCGCACCGAAGGCATTCGCGGCCCATGGGGCGCAAAACCGAAAGTCTCAGGGTCCATACGGGGCACCCCCTCAAACGATTCGTTGCCCCACAGGGGGCGAAACCGAAGGCTTCGGGCACATTTCGGCGCACCCCTCACGCGGTTCGTGGCCACACACGGGGCGCAACCGAAGGCTTTCGCTGCCCCACAGGGGGCGCAGCCGAAGGCCTCGCGTCCATTGCGGCGCACCCCTCACACGGTTCGTGGCCCCACACGGGGCGCCACCGAAGGCTTTCGTTGCCCCACAGGGGGGGCAACCGAAGGCCTCGGGCCCATTTCGGCGCACCCCTCACACGGTTCGTGGCCTTACACGGAGCGCAACCGAAGGGCTCGGGTCCATTTCGGCGCACCCCTCACACGGTTCGTGGCCCCACAAGGGGCGCAGCCGAAGCTTTTCGCAGCCCCACAGGGGGCGCAGCCGAAAGCTTCGGGCCAATTTCGGCGCACCCCTCACACGGTTCGTGGCCCCACAGGGGGCGCAGCCGAAGGTTTTCGCGGCCCCACAGTGGGCGCAACCGAAGGCTTCGGGTCCATTTCGGCGCGCCCCTCACACGGTTCGTGGCCACACAGGGGGCGCAACCACATGCTTCGGGCCTATTTCGGGGCACCCCTCACACGGTTCGTGGCCCCACAGGGGGCGCAGCCGAATGCTTTCGCGGCCCCACAGGGAGCGCAACCGAAGGTCTCGGGTCCATTTCGGCGCACCCCTCACACGGTTCGTGTCCCCACAGTGGGCGCAACCGAAGGCTTCGGGTCCATTTCGGCGCACCCCTCACACGGTTCGTGGCCCCACACGGGGCGCAACCGAAGGCTTTCGCGCCCCCACATGGGGCGCAGCCGACGGCCTCGGGTCCATTGCGGCGCACCCCTCACACGGTTCGTGGCCCCACAGGGCGCGCAACCGAAGGCTTCGGGCCGATTTCGGCGCACCCCCCAAACGGTGGCCCCACACGGGGCGCAACCGAAGGCTTTCGCTGCCCCACAGGGGGCGGAGCCGAAGACTTGGGGCCCATCTCGGCGCGCCCCTCACACGCACGGTTCGTGGCCCCACAGGGGGCGCAGCCGAAGGCTTTCGCGGCCCCACAGGGAGCGCAACCGAAGGATTCGGGTCTATTTCGGCGCACCCCTCACACGGTTCGTGGCCCCACAGGGGGCGCAACCGAAGGCATCATTCCTAGAGATCCATAGGGTTCCGACAGATTCTTAGGATTCCCATAGATTTTTCGGATTCCTAGAGATTCCTACGAACCCGAGAGAGTCTTAGGATTCCATAGATTCCTATTATTTCCAGAGACCCATACGATTCCCAGAGATTCTTAGGATTCCTAGAAGTTTTTTGGACTCTTACATATTCCTAGGGTTCCTAGAGATTCTTATGATTCCCAAAGATTCCTGGGATTCCCAAAGATTCCTAGGATTCCTAGAGATTCCGATGATTCCCAGTGATTCTTAAAATTCTTGGAGATTCTCAGGATTCCCAGAGATTCCTAGGATTCCCATAGATTCCTAGGATTCTTTAAGATCCCTAGGATTCCCAGAGGTTTGTAGGATTCCGAGAGATTCCTAGGATTCCCAGAGATTCGTGGGATTCCCAGAGATGCTTTGGATTCTTAGAGATTCTAGGGTTCCTAGAGATTCTTATGATTTCAGAGATTTTCAGAAATTTCCAGAGATTCCTAGGATCCCGAGAGATTCCTAGGATTCGCAGAGGTTCTTCTGATTCCCAAAGATTCCTCGGATTCCTAGAGATTCCTACGATTCCAGAGATTCTTAGGATTTCCAGAGATGCGTAGGATTCCCAGAGATTCCTCGGAACCCCAAAGGTTCTGAGGATTCCCAGAGATTCTTAGGATGCCCGGAGACCCTTAGGATTCCCAGAGATTCCTTGGATCAGAGATTCGTAGGATTCCAAGAGGTTCGTAGGATCACCAGAGATTTTCAAGAATCCCAAAGATTTCAATGGATGCCTAGAGATTCGTAAGAATGTCAGAGATTCTTAGAATCTCTTAATATTCTTAGGATTCCAAGAGATTCAAAGGCTTCCAACAGATTCATGGGATTCCCAGAGATTCGCAGGATTCAAGGCTATTACTACTACTACCACTACTTTTACTACTACTTTTACTACTACTACCACTACTTTTACTACTACTTTTACTACTACTACTACTACTACTACTACTACTACTACTACTACTACTACTACTACTACACTACGACTACGACTACGACTACGACTACGACTACGACTACGACTACGACTACGACTACGACTACGACTACGACTACGACTACG
>CAUYUJ010002853.1:83865-84957 GCA_963575745.1 Prorocentrum cordatum | reverse complement strand
CTCCTTCCTCCTCCTTCCTCCTCCTCCTTGTCGTCCTCCTCCTCCTCCGCCTCCTCCTCCTCCTCCTCCTCATCATCATCATCAGCAGCAGCAGCAGCATCATCATCCCTCTTCCCAGGTTCCCCATCGAGTCACGAAACGATCGCGACGGGAGGTTTTTCGTGAATGTCGGGAGATGATGTGTTCAATTCGGTTCGGGGAAACGTAAGACTCGAGTACGCGGGAACTCGGGTTTGCCGACGCTCTTTGACGAGCCCGTCCTGGATTTCGACGGTCCGATTTTCGAAAGATGTCTGCAGCGCGAGCTCGCGTCAAATTTCAGGCTGGGTCGCGTCATTTTTATGATGGCCCCGTCAGGCCAACCAGAGCCCCCCGAACCCGAGTCTTACGTCTCCCCGACTGATCGGTCAGTGTTTGTCCTCGAAAAGTTTTGGCTGTCGAGGAGTCCAGCAAGCCTGGAACTCACCTCGGTGCTTTAGCGCTCTGTGTCAAAAGTCTTCGGTACAGCGCGTGAACAGAATCTACAAAGCATTATGCAAACTATGTGCTCTCAAAGTGGTTCGATTCAAAGGCCACGAGAGACCCTCCTCGGGGCTCAAGGGCCGGGGATGAGTGCAAACGGGGGTCAGCCAGAGCGCCCGATCTTGCAGGATCCTGCAGAGCCAGGGGCGCACTGACCCAGGTTAAGGCGCAGGACCCTGCAGGATCCTGCAGGATCCTGCAAAGCCTGACTAGCCCTGGTTTGGATTGACCCGTGTCAGCAGATCGCAGAATTTTCTTCATGATCCCCCGAGTCATGAAAAAATCGCGACGGGAGGTTTTTCGCTATTTTCGGCCTCTGGAGGCCCTTACTGGGCCGCGGGGCCGTCAAAGAACGATTCGGGAGGAGAAACCGGTCCTGGGGAAGGGGTTGAGACCTCTGGGGGTCGACGTCATGAAAAAAACATGACATCGGGGGTCTGCGTTCGGGGCTCAAGCGACGGGGGTCAGTCAGAGCGCCGGATCTTGCAGGATCTTGCAGAGCCAGTGTTGCATTGACCCGGGCGTGCGTGCAGCATCCTGCAGGATCTCGCAGGATCTTGGAAGGCCCGA
>CAUYUJ010002853.1:73865-81365 GCA_963575745.1 Prorocentrum cordatum | reverse complement strand
TAAGTTTTTCAATGCGTTGGATCTCTGGGGAGGGAGGGGGGGTCCCCGAGGGAAGTGGGATCTGCATGGGGGAGTTTCCCCGTCCCGGGGGCCCCGATGCCAGGCCTCCCTCCCCCGTCGTTGCCCCTCGTCGCCCAGGTGTGGGAGGCCCTCGTGGAGGCGCAGCTCGCCGGCTGGCTCCAGGACGGGGCTGCAAGATCCTTCTCCTCCTCCTCCTCCTCCTCCTCCTCCTCCTCCTCCTCCTCCTCCTCCTCCTCCTCCTCCTCCTCCTCCTCCTCCTCCTCCTCCTCCTCCTCCTCCTCCTCCTCCCTCCTCCTCCTCCTCCTCCTCCTCCTCCTCCTCCTCCTCCTCCTCCTCCTCCTCCTCCTCCTCCTCCCTCCTCCTCCTCCTCCTCCTCCTCCCCTCCTCTCCCCTCCTCCTCCGCCGCCTCCCCTCCCCCTCCCCCTCCTCCCCCTCCTCCGCCGCCCCGGCCCGGCGAGCGCTGGCAGAGCCAGGGGCCACGTGGTTGCGCGCCCCCCTGGCCAGGCCAGGGGACCGAGAACGCCCCAGCTCGCCGCCCAGGGCCGCCGCGGACCCTCGCGCCCGCCGCCGATGCCGAGCGCCGCCGAGGGCCTCCGCGGGCCGCCCCTTGGCCGCCGAGTGCCGCCGCGGCCCGCCGCGCGCCGCCGAAAGCTGCCGCGCGCCGCCACGGGCCGCCTCGTGCCGCCAGGGCCCGTCGGGTCAGGAACGAAAAAGCACGACGGCAGGTGCCTTGCCATGTTCGGCCTCTGGGGGCCCTTGCCGGGCCTCGGGGCCGTCGAGATCGGCTCAGGGGAAGAGCTGGTCCTGGGGAGTGGGTCAGGACCTCCGACGTGGCATCGCTCGGACGTGTGCGTTTTTTTCTCGGCGAGGACCATCGAGGAGCATGTTTGTTCACCCTGCGGAAAGTACACGCACGAACCCGAAAAATGCATGCGTAATGGACGTCCGATCGATGGCGAGTTGACGGTCGACGATGTGAGAAAATCATGACGGCGGAGGTCTGGGTACACTGCTCCTGAGCCCAGGATGGGCCTGGCCAGCCACGGTTGATCTGTGGGTGTACATGTGCACGAGAAGGCGCATGCCGCCACGCACTTTGATGTAGTGTGGGCGCATGCCAGAAGGATCACCGCACGAAGTCCCGTCCCTGGTGATGTACCACTGGGGTGATGTTCCAACAGCCATAAACATATTTCTTGAGATTGATCGATCAATGTTTTCATTATGCGGCAAACACAAGCATACATCCGTACGGACCGACATTGACATTGACAAACATAGATTTACAGTCCGATAGATAGACACATCCGCGTTCTCCGATGTGGACCAAGTGGAACCCAATGAGTTCCCAATCTTCGCCCCAACTTTCATGTCAGTGGTGGTCCTATTGAACAACTTGGGACGCTGCACGTGGGCGGATTCGCCTGCAGTGCTCCTGCTGAAAATTCTGCACGAGGCGCGTTCACAGCGGCGCGCAGGGTGGGCAGGCCGAACCGAGCGCGCCCGAGGCAGGCCCAGAACATCCCCGAAGCATCCCCGCGCGGATCCCGGGGGCGCCGAAATCCCCAGAGCATCCCCGAAACGTCCCAGGAAAGTCTCCGCCATCCCCGAAGCATCCCCGAAGCGCTCCCCGAAGCCTCCCCGAAGCATCCCCGCCCGAGCGCGGGCGGATTCGTGTTTCGGTTCGGCGGGCGCTTGGCCACTGGCCGACTCTGCAGGCGGATTCTCATCATCTTGAAGAAGTTGCTCTGGTGTACGAGATGACGCGGCACATCTGAGGCTTCACCTCCCCCGTCCTCATCTCCCCCCCTCGCCCTGTTGTTTCCCTCTTCCTGTATATCGCAGCAGTGTTGCGGTTCATCTTCTGCTTCACAGTCGCGTTGCGCTCAGCTGCCTGCTTCGCAATCGCGGGGTGCTCCGCGTGCTCGCTCTCGGTTGTGGATTTTCTGAAGAGTCGCCAGTCGCGCGCTCTTCCGCCCACGCGTCCCGCAGGATGCACGACTTAGTGGTGGTGGTGGTGCTCTGGTCGTGGTATGGCAACAGTACCGTTCTTGACGGCATTGTTGACAGGGGCGCATTCGCTTCCCGCCGTCGGGGGAGGAACTGATGAGAAGGAGGAGGAAGACAGGTGTCAGAGCTCGTCGTTGTCGTCGTCGTCCTCCCCCTCTGCCCCATTCCTCCTCCCTCGAATCTCGTCGTGTCGCCGTCCTCCTCCTCCTGTGCGTTGGCCATCCTGTCCTCCCTGTCCTGCGCGCCCCGAGCTGTCCTGCACAGCCGACGGTGCCTTGTGGTCCTGTGGCACGGTCCTCTCCCCGTGCACATTGCGCGACTCCGCTTGCAGAGCGCGGGGTCGCCCTCACATTTTCAGCTGTGCTGCGCGAGCCGCTCGGCTCCTTTGACTCGGCTCCACTGTGCAGTTGCTGTGGAGCTCGCTGTCGCCCCCCAGTGGACTCGCCCACCTCTCTGGGGATGCTCGTGGGCCGCATTTGCGTGGATGCAAAACGTGGCCGCCGTGGCGGGGCGCTCGCTCTTCCCTGTTGAGAAGCGGGCCGCGCGGCGGCGGCAGCCCGCCGCCGCGGCGGGGCCGCCACCTGCCTGCACCGCACCAGGGAGGCCTGGCGCCCGCTGCCTTGTCCCTCCCCCCTCTACAAGGGGAAACTTCCAAGACAGTCCAGAAATAGTCGGGGGACGATTTCTCTACTGCGTTTTACTATTCTTGAACACTTCTGGGGTATAGTTCCTTTCTCCTTTAGAATCCGCCTGTCGGAGGACGTGCTCCAACAATAATCTGGGGCGATTTCTCGATCATGTTTTACTATATTTTATTATGTTGCGTGTAATTCTGATTTTTCTTTCAAAATCCGCCTTTAGGGGGACATGCACGACCTAAGGGTAGATTGCTCTCGTCAGGGGCAACGATAGGGGGGAAAAGGCACAGGGGGGGATGCATCGGCCCCGAAGCGCCCATGGATCGCCGATGGGGGCCCGATAGCCCTAGCCTGCACAGGAAGGTGCGGATTCATGGTCGGGGGCCTATCGCCGATCTGTTGGCGATGCATCGCCGATTCCAGGTCGATGCATCCCCCCATATGCCAGTCCCCCCCTATCGTTGCCCCTCATTTCGACCCCGCCGAGGGGCCGCCACCCGCCGCGTCTGCGCCTTGGGGCCCGGCCCGTTTGAGGCCAGCGTCGTTGGTGTTCGGGGCGCTTGTCGTGGTGACACCGTGGGCGAGTGGCACACCCGCGACAAGCAATTGTTTATTCGTTTGCGCATCCGTGGCCTGATAACAGCTTGCATGCGACAGCCGCCCCCAAGAAGTCCAAGCGATCTTTCTCGCTTGCGTTGGGAGGGCAGGCGAAAATCTAGAACGCACGCCGATACCCAGAGAACCGTGACATTCCCAAAATGTCCCCGAAAAATCCCCAGTGGCCCTCCTGAGCTGCTCAGCTAAACTCGCCAGATCGTTCGACAGCAGCTTAGCAGCTCCGGTGGGTTTTGCTTTGCGATGTTGGAGCTTTTTGTTTTGCAACGTCAGCTGTGAGCGTGTAGATCTCGTCGCCCTGCAGGAGCGCCTCGCCGCGGGCGCGGACGGCGCCGCGGCCAGCGAGGGCGCGGGCGCGGCCAGCGGCTCGGGGTCCTTTGGCGCCCCAGACGGGCCGCCGCCGCTTCAGCCAGACGAGGACCCGCCCCGCCGTCTTCTTGTCCGCTGTCTGGCGCCCGCCGCCCGCCGTCGCCCGCCGCCCGCCGCCGCCGGCTTTGCCGCCGTCGTCGTCGTCGTCGCCGCCGCCGCCGCCGCCACCGTCGTCGTCGTCGTCGTCTTCGTCGTCGGCTGGGGTGCCCTCCGCGATCCCGGCCATCTGATGAGGCCGTTTTCCCGGGCCACAGGGGCCATCGGAGACCGGCCCGGGCCGCAGAGCCGCCCAGTGCTGGCGGCGCCTGCGAGGCTGTGGCGCGAGAGGGGGCGTGTGTTTTGCCACGGGAGGGCGCCCATGAGCCGCCCACGGGAGGCAACAAGGTTGCCGTCAGCGAGGGCCTTGCCGCCATGCCGCCGCCAAGCAGGATGCCTCCAGCGAAGTGTGTGCCTTCGGTCAGCTCACTGCCGCCATCCAGCTTTCTGGTCTGCATTCGGTGGGCTCACTGCCGCCATCCACACTGAGCCGAGGAGCGCTCCAGCGGGAGCGCGAGAAATCCCTTGCACCAGAAAACTGACGCAACCCTCCGTCAAATCATCCAGAGTAGCGCGAGGGGAGGCGGGGGGCTTCCAAGAGAGGGGGGGCTCCTTGGAAGCCTCAGGGACCTCACTGGGCTTCCCAGAGGACGTCTCGAAGGCTGGGCCGGGCTTCCACGAGGCCCCCAACGCCTTCTTGGAAACCCCGCGTTGGCCCTTTTTATTGTATGGGCGCCGCCGGCGGTGTAGATTCGCATGCGCGGCCAGGTCTGCCCGGAGTCCGCGTCGCAGCAGCAGACGCTGCACGCGAGCGCGTGCATCCCGCGTCGGGTTCGCCCCGTTCCTGTGGGCTCGCACTCCAGGCTGTGCCCGCACTGATGCCCGCCCAGATCTCCGACGATCTGACCTTTGTCGGTCCTGACGTTAGGCCCTCGATGTGGGCCGCTCGGGCCCGTCATCGGGCCCCGTGACCAACCAACATGGATCTGAGACGAGAAGAGTACAGTCGGGGCCCTGAAGAAGGAACCCTTTTCGTTGGGGAGGGGCTCCGTGTTCCTTAATTGTTTCGCAGCTTGCCTTGGATTTTCCTTGGGTTTTCGATCGGAAATCGAAGTTCAACTTATGGAAAATAGGGGCCTCGTTCCTTATTTAGGGTGCCTTAGGTCAACGCCTCGACTGTGTCCCCAGGGGAAGCTGGCGGAGCCATGCGAGGGGTTCTCCAGACAGGGCCTCGGTCTTTCGAGGAGTCGAGGGAGCCTGGCAGCTCTTCCTCGGCGGCAGGCGGCGGAGTGCCGACGGTTGGCAGAGGCTGGCGGAAGTAACACGGGAGGGCGGCTCCGCCGGCGGAAGCCAGCTTGAGTTGAAGAGGCGCTCCCAAGAGGTGGCCACCTGTTCGGATTCATGGTCCCTGGAACGGCCCAGATTGATGCCACCGTTGTGAGAGGGATGGCAGGAGTGGGAGGGTCGCCTGCGACGCTCGCGCTGCCCACGTTCGGCCCCCTCTACTCCTCACACTCGCGGTCCTGCTCGTACTCGCGTTCTTGCTGGCACTCCTGACGGTACTCCTGCTCGTGCTCCTGCTCACATCGTCCTCCTCATGCTCTACTCCTGCCGTACTCCTGCCATGACGACCCCCACTCCTGTCATCACTCGCACCCTGCACCTGCTCCTCCCACCCCTCTCCACGGCCTTGCTGGATGAGGCGCAAGTGTCTTCTTGGTGCTCAATGTCTATGTTTCTTGACTGCGTAAAAGAGTGATGCCGTGTGCACAAACATTCAAAAGCTACCTGCGTAGGATCGCGCACAAGTGCGCCCTTTCTCCTCACAGTGTTGCCGCCTCGTCGGTCCGCGTATACATTCGCGTGAGGGTGCCGTGGCCTGCGTTAGTCTTCGCGTGAGATTGCCATGCCCCCGCGCGTAACACCACGTCTTCTTCGTCTTTCGTCCATGCCCACGGCTCACAGCGGCTTGATTTTGTTCAGAAGAAAGCGGTTTGGGGGCTCCATGCAAACGGGAAACACGTCCTGCGCGCTTTTTGCTCGAGCCGCTGGAGGGCAGCTGGCTTGGACGAAGGGGGGGCGGGAAAAAGGTGAGCATAGCATCTGCTGCATGCAGCTGGTTGCGGCCCCTCCGCCGGGCGCTTTCTTCGACACCTGTCGCTGCCCCCCCCCCCGCAGTTTGCTCTATCCTCCCTCCTTCGCCCAACCCAAAGGGGCCCCCGATGTGATTCCTGGGCGCCGTGCAGGAGGAGGAGGAGGAGGAGGAGGGGGAGGAGGAGGGGGCACTCAACGAAGGGGTGGGGGGGGAGCGAGAACTGCGGGGGCGGTGACCCTGGACGGCTCCGGGGCTGCCGCCGCGGGCCGGGGAGGTGCTGGGAAGGGCGCGCGCGCTCCTCCCCCTGGGGCTGCGAGATCTATACAGCCAGGACGCTGAAATAAGGAGCAGTTTGAGTTCGGAAGGGGCTCGATGTTCCTTGGGTTCCTCCAGTGCTGCTCCTCCTTGCCCTCCTGGGGCACGGAGGCGCTTGCAGTGCCAAGTCGGGGCTTCGTTCCTTACTTGGCGTTCCTTCTTTCGGCGGCCCGACTGTACGCATCCACTGCCCCAGGCCTTTGCGCGGAACAACAAAAAAATCAACAACAACAACAACAACAACAACAACAACAACAACAACAACAACAACAACAACAACAACAACAACGACAACAAAAAACGCATCCACTGCCCCAGGCCTGGTCCAATCGGGGCTCGGGAGCGATGTACGTGTCACAGCGGCCCCGAGCCAGGAGGGCGGTACACACCGGTCGCCGCTCCTGGGCCCAGGATGGGCCAGGCCTGGGGCAGTGGACGTGTACGACCCCCTCCTCCTCCTCCTCCTCCTCCTCTCCTCCTCCTCCTCCTTCTCCTCCTCCTCCTCCTCCTCCTCCTCCTCCTCCTCCTCCTCCTCCTCCTCCTCCTCCTCCTCCTCCTCCTCCTCCTCCTCCTCCTCCTCCTCCTCCTCCTCCTCCTCCTCCTCCTCCTCCTCCTCTCTGCCTTGCAATTCCCTCCTTATTTTCCATGCCGCCCCGTGCCCGCTGCCAGGGGTGCAGCACCGGCTTGGCCGCCCCGGGCGCCCCGCTACGGCACAGCCTGATGTGCGCAGGTGCACGTTTGCGCAGCCCGCACGCGCGCGTTTACCTGCCTGCGCGCGCGTGCCCTGTTGTCTGGCCCTGGCACTGGTGTGGGGGCTCGAGGTGAGGAACAACTCCCTCTTCAAATCCAAGCGCTTGCTGCTGACTTTGCGAGGGAGGCAGGATCTGGTGCCCTCTTTTGGAAGACAGGTTTCGTGATAATTTCGTGCCCGTATCCCTGCGCGGACATTTATGTACCGAGCTTGCAAGTAGGCATGCCAAGGGCCTAGGCAGCTGCTGCTCTCGCTCGCTCTCTGCCATGCCCATTTGCGCTCAGGGATTGACCTGTTGAGGTATTTTCCTGCCCGCCCGCCCTGGTAGGGTGTCGCATGTTTACGCGACCGCATTGTTCAACTGCGGGGTGGGCGAGCCCCGAGGGGGCCCAAACGCCAGTCAAGGGGTGTGATCTCAGGTAGCGGATCGACGGCCTGTTTAGGCGTCTCGGCGTGTTCACGTCGGCGCCGAGGCATCGGGTGGATTGCAGTGGGGCGTTTGCCCAAGCACTGCTGGAAACCCGCCCGGTTCAGGGCCTCGTAGTATTGGCCAGCTTGCGTGTCCAGGCGATGGAGGATTGGTTATCGATGGAGCCTGTGCAAATAGAGTCCAGGGATGCGGCGTTTGAGGTTGACAGATTGCGTCCACC
>CAUYUJ010002853.1:36365-68865 GCA_963575745.1 Prorocentrum cordatum | reverse complement strand
CTCCTCCTCCTTCCCCTCCTCCTCCTCCTCCTCCTCCTCCTCCTCCTCATCAACATCATCATCATCATCATCATCATCATCATCATCATCATCATCATCATCATCATCATCACCATCACCACCATCACCATCACCATCACCATCAGCAGCAGCAGCATCAGCATCAGCATCAGCATCAGCATCATCAGCATCATCATCATCAGCAGCATCATCATCAGCATCATCATCATCATCATCATCATTATCATGACCCTCCTCTGCCTGCCTTCCCCTGGCCCCGTGGGGCCCTCGCCTTCTCCGCGGCGACCGCTGCACCAGCTCCCTCCCCTCCCAGAGAGCCGCCTCGGCCCGGGGCCGCCGAGCGCGCGGAGGGCCCCCCCCCGCCGGAGGGCGCGGCGCAGGGGAGATGCCGCCGCGCCGCGGGCGGTGGCCTTGGCGGCTGGCCGCGGCGCTCGCCGCGGCAGCGCGCGCGGGCGCGGGCGCCGAGGAGGCGCTCGCGTGCCACGGCAGCGGGTCCCAGGACTCTAGGCCTCCTAGATGGGGTCCGAGTAGATGGGGTCGGAGGATCGCGCCGCATCGCCGATGCATCGACGATGCGGCTTGATGTGGAGACCGTGTTTCCCATGCCGATGCATTGCCGACGTCGCCGATGCATCGCCGATGCATCGGCGATGCATTGACGAAAACCTCCAAATCCTTCGACACCATCTAGGAGGCCTCTGAGGACTGCCGAGCATTTTCTTTGGGTGGCGGGCAAAAGGTCAAATCTGAAATGCCGTTTCGATGGATGTTGGAGGCTTGAGTCTGCAACAGGTGAATCACAAGACGGATTGATCTTCGAGGTGCAAGAGCCCATATGGATTTCACCCTGAGCCCTCCACCCTAAGAAAATGCTCAGGACTGGCCGGCCCTCCAGCGGAGCCTCTTCCGGCTGCTGGACGGCGGCGGGGGCGGCCGCGCGCTGCCCGCGGAGCTGCGCGAGGCCGTGAGCGGCGCGGCAGCGCCGCTGGGCGACTGCGTGCCAGGGCGGGTCTCGTTGCGGGCCCTGGCGCTGCTGGTGGCCTCGGAGGCCGGGCCGGGCGAGGCTCGGAGGAGGGAAAGGCACCCATGCCTCGAGTGCGGGGCCGACTACAGAGTTGATTTACCCCAAGACTGGTGTGCTCGTCAAGTCATGCGTTGAGTGTTCGTAGATCTACGCACACGCTACGAATTTCTCATATACTCGGCGAACAAATCAGTCCATCCCCTACTCGAATACCGCCGCCCTTCATTCGTTTTCCCCCTCATGAGCCTCCTGGGAGGCCCTCGTCGCCACCGCTGGATTCGCCTCGGAGTTCTGGTCAGAACGCACCCCGGAAGAGGTCCGGGGAGTAGCGCCATGTAGCGGTATCGGTGCTTTGGGGGGTTTCCCCAGAGGCGGGTCGCGTGCTGGAGCCCGACTGGCGCCTGCTGGGCGCGCTTGGCTGGGCGCGCGTCGTGCGCACGGGCTGGCCCGTGTTCCGGCTGCTGCGGCTGCTGGCGCTTGCGCGGCGGGCGGGCGGCGGGGCCGAGGCGGGCTCGGCGCCGGGATGCGAGGACGGCGGGCATGTGATGCTTGACTGATGTACACGGCAACTTCACCACAGTGCCCACATGGGAAGTGTACCTCCTCTATTGCTTATCTTCCCTCCTCCCTTCGAATCTTCCCGTTCCTGCCTCACTCCCAGAGATTCCGACGTCGTGATTGTTTCAATACGGGGTCCCCGGAAGTCTCGACACATTCCCCAGCACCGGTTCTTCATCCTGAGTCGTTTTGTTGACGCTCGGCGAGGCCCGGCGAGGGCCCCCAGAGGCCGAAACATACGAAGGACCTCCGCCTTGCTTGTTTCAATGCGTTGGATCTCTGGGCTCGATCCTCCTCTCGCGAGGACGACGGGCAGGACCCGTTCGCCGCGCTGCTCGCGCGCCACGTGCGCCTGCGGCGCGCCGGCGAGGGCGAGAGCCTGCTCGCCGCCAGCGTGGAGCACCTGCTGGGCCGGGGCCGCGGGGGCGGCGGCTGCCCCCTCTCGGAGGCGGCCGCGCTCCTCGTGCCGGCCTGGAGCCGCTTCCCCGTGTACGACGCGGGCACCGAGGACTCACTCGGGCAGGTCCCTCTGCAGGAGGAATGCGGTGGGGGCGTTCGTTGAGGAGTAGTCCCAGGAGGCGCCAGGCCCTGGAGGGTTCCTGATCCAACGGGTGCGGCGGTGGTATCCGTGGCCGATCCACGATTGGAGTTCCGCTGGCCTCCAGACCCTGGGTTCCTTATCGAAGGGTTCCTTATCCAATGCCCACACCGTACTCATAAGTAGTCAGAAAATAGTATGGGGACGATTTTGACTAGTATGTTTGACTACTCTTGGATGTTGTTTGATGATTTTCTCTTTGAAAATCCACCTGGAGGGGGACATGCCCGACCTAAACCGAGGAGCTGCTGGCGCTGGCGGAGCCGCTGGTGAGCCCGCTGGAGCTTGCCGGCGTGCTCGGCAGCGGTCACGCGCTGCTGGACGTGCTCGACGACGTCGCCAGCACTTACTTCGGCAGCAAATCATGGGAGCCTGGTATACCCTTTCAATTCCGTCCCTAGCGTCGATTAGCATCTGAGGGTCGCCGAGATGCGCCGATTTAGCGTCGATTGGCGTCGATGTTGCATAGATTAGAGTCGATTTAGCGTCGACCAGCGTCGATTCGCAAGAGCGGACAAGATGGCATGGGAGGCTCCCATGAGTTGCCACCGAACCTTACCAGGCCTTCCTCATAGACTCTGGCGCACTGTACTCGGACCTGCGGCCCCAGGGAGCGGCGGGGTCTTCTCGGCCCAGAGTCGACTACACCCGCCACATGATGGAGGCCCCCCCAGGCCCCGGGGGCGAGGTCTGCCCCAGCAGCTATTCCAGGACGCCGTCGGGGCGCTGCAACGCCTTCGCGCCGCTGGGCGCGGGGCTGTCCCCGTGGCGCCGGGCAGGGGTCACCCTGCAGGACACCCTGCAGGCACTGGAGGTGGCCGCGGCCGCAGGGCGCGGCGCGGCGCTCTTCCGCTTCCTGGGCGGGGAGCTGCTGGCCATGGTGCCGATGCCGCCTTGGGACGGAGGCGCCGCGGCCGAGGCCGCGGCGCGCGCCGTGGGCTGCCTGGCCGACTCCATCCTCAGAGTGGCCAGCCTGGGCAGGGTCCCCCGCTGCCTCGGAGGCTGCCAACGGTGGCTCTGGCCGAGGCGGCCCCCTGGCTTCCCAGGTCTCCGGCGAGGTGGCGCGCTTTTTTGGCTCGCTCCGGGCGCTTTTCCTCGGCCTCGCAAGGGAGGAGAAGCCGCCCCGACCCGGACAAGTGGCGTTTACGAAACGGCCCTGGGCCTCCACTGAAGAGCCCTGCCCCGTTCGATCCCTGCCTTGGGTGCGCTTACTGAACGGCTTCGCTTGTCGGGGTGCTTCTTATGGGGAAAGGGATTTCTGCTCTCCAGTCTCTGCCTCTGGGGCCCACTGCCAGGTTCCAGGGCCATCAAACACGGATCTGTGACGGAGGTCTAACCCCAGGGCAAGAGGAGGAGGAGGAGGAAGCGGCCGGGACCTCTTGGGGCCGCGCGCTGATGAACAAGCCCACGTGAGCGTCGCAACAAAACGAGGTCGTCTGCACTGACAATGGCGCGGAAGCTGCCCGCGTAAGGTCGCGCGTCAGCGCCCTCGTCTCCAACGTCGCGGGCCGCGCTGGCGGCCCGCGTAAGCCGCCGCGCAGGGTCGCCGTGCCACCTCGCGCAAGACCCGTTTTTGATCGTCGCTCACGCCGGATGCTCGGCTTCGCACGCCCTGGGCCTCGCGAGGCGCGCCCACTGGAGGTCACGATCCGGGCCCTCCCGGGGGCCCGCTGGGTGGGGGCCCGCCTCGGGCTGGGGGCGCCTGCGGCAGGCCTCCGAGCCCTCGACCTCGTCGTCGGCCTCGCCGGCGCGCCCCTGCAGCGGCGGGCGCAGGGCGCGGCCCCGGTGCCGATCTTCAGCCTCTGCGGGGCGGCCGCCGCCTGGGACGTGCCGCTCCCCGCGGCGTGCGCCCCCGCCGCGGGGGGGTGCCGGCCGGGCTGGGAGGCCGAGGCGGGCGAGGAGGGCGGCGGCCGCCTGCTGGTGCCCGGAGAAGCTCGGCGGCGCGCCAGGAGGAGGGGGGGCGGTGCAGTCTACAGTCGGCACTGATTCCCAGACCCCCTCGAGTTATGAAAAAATCACGACGGGAGGTTTCTCATTATTTTTGGCTTTTGGGGGCCCTTACCGGCCCTGGGGACCGTCAAAAACCGACTCAGGACGAAAAACCGGTCCCGGGAAATGGGTCGAGACCTCGGGGGGTCGACGTCATGAAAAAATCATGACGTCGGGGGTCTGGGTTAGTAGGTCGATCCTGCCAGCTCAAGGGTACCGTTGTGTCCTGTGCCTCGCGACGCGTGCCTTCTCACACTCCTATGGCGATGTGGCCCTCAGAAGGGTCTTGTGTCCTCTCGCGTGTCCTGTCCAATCGAGTCCGACTGTATGCCTCCTGGAGGGGGTCGGAGGATCGCGCCGCATCGCCGAGGCATCGCCGAAGCTGCTCGATGTGCAGCCCGATTTGCTTCACGTCGACGTCGCGGGTGCATCGCCGACGTTGCATCGCCAGTGCATCGCCGATGCATCGCCGATGCATCGATCGGCGATCTGGCGCGATCCTCCGACCCCATCTACTCGGACCTCATCTAGGAGGCCTCTGTGCAGGCCGCCCAGGTGGGGTCCGAGCGGGTGTTGTTGAAGGTGCGTCTGGGCCCCAGACCCCTTTGGGTCATGAAAAGGACACGTCGGGGGGGGTTGGGCTATTTTCGGCTTCTGGGGGCCCCTGCCAGGCCTCGGGACCGTCAAAGAACGATTCAGGATAAAAAAACAGTCCTGGGGAATGGGTCGAGACCCCTGGGGGGGAACATCAAAAAAAGAGTTATAACTTCGGGGCTCTGGGGCCAGAAGTGTTCTCAGCGTTTCGCTCCATTTCGGAGCCTCCGCGGGGCCGTCGGGGCCTCGTGAGGGGTGCTGTGAAACGCCGTTCTGGGAGGCGCGGGGCGCGTGTGATCAAAGCCGGGGCCTTCGGTGGAGCTCCCTATGGGGCCACGATCCGCCGCATTGGGTGTCGCGGGACGCACGTGATCACAGCCAATGGGGCCACGAAGCGCCGTATTGGGTGGCGCGGGGCGCATACGATCACAGCCATTGGGGCTTTCGGTGGAGCTCCCTGCGGGGCCACGGAACGCCGTACTGGGTGGCACGGGGCGCATGCGATCACAGCCATTTGGACCTTCGGTAGAGCTCCCATGGGCCACGAAACGCCGCACTGGGTGCAGAGGGCCGAGGCAGGGATGGGAGGAGGGGCGAGGAGGAGGAGGAATGAGGAGGAGGAGGAGGAGGAAGAGGAGGGGCGAGGAGGAGGAGGAGGAGGAGGAGGAGGAATGAGGAGGAGGAGGAATGAGGAGGAGGCGGAGGAGGAGGAGGAGGAGGAGGAATGAGGAGGAGGAGGAGGAGGAGGAGGAGGGACGCGGGGCGCTGTCTCTTCAATGCGAGGACCCAACACCATAGAATGAATGCCTGGAAAAATGTGGGGAGTCCTGTGAATTGTGCACGTTCAGTCATGCGTCCCAGGGCACCTTCAAGTTGAGCGCCCTGGGGATATACTGGCCTGCCCCCTCCCCTGCTTTGTCCTCGGGCCAGGGCTCGGCCTCGGAGTGGCTGCCTGGGACGCTGCCGGGCACCCCTGGAGGGCTCTGTAGGACGCGGGGCAACTGGTGTGAGAGCGCCGTTGGCGCCCGAAAGCCTCCAAGGAGGATCCACAGTCCCAGAACCCCAACGTCTTGGCATTCCCAGCACGAGGCCCCTGAAGTCCCGACCCCTTCCCCAGGGCCAGCTTCTCCTCCCGAGCCGCTTCTGGCCGGCCCCGGGGCCCGGCGAGAGCCCCAGCGGCCGAAGCCGGTCCTTCGGGCCGCGTCGTGGCTCTAGGCCTCCCAGATGGGGTCGGAGTAGATGTGGTCGGAGAATCGCGCCGCATCGCCGATGCATCGCCGATGCGGCTCGATGTGGGGCCCGATTTGCTTCACGTCGACGTCGCCGATGCATCGCCGATGTCGCCGATGCATCCCCGAAGACTTCGCGTGCAGTCCGCTGCTGCTGCGGGAGCCCTGCCGCCTCCTCCCACGCGCCGCCTGGCGAGCAGCGAGCGGTGCGGAGGCCGGGCCTGCAGAGTGTTACCTCTTCCGCTTGCTGCTCCAGTACGCCGAGCTGCTGCGGTACGACCCGGCAGACGCCGAGCGCCTGGACTCGGAGAGCAAAAGACGGCGAGTGCGCACAGAGTGTTTTCGCCACGGGGGGAATCGAAGAAGAACGGTCTGCATCAGCAGCAACGCTTTGAGCTCCGTTCGGGCCTCGGAAAGTGTATGTTTATGCAGTGTTGTTTCTTCTTCCAAGGAAGCGACCCAGACCCCGTGGCGTCGTGACAAAAAAACACGACGGAGGGTTTGTGCGATTTTCAGCATCGGCCCCAGGACCGTCGAAAAACGACTCAGGATAAAAAGGCGTACTTGGGAATGGGTCGAGACCCCTGGGGGTACGCGTTATGAAAGTGTCTTGGCGAAAGACCCAACCATATGCAGTTGTGAGTACCGTCGTTGTGAATTTCGCCTTCGGTGGATCTCCTCATGGGGCCACGAAGCGTGTGAAGGGTGTGCCGAGATGGGGCGGGGCCGCAGTGCGAGTGAGACGTGTGCGGAAATTGGGCTTCGGTGCCATGCGAACCCTCCCACTGGGGCCTTAGGTGGAGCTCCTTGTGGGGCCGCGAAACGTGTGAGGGGTGTGCCGACATGGGGCGGCGGTGCCATGCGAACCCTCCCACTGGGGCCTCACGTGGAGCTCCCTGTGGGGGCCACGAAGCGTGTGAGGGGTGTGCCGACATGTGGCGGCGGTGCCATGCGAACCCTCCCACAGGCGCCTTCGGTGGAGCTCCCTGTGGGGCCGCGAAACGTGCGAGGGGTGTGCCGAAACGCAGGCATGCGGAGGGTAGAGGCGAGGAGGGGAAGGAGAGAGGAGGGGGAGAAGAGCGGGAGGTGACGCGGGGCGCTGCCTCTTCAAGACGAGGACCTAACTCCACAGGATGCTTGAAAAAAATGCGACGCTGGGGGTCCTGGTGGTATCGATGCCCCTTCTCGTCTGGGAGAGCCCTCGTCGTGCAGGCCCAGCGAGCAGCGGTATCGATGTCCCTGTCTTTCCCCCGGTCGGAGGTCCGCGCGCGTTGCTTGGATCTGCGCTGCGCCCCCCGGCGCGCTCCACGCGCCAGGGGAGGGGGGCCCATGGGGTCAGCGCAGACTTAAGTCGGGCCTGTCCCCCTACAGGGGGATGTTCGACAAGAAATGCAAAGTACCCCAAAAATAAGCCAAATATTTGTTTCGTATTTTTCTACCTTTTTGGGGCATTCTTGGGGTATGTTTGATTTTTCGTCGAACATCCCCCTGTAGGGGGACGCGCCCGACTTCAGCGCAGACCCGAGAAGTCGGCGCGGACCTCCGAGCGGTGCTGCTCGTGCCGTCTTTTCTTCCTCGGCGGACGGCATCGGGGCGGGCGGCGTGCGGTGGCGGGCCCCGCCGGGCCCGGCCCCGGACGGGGCCGAGGGCTTCTCGGCCGCGTGCGCCTGGATGATCGCGGACGCCGCCCTGTGAGAGTTGGAGGCGACGGCCGGGGCGGATAGCCCGAGGGCGGGCATCACACGCATTCGCCGAGGAGCCTCGCCGAGGGCAGGGATCCTCGGCGCCACTGGGTTCTGGGCCTCCCGGATGGGGTCCGAAGAGATGGGGTCGGAGGATCCCGCCGCATCGCCGACGCACCGGCGATGCGGCTCGATGTGGAGACCGTGTTTCCCCACGCCGACGTCGCCGATGCATCGCCGATACATCGGCGACGCATTGGCGATGCGTCGCGATCCTTCGACCCCATCCGCTCGGACCCCATGCTTCTATGGATACATGTGAGGCGTTTCAGAGAGGACCTCCCTTGGGGGGGCCGAGGGAGTTGTCATCTCTTCCTCGGCAGAAGGCAGCGGAAGGGAGGCGAAGCCCGCGGGAGTAACACGAGGCCGCCTCCGCCAGCGGAAGCTGGCGGAAGACCGGCGGAAGCCGGCGGAAGTCAAAAATGCGCCCTCAAGAGATGCAATTTTGGGGGGTTCAGAGTTTCTGGAACCCCCATTTCGAATGCCGTTCCTGGGAGATCAAAATCTGGTCCCAAATCCGGCTTAGATCGAGCTAATCCCGCTTGATTTGGCTTAACCCCGTTGTATCCACGACCTGATCCGGCGTAGTAGCCCCCCAATGAGGCTCAATTCTCTATAAATCTTTCCGACGAAGACCTCCCAGCAGTTGCCTCCTAACCCCTTGTAATGCTTGCTCTCCCCTTGGCGATTCTCCCCCATCATTCCCCCCGAGGCGAGCTGCAGAAGTGCAGGGTCTCCCGCGGGGCGAAGGTCAACTACACGTAAGAGTGACCTTTTGCCGGAGAGACCTATGATGCGGGCCCAGCGACGTCCCCGATCGCCTAACGCGATGCGGTAGTAGCGTTTTGCGCGCTTGTGTTTGGCCCCCCTCCCAGGCCCCCCAAAAGACGCGCACCAAAGGTCATTCTTACCCAGGGTCACTCTTGCGTGAGTCGCCGAACGCGTCTCACTACTCGCAAGGTGCCTACTCGCAAACGTCCGTGCAAAAAACGGGTCTTCCTTGATGTCATATATGGTAAATCCCCCGCGGCGGATCCAGGCCATTTGCAGTAGTTACCTTGCGAGTAGTGGAACGCGCTCGTCTAGTGTAGCCGAGCGACGAGCGACGATGTAGACCGAACCTTCCGGAACCCCGCGCGGATCTCTTGGACCGGCGGAGCTCCGAAAGTTCATGGCTCGGCGGCCGTTTTGCTTCCAGGTCGTGGTCCCTCTTGCGCGTAGCCGAATGTAGTGCTCTCCCCTGGGCTAGTCGCACCCAGCCTCTGACAACCTGTCGGGCCGTTTTGGGGCAGTCTTGGGGGATTCTGGGGCCGTCTTCAACGCCGTGAAGGGCGAAAAAAGTGCACAGTAAAAATGTAGGTTTTCCCATAGGAATTCGTCAGTTTCGGCGTCTTGGGCCCCTCTGTGGGATGCTCTTGGAGGCTTCCTGGGCCGTCTGGGAGGTTTCTGAGGCCGAGGGAAGCGGCAGAAGTGCGGCAGAAATCCGATGTCGTGATTTTTTCAATACGGGTCCCTGGAAGTCTCGACCCATTCCCCGGGACCGGTTTCTCATCCCGAGTCGTTGTTTGACGGTCCCAGGGCCCGGCGAGGGCCCCTCGAGGCCGAAAAATAAGAAAAACCTCCGTCTTGATTTTTTCAATACGTTGGATCTCTGGGCACCCAGCATCGCCCCCGAGGGAAGCGGCAGAAGTGCGGGGTCCCCCCGCGGGGCCGAGGCCGTGCGGCGCCCCGGCCAGCGAGCTGCCCCCCTCCGGGGGGAGCGCGGCGGTGGGCGCGCCTCTCGCGGCGGCGGGTGCTGAGCGCGGAGCGCATGTGAATAGCCTAGAGTCTCGTCGTCGTCCCTCCTCCTCCTCCTCCTCCTCCTCCTCCTCTTCCTCCTCCTCCTCCTCCTCCTCCTCCTCCTCCTCCTCCTCTTCCTCCTCCTCCTTATTCGTTGTCTACGGTTGTGCGCGGCTCACCACTCCCGCGACGGCGAGGCTTTGGGGCACGCTTGCTTCGCAACGGCGAGGCTGGAGGACACCCTTGCTTCGTGACGGCGAGGCTTTGGGACGCCCGTGCTTCACGACGGCGAGGCTTCGGGACACCCTTGTCTCAAGACGGCGAGGCTTCGGGACGCCCGTGCTTCACGACGCACAGTCTCGACATTCGTTGTCGCATGCCCTATAGTCCTCCTCCTCATCCTCCTCTCCTCCTCCCACTCCTCCTCCTCCTCCTCCTCCTCCTCCTCCTCCTCCTCCTCCTCCTCCTCCTCCTCCTCCTTCTCCTTCTCCTCGTCCCTCCTCCTCCTCCTCCTCCTCCTCCTCCTCCTCCTCCTCCTCCTCCTCCTCCTCCTCCTCCTCCTCCTCCTCCTCCTCCTCCTCCTCCTCCTCCTCCTCCTCCTCTCGAGTCGGACGAAAGGGGAGGGGATAGGGAAAGGGAAAGGGGGTGGTACGAAGTCTGTTGTGGGCAGTTGGTGTCGGCTACGTGAGTTGCTTCGCGAACTTCCCGTTTACTGCAAGCCCCACGTGTGTCGGACCCCACAGTAACCTAAAGCATCGTCGTCTTTGTTATTCATCCTCCTCCTCTTCCTCCTCCTCCAGCGGGGCGAGATGGCAACGTCCAGGGGAGCCTCAGCAGCAGTCAATTTGAACACATACCTTGTATTATGCATGCCTCCTCGACAGTGGTACAGTGGGGACAGCGGTGGGGACAGTGGGACAGTGGTGGGAACAGTGGGGAAAGTGAGACAGCACAGTGGTACAGCGGTGGGGACAGTGGGGACAGTGGGACAGTCGCGGGGACAGTGGGGACAGTGGGACAGTGGTGTGGACAGTGGGGACAGTGGGGACAGTGGGGACAGTGGGACCGTGGTGGGGACAGTGGTGGGGACAGTGCGACAGTGGTGCTGGCACTGGTGGGGACAGTGGGACAGTGGTGGGAACAGTGGTGGGAACAGTGGGACAGTGGTGGGGGCAGTGGGGACAGTGGGACAGTGGTGGGGACGGTGGTGGTGGGGACAGTGGCGAGGGGACAGTGGGACAGTGGTGGGGACGGTGGTGGTGGGGACAGTGCTGAGGGCGGTGGTAGGGACGGTTGTGGGACAAAGGGACAGTGGTACAGTGGGGACAGTGGTGGGCACAGTGGGACAGGAACAGTGGGGACAGCGGTGTGGACAGCGGTGGGGACAGTGGGGACAGTGGGACAGTGGTGGGGACAGTGGGGACAGCGGGACAGTGGTAGAGACAGTGGGGACAGAGGGGAAAGTGGGACCGTGGTGGGAACAGTTGCGGGGACAGTGGGGACAGTGGGGACAGTGCGACGGTGGCGGGGGCACAGTGGGACAGTCGTTTGCCGGCGGCGACTGTGGGGGGGGGTGAGGGGGTTCGAACCGGCAGTGAACCCTCCCCTGGTTTGCCAGGGAGGGCGGGGGGGGGGTTCGAACCGGTAGTGACCCCCCCGGTTTTCTGGGAGGGGGGGGGGAGGGTTTGGGGGGGGTTTTGCCGGAGGGTTTGGGGGGAGGATTTGGGGTTTCGAGCAGAGGGGGGGGGATTGTCGGAGGGGCAGGGGATCCCCGGGTTTCGGAGGAAGAGGGAGGGAATTCTCCACAGCAAAGCGGCGGTGGATCACGCTCTCTCGAAAATCGCAATGCCCCGATCTCAGGGAAGATGGATCCCGTGCCCCAGGCTCGTCCTGCTCGACGAGGCCACCGCGGCCGTGGACGCGGCCACGGACGCAGCGATACAGCTGGCGGTCCGAAGGTGGGCCTAGGGAGAGGGGGGAGCCGCTTGCGACGGCTGTTGCCAGAGGCGTTCTTGGCCCAAGGTGGCCCCAGGATCTCCAGGAAGGCTAAGGTGAGCGACGAAAAGAATCGGGCCTCACGCAAGAGGACATGGCGCCCTTTCGCGCGGCATGCACGGGCCGCCACCGTGGCACACCGCGTGGAGAAGAAGAAAGCGCGACTTCGCGCGACCTCGTGGGCGACCTCCCGCGGGAAGCTGACGCGCGGATGTCCGCGCGGTCGAAACCCCGCTTTCCTGCGTCGCCCGGGTGGCCCCCACAAAGCACCCCCCATGAGGCCCAGAGGGCTCAAGGGGCTTTCAAATGGCTGTAATGAGACCTCCCAGATGGGATCCGAGTAGATGGGGTCGAGGGAGCGCGCCGCATCGGCGATGCGGCTCGATGTGGAGCCCGATGTTCTCCACACCGATGGCGCCGATGCCTCGCCGGCGTCGCCGATGCAACGCCGATGCATCGGCGATGTGTCGCCGATGCGTCGCCAGTGCGGCGCGCTCCCTCGACCCCATCTACTCGGACCCCATCTGGGAGGCCTCTGAACCTTGAACCAGGACCACGTCTGGCAACCCCTGCAAACCTTGAACCTGCGACCTGTGAACCTTGAACCAGGACCACCACCTCTGAACCTGGAACATTGAACCTGTGACCTGTGAATCTTCAACCAGGACCACCACCTCCGAACCTTGCACCTCGAACCAACCCCTGTAAACCTTGAATATGTGAGCCTTGAACCAGAGCCACCACCTTTGAACCTTGAACCTTAAACATTGAACCAACCCCTGTAGAACTTGAACCTTGTTCCTGTACACATTGGACCAGGACCGCCACCTCTGAACCAGGAACCTTGAACCTTGCACCAAGCCCTGTAAACCTTGAACCTTCAAACCTGGAAGCAAGACCACCACCTCCGAACCTTGAACCTCGAACCTTACCCCTGTGGACCTTGAACCTCTGAACCATGAAGCAAGACCACCACCTCTGAGCCTTGAACCTTGAACCATACCCCTGTGAACCTTGAACCTTCGAACCTGGAAGCAAGACCACCACCTCCGAACCTTGAACCTTGAACCTTACCCCTGTGGACCTTGAACCTTTGAACCCTGAATCAAGACCACCACCTCCGAACCTTGACCCTTGAACCCTACCCCTGTGAACCTTGAACCTTCGAACCTGGAAGCAAGACCACCACCTCCGAACCTTGCACCTCAAACCAACCCCTGTGAACCTTGAACCTTCGAGCCTTGAGTCAATCAAGACCACCACCCCCAGGTCTTGAACCTTGAACCTTACCCCTGTGGACCTTGAACCTTCGAACCTGGAAGCAAGACCACCACCTCCGAGCCTTGAACCTTGAACCTTACCCCTGTGGACCTTGAACCTTTGAACCCTGAAGCAAGACCACCACCTCCGAACCTTGAACCTTGAACCGTACCTCTGTGAACCTTGAACCTTCGAACCCTGAAGCAAGACCACCACCTCCGAGCCTTGAACCTTGAACCTTACCCCTGTGGACCTTGAACCTCTGAACCCTGAATCAAGACCACCACCTCCGAGCCTTGAACCTTGCACCTTACCCCTGTGAACCTTCAACCTTCGAACCCTGAAGCAAGACCACCACCTCCGAGCCTTGCACCTCGAACCAACCCCTGTGAACCTTGAACCTTCGAACCCTGAAGCAAGACCACCACCTCCGAGCCTTGCACCTTGAACCTTACCCGTTTGAACTTTGAACCTGCGAACCCTGAAGCAAGACCACCACCTCCGAACCTTGCACCTCGAATCAACCCCTGTGGACCTTGAACCTTCAAATCTGGAAGCAAGACCACCACCTCCGAGCCTTGCACCTCGAACCAACCCCTGCAGACCTTGAACCTTCGAACCTGGAAGCAAGACCACCACCTCCGAACATTGCACCTCGAACCTTACCTTGTGAACCTTGACCCTTCGAACCCTGAAACAAGACCACCACCTTCGAACCTTGAACCTTGAACCTCACCCTTGTGAACCTTGACCCTTCGAACCCTGAAGCAAGACCACCACCTCCAAGCCTTGAACCTTGAACTTTACCCCTGTGAACCTTGAAGCCTTGAACCCTGAATCAAGACCACCACCTCCGAACCTTGAACCTTGAACCGTACCCCTGTGGACCTTGAACCTTCGAACCCAGAAGCAAGACCACCACCTCCGAACCTTGCACCTCGAACCAACCCCTGTGAAGCTTGAACCTTCGAACCTTGAGCCAATCAAGACCACCACCTCCGAGCCTTTCACCTTGAGCCTTACCCTTGTGAACCTTGAACCTTCGAACCCTGAAGCAAGACCACCACCTCCGAACCTTGAACCTTGAACCTTACCCCTGTGGACCTTGAACCTTCGAACCCTGGGTCAATCAAGACCACCACCTCCGAGCCTTGCACCTTGAGCCTTACCCGTGTGAACCTTGAACCTTCGAACCCTGAAGCAAGACCACCACCTCCGAGCCTTGAACCTTGAACTTTACCCCTGTGGACCTTGAACCTCTGAACCCTGAGTCAATCAAGACCACCACCTCCGAACCTTGAACCTTGAACCGTACCCCTGTGGACCTTGAACCTTCGAACCCAGAAGCAAGACCACCACCTCCGAACCTTGCACCTCGAACCAACCCCTGTGAAGCTTGAACCTTCGAACCTTGAGCCAATCAAGACCACCACCTCCGAGCCTTTCACCTTGAACCTTACCCTTGTGAACCTTGAACCTTCGAACCCTGAAGCAAGACCACCACCTCCGAACCTTGAACCTTGAACCTTACCCCTGACCTTGAACCTTCGAACCTGAGTCAATCAAGACCACCACCCCGAGCCTTGCACCTTGAGCCTTACCCCTTGAACCTTCGAACCCTGAAGCCTTCCGAAACCTTGACCTTGAACCTCTGAACCTTGACCCACCAACCCTTGAACCTTGAACCTTCGAACCCTGAAGCAAGACCACCACCTCCGAACCTTGAACCTTGAACCTTACCCCTGTGGACCTTGAACCTTCGAACCCTGAGTCAATCAAGACCACCACCTCCGAGCCTTGCACCTTGAGCCTTACCCGTGTGAACCTTGAACCTTCGAACCCTGAAGCAAGACCACCACCTCCGAGCCTTGAACCTTGAACTTTACCCCTGTGGACCTTGAACCTCTGAACCCTGAGTCAATCAAGACCACCACCTCCGAGCCTTGCACCTTGAGCCTTACCCGTGTGAACCTTGAACCTTCGAACCCAGAAGCAAGACCACCACCTCCGAGCCTTGAACCTTGAACCTTACCCCTGTGGACCTTGAACCTCTGAACCCTGAGTCAATCAAGACCACCACCTCCGAGCCTTGCACCTTGAACCTTACCCGTGTGAACCTTGAACCTGCGAACCCAGAAGCAAGACCACCACCTCCGAGCCTTGCACCTCGAACCTTACCCCTGTGAACCTTGAACCTTCGAACCTTGAGTCAATCAAGACCACCACCTCCGAGCCGTGCACCTTGAACCTTACCCCTGTGAACCTTGAACCTTCGAACCCTGAAGCAAGACCACCACCTCCGAGCCTTGAACCTTGAAGCTTACCCCTGTGGACCTTGAACCTCTGAACCCTGAGTCAATCAAGACCACCACCTCCGAGCCTTGCACCTTGAGCCTTACCCGTGTGAACCTTGACCCTTCGAACCCAGACGCAAGACCACCACCTCCGAGCCTTGAACCTTACCCGTAACCCCTGTGGACCTTGAACCTCTGAACCCTGAGTCAATCAAGACCACCACCTCCGAGCCTTGCACCTTGAACCTTACCCGTGTGAACCTTGAACCTGCGAACCCAGAAGCAAGACCACCACCTCCGAGCCTTGCACCTCGAACCAACCCCTGTGAACCTTGAACCTTCGAACCTTGAGTCAATCAAGACCACCACCTCCGAGCCTTGCACCTTGAACCTTACCCGTGTGAACCTTGAACCTGCGAACCCAGAAGCAAGACCACCACCTCCGAGCCTTGCACCTCGAACCTTACCCCTGTGAACCTTGAACCTTCGAACCTTGAGTCAATCAAGACCACCACCTCCGAGCCGTGCACCTTGAACCTTACCCCTGTGAACCTTGAACCTTCGAACCCTGAAGCAAGACCACCACCTCCGAGCCTTGAACCTTGAAGCTTACCCCTGTGGACCTTGAACCTCTGAACCCTGAGTCAATCAAGACCACCACCTCCGAGCCTTGCACCTTGAGCCTTACCCGTGTGAACCTTGACCCTTCGAACCCAGACGCAAGACCACCACCTCCGAGCCTTGAACCTTACCCGTAACCCCTGTGGACCTTGAACCTCTGAACCCTGAGTCAATCAAGACCACCACCTCCGAGCCTTGCACCTTGAACCTTACCCGTGTGAACCTTGAACCTGCGAACCCAGAAGCAAGACCACCACCTCCGAGCCATTGCACCTCCGAACGCACCCCCTGGTGAAACCTTGAACCTTCGAACCTTGAGTCAATCAAGACCCCCAACGATCCGAGCCTTGCACCTTGAACCTTAACCCCCTTGTGAACACTTGAAACCTGCAACCCATGAGCCAGACCACCACCTCCGAGCCCTTGCACCTCGAACCCAACCACCTGTGAACCTTGAAGCCTTCGACCCTTGAGTCAATCAAGACCAAACCACCTCCTGCCTTGCCCTTGAACCGTACCGTGTGAACCTTGACCTTCGAAACCCAGAGAGCCAGACCACCACCTCCGAGCCTTGCACCTCGACACAACTACCCCTGTGAACCTTGAACCTTCGAACCTTGAGTCACTCAAGAAACCCCCACCTCCGAGCCTTGCACCTTGAAACTTACCCGTGTGAACCTTGAACATGCGAACCCAGAAGCAAACCCACCACCTCCGAGCCTTGCACCGTCGAACCACCCCCTGTTGAAACCTTGAACCTTCGAACCTTGAGTCGAATCAGACACCAACCTTCCGAGCCTTGCAACCTTGAACCTTACCCGTGTAACCTTTGAACCTATCGCACCCAGAAGCAAGACCACCACTCACCTCCAAGGACCTTGAAACCTCGAACAACCCTGTGAACTTGAACCTTCGAACCTTGAGTCAATCAAGACCAACCACTCCTAGCCTGCACCTTGAACCTTACCCGTGTGAACCTTGAACCTGCGAACCCAGAAGCAAGACCACCACCTCCGAGCCTTGCACCTCGAACCAACCCCTGTGAACCTTGAACCTTCGAACCTTGAGTCAATCAAGACCACCACCTCCGAGCCTTGCACCTTGAACCTTACCCGTGTGAACCTTGAACCTTCGAACCCAGAAGCAAGACCACCACCTCCAAGCCTTGCACCTCGAACCAACCCCTGTGAACCTTGAACCTTCGAACCTTGAGTCAATCAAGACCACCACCTCCGAGCCTTGCACCTTGAACCTTACCCGTGTGAACCTTGAACCTTCGAACCCAGAAGCAAGACCACCACCTCCGAGCCTTGCACCAGGACCCCCCGCAAAAGCTCGGGGCGCCTCGAGCCAGGACCGCCTCTGGCAGCCCCCCCGCCGCGGCGCGGCAGGCCCGCGCGCCCGACGCGGCGGCACGGGCCCGGGTGCCTCCGAGGCCGAGCACCCCTGGGCGGGGCCACCCGATCCTCGGACCTCGCGCGACGGTCGGGGGCCCCCAAGCGGGGTGGTGACCACACCGTGCGGTGAGTCGGTGGGGATTCGGGGTCACCGCACGGCTTTGGGACTCGGGCCGTTCTCCGAGGACGTCTCGGGCAACAGGGGCCTCCAGGGTCCCAAAAAACCGTGCGGTGACGGACCGTGCGGTGAGGTCTCTTGGGGTTCCGAGGTCACCGCACGGTCTGTCACCGCACCGTTTCGGGACTCCAAAGATGGGGGGGGCGATAAAATTTAGAAAATCCAGGGTTTGCAAAAGGGCTGGCTTTCTTTCAAAACCCTCCCGAAACCCTCCCTAGACCCTCCGAAGAGCCTCCGGGAAGGTTCTGAGACCCTCCCGAAGAGCCTCCAAGGCCGAGCACTTGGGCGGGGCCGCCTGCGACCCGATCCTTGGACCTCGCGTGACTGGGGGGCGATCGAATTTAGAAAGTCCAGGGTTCGCAAAAGGACTGGCTTCCTGTCAAAACCCTCCCGAAGCCCTCGCGAGACCCTGCGAAAAGCCTCCGGGAAGGGTTCCGTGAAGGCATTCCGGAGGGTTTCGGGAGGGGGTGGGAGGCTCTTCGTCGTTCTGAAGGGAAACCAGTCCCTAGCGAACCTTGGGTTTTCTAGCCGTAAAATCTGGGGTGGACAGAGCCCCCACCCTGACACGTCGATTAGTGAATTGTCCGTTTCCAGTTCTCGAGAGGGCGCCGCGGCCGTCATTTTCCAGGCTTGCGCCCGCCAGGTTTGGGCCCGAGGTCGTTTTCGCTAAACTACGCTTTACTAAAGGTGGTTCTGTCCATCACCGATTAAAGGGGGGAGCAGCGGGGGTTGCAGAAAAGGGCCTCGTAAAGGGGCCCTTTCGGGCCCAGACGGGTGCCTTGAGGGCCCGAAAAGGGCACCTCCCTTCCCCCCCCCATTTTATCGCTCCACCATGCCGCGACGCCCAACCCTCTTCTGCCCGCCATCGTCGTTGTCGTCGTGGTCGTCGCCGTTCACCTGTGCCTCCTCCTCGTCGTCGTCGTTCGCCTGTGCCTCCTCGTCGTCGTCGTCGTCGTCGTCGTCGTCGTCGTCGCCGCCTCCCTCCCTCCAAATCCGATCCGACGCAGCTCGAGTCGGCCCGATGCGCCGGCGGCGGCCCAGGCGGGCGCGGCGCTGCGATCTCGATCCGGCCCAGGGCGGCTCGCCGGAGGTCCGAGGCGCTCCCGAGCGACCGCGAGGCCGCGATCCGATCCGGCTCGGGCCTGCTGGGGGCACCCCGCAGGGTCGCGGAGGCGTCGGCTGCACGTAAGAGTGGCCCTGGGCCGGAGTGACGCTTGGTTCAGGAGGAGAAAAAACACACACAGACACAGTTAATCGTCGATTCCCCCGAAAATATTGGAAAATATGGGGAGTTGGGGGGAAACCCAGAACGCCAGAAAATATGGGAAAGTATGGGGAAGCTTATTTGTGTCTATTTATTTAATCGCTTCGCTCATTCCGCCGGCCCATATTGTCGCACAGTTGTGGGCTAGCCGAGTTTTGGGGCCTCTTGGGGGCCGTTTTGGGGCCTCTTTTGGGCCTCTTGGGCGCCTCTTGGGGCGTCTTGGGGGCCTCTTGGGGGCCTCTTGGGGCCTTTTTGGGGCCTCCTGGGCGCCTTCTGGGGCGGAGGGCTCGATTTTTCAGTTCTCGGTTCCCCTCTTGAGCCCCTCTTGGGCCCGTCTTGGGGCCTCTTGGTCCGTCTTGGGCGGCACTTGGGCCGTCTTGGGGGCCCTCCTGGGCCGTTCGGGGCCGTCTTGGGAGCCTCGTGGGCCGTCTTGGAGCGGTCTTGGGGGCCTCTTGGGCCGTCTTGGAGCGTCCGGAAGCCGAAAAAGCCAGAACGCAAAAAACATAGGAAAAAAACAATGAAAATCAACGATTTTGGCCTCTTGGGGCCCTCTTCGGAGGCCTCTTGGAAGGCCCTTGGGGCGTCTTGGAGGCCTCTTGGGCTGTCTTGGGGCCCTGTTGGGCGTCTTCGGGCGATCTTTGGCCGTCTCGGGGCCCTCTTGGACCGTCTTGGAGGCTTCTTGGGGGCCTCTTGGCCCGTCCTGGGGCCCTGTAACAGGGCTCCGGCATCTCTGGCCCGACCTTGCGGGGACCTTGCCGGGGACCTTGCCGGGGACCTTGCCGGGGACCGGGACCGGGACCTGGTCGGGGTACTTTTCGTCTGGGGACCCCCAGGGGCCGCCCCGCGCGCGCGAAGTAGAAACATTGTAGAGCAGTTACCGGAGATCTTAGCACGCCTCTGGCCCGTTGGGCCGGCGAATTTGTGTGTCCCAGGGCCCCTTCCTTGGTGCAGGCCCAAGGGGGCCGGCCCATCGCCGAAGTTCGCCCCGAGGGCGAGGCAACAGCGGCGGCGTGCGCGCCTGTGTGTGGCACCCTGGCGGCCCCCGCTGAGCCGCGCACCAAAGGTCACGCTTACCCTGGGTCGCTCTTGCGTGTACACCCATCAGGCATCTTAAGAAACGCGCGTCGGCATGCGTGGACTCCAGACCTCGCTTAAGAAGATCAAGAATCTGGGCTGGTCCCTGGGCGTTTGAGCTTCGCTTCTTCGTGGAATGCTCGTATAGGTGGCCCTGGACTACTGTTCAAGAAAACGCTTGGCGTAAAGTCAATTTTCTTAGCGGAAAATGTTCTTAACTCTACGCAGGCGTGTAGCCGAAGGCGATGGCGCCTCGCGCTTCGAGAATTCCCTCTTCCAAGGTGGCGGCGCGAGAGCGCGAGCGTGGCCGCACGTCGCGCGGCGAGGTGGCTCTCAGGGCACCTCTCGCGGGGGGGGTCTCGCTTTGGTCCGCGGGGGCCGCAGAGAGCAGCCCAGCGGCGCGGAGTCCCTGCCGGAAAGGTCGGATCGGGCACGACCGTGCCCGATAGCCCGCCCCTCCTCCTCCTCCTCCTCCTCCTCCTCCTCCTCCTCCTCCTCCTTCTCCTCCTCCGCCTCCTCCTCATTCCTCCCTCCTCCTCCTCCTCCTCTCCCCTCCTCCTCACTCCTCCTCCTCCTCCTCCTCCTCCTCCCCCTCCTCCTGCCCCCCTGCCGGAAAGGTCGGGTCGGCACGACCGTGCCCGATAGCCCGCCCCTCCTCTTTCTTCCTTCTCCTCCTCCGTCTCCTCCTCCTCCTCCTCCTTGCCTCCTCCTCCTCCTCCTCTTCCTCCTCCTCCTTCTCCTCCTCCTCCTCCTTCTCCTCCTCCTCCTCCTTCTCCTCCTCCTCCTCCTCCCCCTCCTCCTGCCCCCTGCCGGAAAGGTCGGGTCGGCACGACCGTGCCCGATAGCCCGCCGTTCCTCTTCTTCCTTCTCCTCCTCCGTCTCCTCCTCCTCCTCCTCCTTCTCCTCCTCCTCCTCCTCTTCCTCCTCCTCCATTCCTTCTCCTTCTAAATAACTTCTCCCTGTCGCACCCCGAGGCTAGTTTTTAGGGCGGGCCAGGCGTTTCGCCTGAGACTTCTTCATCACTGATCACTCTGAAGCTTAAAAAGTGAGAACAGCTTCACAGATGGAGGGCGGGTGGTTTTCAAAAGGTCGCTCTCGCCATAGCGCCGCACACACTCGTTTTCAAAACTTGCAAGTGCTTCACGGATTGAGGGCGGGCCGTTTTCATAATGTGGTTCTCGCCTATGCGCCGCGCACATTCGCTTCAAAAACGCAAGACTTTCACCGATTGAAAGCGGGTGGTTTTCAAGATGTGGCTCTCGCCTTAGCGCCGCACACATTCGTTCAACAAGATGCAAGAGTTTCTTTGATTGAAGGCGGGTGGTGTTCAAAATGTGGCTCTCGCCCCAGCGCCGCGCACATTGGTCTTAGAGAATTGCAAGAGCTTCACGGATTGAGGGCGGGACGTTTTCAAATGTGGTTCTCGCCTTAGTGCCGCGCACATTCGTTTTAAATACGTGCTAGAATTTCACGGATTGACGGCGGCTCCTTTTCAAAATGTGGTTCTCGCCTCAGCGCCGCGCACATTCGTTTTAAACAGTTGCAATAGTTTCACGGAATCTTATGATCGACGTACCAGAACTGGTATTTCGGAAGACTTCAGGATTATGCTGGGCAACAGTCATATTGATTCGCGGTGTTGAAATCCCGAAAACGGCGCACTATCCTGGATTGACAAATCGCAACAGTCAGGTTGATACGTGGCGTTGAAATCCCGAGAACAATGCTTCGGCATGCTTCAGGATCTTCAAACGATTGTCTTCAACGGGGCCGTTCCCTTAATGGAAATTAATATTTGTAGGGGCCTATAAAGAGGGAGCTTGGAGGGAGCGTTCAGTCCAGCATTGTTTATGATTATTGGGTTTGCACTGGTCCTCTTCCTCCTCCTCCTCCTCCTTCTCCTCCTCCTCCTCCTCCTACTACTACTACTACTACTACTACTACTACTGCCCCCTGCCGGAAAGGTCGGGTTGGCACGACTGTGCCCGATAGCTCTTCCTCTTCCTCCTCTTCCTCCTCCTCCTCCTCCTCCTCCTCCTCCTCCTCCTCCTGCTCCTCTTCTCTTCCCTGCCGGAAAGGTCGGGTTGGCACGACGGTGCCCGATAGCCCGCCCCTCCTCCTCCTCTTCTCCTCCTCTTCCCCACCTCCTCCTCTCCTCCTCCTCCTCCTACCTCCTCCTCCTCCTCCTCTTTCTCTTTCCGCCGGAAAGGTCGGATCGACACGACCGTGCCCGATAGCCCCCCCATCACTCCTCGTCTCCTCCTCCTCCTCCCCTCCTCCTTCCTGCCTCCTCCTCCTCCTCCTCCTCCTCCTCCTCCTCCTCTCCTCCTCCTCCTCCTCCTCTCCTCCCTGCTGGAAAGATCGGATCGGCAAACGACCGTGCCGATAGCCCCCACCCCTCCTCTTCCTCCTGCCTCCTCCCCTCCTCCTCCTCCACCTCCTCCTCCTCCTCCTACCTCCTCCTCCTCCTCCTCTCCTCCTCTTCTCCTCCTCCTCCTCCTCCGCCGTCTCCTCCCTCCTCCTCCTCCCTCCTGCTCCTCCTCATCATCATCCTCATCCTATTTCCTCCTCTTCCTCCCCCCGCCTCGGGCTGCGGGGTCCCACAGAGAACAGGCCACCGAAACGGCTGCGGACTCCTCCTCCTCCTCCTCCTCCCCTCCTTCCCTCACCTCCCGTCCCTGCCCTCCCTCCCTCCCTCACTCCCCTCCCTCCCTCCCCTCCCTCCCTCTCTCCTCCTCCTCCTGCCCCTCCTCTCCTCCTCCTCCTCCTCCTCCTCCTCCTCCTCCTCCTCCTCCTTCTTTTCCTCCTCCCCTCCTCCTCCTTACTCTCCTCCTCCTCCCCTCCTCCTCCTCCTCCTCCTCCTCCTCCTCCTCCTCCTCCTCCCCTCCCCTCCTCCTCCTCCTCCTCCTCCTCCTCCTCCTCCTCCTCCTAGCGGGACCCAACACGGCCGCCGGGCGTTCCGAGCCTGGAGCGGAGGCCGTTCGGAGTCGGACGGCTCGCGCGGTGCCGGAAGCCGTGGCCGATGCGGGCCAGGCCAATCCGACCTGAGGTCCGGGCGGCGCATTTTTAATGCACGCCGGGCGGTTTCGCCTGGCTTCGGGGCCCGGGGCCAGCACAGGCCGA
This sequence comes from Prorocentrum cordatum, assembly GCA_963575745.1. Taxonomy (NCBI): domain Eukaryota; class Dinophyceae; order Prorocentrales; family Prorocentraceae; genus Prorocentrum; species Prorocentrum cordatum. Next base: position 46,125 of record CAUYUJ010002853.1, on the reverse strand, counting down.
TCCGGGTCGCAAGGTGCCGCTGAAAAGCCGGGTCAAGGGCTCCAGTCGTGGATTTTGCTCGTTGTTGTGGTTGCTTCTCAGCATTGGATCTAAAGGACCAGTGTCGGAGGCGACGATAAGGGCGAATAGCCCAGGGGGGGGAGCCATACATGTATCCAGGGGCGCCGATGGTCAATGTCTTCGGCGAGACTCCTGGGCGAATACGTGCAATGCCCGCACCTGGGCTATTCGCCTCGATCGTCGCCGCCGACGGTGCGGGCCGGGCAAATCCTAGGCTCCGAACTGGTGCACACGCCCTCCATCGAGCAAGAAGGAACGTCGTGAGCATGGGCTACACATTGTTCATTCCGAATTATTCGAAAGTTCTTTGATTTGGGGGGGGGGCAAGATCCTTTCATTTCTACTTGTTCTATCCTGGGCCTCTTCCTGGCCACTAGGGGGCATGGACCAATTTTAAAGCGAGCACAGACAAAAATGAGCAGGAGTAGAAATGAACGACGTGTAGCTGTAGGATCACCGCGCGGGATTTTTGGGGTCGGCGCTGGGCCGGGCCCTCCTGGTCCCGGGGCGCGCCACAGGCGCCGCCAGGGGGTCACGGCGCCAAGCCAAGGAGTCCGCGCGGGGCTCCGAAGGCTTACGCACTGTTCACGTCTAATTGTTCGAAAGTTCTTTGATTTTTCGGGGGGCCAAGATCCTTTCCTTTCCAATTTGAAAGTCGGGCGTGTCCCTCTATAGGACGGATATTCAAAAATAGTATAAAAAAAACAAAAAAAATAGTCTGGGGACGACTCTGTGACTATGTTTGCATATGTTTGGTGTATGTTCTCGGTATTTCCAATTTTGTCCCCAAAATCCCCCTGCAGGGGGACAGGCCCGACCTAATTCGAATTGTTCTATCATGGGCATCTTCCTGGCCACTAGGGGGCCAGGAACAATTAGAGACGAGCACAATCAGAAATTAGCACAATTAGAAATGAACGACGTGTATGCTTATGCCGTTTTGTCCTTCGTCTGCAGTCGGACTGAGAGATAAGATCGAGGTGGGTTCGGGGAGAGTGCCCTAATGTTCTTTGTGTTTGTTTGGTGATCTTGTGCGTCCTGGGGGAGGGTATCCTAGAACGTTCTGCAGTTGGGCCCGCGGTGGGTGTCACGTTCTTGAAGGAGGTTATTATGTGCTAGGTCCAGCCGTACTGGGCGCCGGCGGTAAACCGTCAACCTGGCTACCGCGGGGGACCTCGTAGAGCTCCTAGCAATTCAGCATAGATCACTGCACTTCTACGGTGTGTATACGGTGGGTAAATGTACACTTATGAATGCACAGACATGTATCAGATTCAGTGCGTCCTCCAGCGCGCGAGAGCGATGCTGCCGTGGAAGCGCACATACGAGTGACTATAACTCCCGACGCAGATCGTTCACAGGACTCGCGCGCTATCACTGCGATGCGCGACATTGTCTTTCACTGCTGCATGGTGCTGGGAATTCAGAAGCAAAAGACAGTGGAGGCTAAAATGATCACTGTACCACGGCATATACAAGTGAGTCGGGGCAACGTCGGTTGAGAGATGTTTTTCGATAGTAACACAGTCGACCCGCAGAGTAAGGATAGGCATCCCTCCCAAGGGTACCCTTGCATCCTTGCTTCCTGGGTCCATCCTTGGGCACTTTCGTTGGCCGCGCCCCACTCGAAGAGCTTCGAATTGGTCGTCCAAGGGCCTTGCATCCTTATCGCGCATCCTTACTCTGCGGGTTGAGTGTACTCGGCCTAACAAAAAAGCGCACCTGCTTTCAAACTTTAATCCGATACCTGCCACAGAAGATTAAAACTGAAATCTAGAAAAGAGTTTTCAAATCTGTTGAAATCTTCAAAAAAATCCGGCCCCATGTTGGCACATTGTCTCTTTTGGTGGGGTCGACCCATTAGCTCCAACCTGCGCCCGACTGCCTCTAAAGCTCATCATGCCGAAGAGCTCTACGAGGTAACTCCAGTCCAGATAAGGAGGGTCAAGGAAAGGAGAGGCGACACCACCACCAGGGGCTCCACCTCCAGCGAGGGGGTCCACAATGCCTCCCCGTGCGGGGGGTGGGGGTGATCTCTCGAGTCTCGTGCTGGTGGTGGTGTCGCTTTTGCCCACTCACAGTAGGAAGGGGCAGGAGGAGGAGGATCGAGTTTTTTCCCAACCCTCCTTGGCTGGGTATTCGTTTTGAATAGAGCAGTGTGGTCTCCACTCCTTCCTTCCTCCTCCCTCCCTGCCTCTTCCTGTCTTGCCTGCGGGGGGCTGCGATCTGTGAAACTGTCGCCATTTTCGAGGCCTGCTGGGGGGCCCAGCACAGTTAGAGGCGGATTCAAATTAGACCTCGCCGTCCCTGGGCGGGATGCGATTAGACCTCGCCATCCCTGGGGGGCTGCTGTCGCCATTTTCGAGGCCTGCTGGGGGGCCCAGCACAGAGAGGGCCACGGGCGATTCAAATTATACCTCGCCTCCTTGGGGGGCTGCGATCTGTGAAACTGTCGCCATTTTCGAGGCCTGCTGGGGGGCCCAGCACAGTGAGGGCCACGCGCGGATTCAAATTAGACCTCGCCATCCCTGGGGGGCTGCGATCTGTGAACTGTCGCCATTTTCGAGGCCTGCTGGGGGGCCCAGCACAGTGAGGGCCACGCGCGGATTCAAATTAGACCTCGCCATCCCTGGGGGGGCTGCGATCTGTGAAACTGTCGCCATTTTCGAGGCCTGCTGGGGGGCCCAGCACAGTGAGACACGCGCGATTCAAATTAGACCTCGCCATCCCTGGGGGGCTGCGATCTGTGAAACTGTCGCCACTTTCGAGGCCTGCTGGGGGGCCCAGCACAGTGAGGGCCACGGCGGACCCAAATTAGACCTCGCCATCCCTGGGGGGCTGCGATCTGTGAAACTGTCGCCACTTTCGAGGCTGCTGCTGGGGGGCCCTGCACAGTGAGGCCGACGGGCGGCCCCAAATTAGACCTCGCCATCCCTGGGGGGCTGCGATCTGTGAAACTGTCGCCATTTCGAGGCCTGCTGGGGGGCCCAGCACAGTGAGGCGACGCGCAGACCCAAATTAGACCTCGCCATCCTTTGGGGGGCTGCGATCTGTGAAACTGTCGCCACTTTCGAGGCCTGCTGGGGGGCCCAGCACAGTGAGGGCCACGCGCGGATTCAAATTAGACCTCGCCATCCCTGGGGGGCTGCGATCTGTGAAACTGTCGCCACTTTCGAGGCCTGCTGGGGGGCCCAGCACAGTGACGCCACGCGCGGACCCAAATTAGACCTCGCCATCCCTGGGGGGCTGCGATCTGTGAAACTGTCGCCACTTTCGAGGCCTGCTGGGGGGCCCAGCACAGTGACGCCACGCACGGACCCAAATTAGACCTCGCCATCCCTGGGGGGCTGCGATATGAGATCCCCGCTTTCGAAGTGGGCTAGGGTTGCTCAGGGATTGTCACTAATCAGCTTTATCTAGTCCTTGTCCTGTAGCCAGTGTCCTCCTCCGTCATCGCCCCCTTTATAAGGTGTCCTGTAGCCGTCTGCAGAGATGTGTAACCCTCGCTCCGTCATCGCCCCCTTTTATAAGGTGTCCTAAACTATTTGCGCCCTGCGTTTGCGCAGGGGCTGGGTACGTCGCCAGGGCAATTTTTATTGAGGTCGGAGGACACAGGGAGGAGGGGATGCCTCGAGCGAGCCGGGGGAGCGAGACCACCAGGAATGGCCCTCCCTGCGCTGGTGCTGGTGGTGCCGCCTCTCCCCGCTCCCGCCGAGGCATGCGACGCCCTGGATTGTCAAATGCGCGGCCACGGCAGGCCCGACCCCCTGAGGCCGAGACACGGCACAAGATCTCCGCCCCGGCTTGTTCGAGACGCTGCATGTTTGGGAGGAGGGCCCGCACGCCGATCTTGCGCCCAGGATCGGGCCGGCCAGGACCAGGCGCCGCCTTTTGCGAGCCTGTGCCCTCCCGGCCAGGTGCTTCGTGGGGGCAACGACGCTGACGATAGCGCACCGGCTGCAGACCATCCTGGAGACCAGCCCGCCGAAAGCCGGGTCGGGTGTTGCTGGTAGTGCCCCTGGCCCAAGGTGCCCCCACGATTTCCAAAGAGGCCCCCACGGCCTCCAAAGAACCGTCCACAAGGACCAGAGAGCCCTTGGGGCTTACAAGTTATCCTGGCGAAGGGCCCAACCACATGCAGTTGTCAGTATCGCCGTTGTGGGTATCGCCTCCGGTGGATTCCTTCATGGGGCCACGAAGCCTGTAAATGGTGTGCCGAAATGGAGCGGGGACGCACGCGGGCGCCATGTTGGGGCCTTCGGTGGCGCTCCGTATGGGGCCACGCCGTAAGAACCATGCCACTGGAGCCTTCGCTGGAGCTAAACGATGGGGCCACGAAGCGCTGTACTGAGTGGGGGTGACGCATGCGAACACAGCCACTGGGGCTTCGGTGGTGGAGCCCCCTATGGGGTCACGAAACACACCGCCACTAGGGCTGTCGGTGGAGCTCCCTATGGGGCCACGAGGCGCTGCACTAGGTGGGGAAAACGCATGCGGACACCGCCACTGGGGCCTTCGGTGGAGCTCCCTATGGGGCTACGAGACGTTGCAGTGGGTGGGGGAAACGCATGCGGACACAGCCACTGGGGCTTTCGGTGGAGCTCCTGATTGGGCCACGTAACATGGTTCTGGGTGAAAACACTTGCGGGCACCGCCACTGGGGCCTTCGGTGGAGCTCCCTCTGGAGCCACGAGACGCTGGACAGGGCGGGGGAAAGGCATGCGGACGCCGCGACTGGGGCCGTCGGTGGAACTCTCTATGTGACCATGAAACGCTGTATTGAGTGGGGGAGACTCACGCGGACACCGCCACTGGGGCCTGCGGTGGAGATCCCTATGGGCCCACGAAACGATGTACTGCGCGGGGGCGGCGCATGTGAGCGGAGCCATCTCTGGGGCCACGAGACACTGTACTGGGTAGAGGTGACGCATACGCGCGGTACTACTGGGGCCTTCGGTGGAGCTCCCGATGGGGCCAAGGAACGCTATGATGGGTGGAGGAGACGCATGTGGACAGCGACATTGGGGCCTTAGGGGGAGCTTCCCGGAGGGCCACGAAGCGTTGCACTGGTTGGGGGTGACGCATGCGGACACCGCCACTGGGGCCTTCGGTGGAACTCCCTATGGGGCCACGAAGCGCCGTGCAGGGTGGGTGAGACGCATGCGGGGGGTCCCACTGGGGCCTCCAGTGGAGCCCCCTGTGTCGCCACGAAACGATGTACTGGGTGGGGGTGACGCATGCGGGCGGTGCCACTGGGGCCTTCGGTGGAGCTCCCTATGTGGCCACGAAACGATGTACTAGGTGGGGGTGACGCATGCGGGGGGTGCCAGAGGGGCCTTCGGTGGACCCTGCGAAAGTGACGACCGTTTCGCTGATCGCAGCCCCCCACCAAGCATCCAGGCACGACGGCGAGATGGGAAGCAGGCAAGTAGGAGAGATGATAGGAAGAGGGAAGCGGGAGAAGAAGAAAACGTGCGACCGCAGTGCTCCATTCAAAACGAGTACCCAACGCAGGAGGTTTGGGAACAACAGATGGCAGCGCAGTTTTTCGGAATTGGCTGAGTCGGGGAACGCGAACCTCTCGAAAAGTAAATCTCCCGGTCATGGCTCGTTCTTCCTCCTCCTCCCCTCAGGAGAGAAAGAATACGCGGTTACGTGTGCATGAATTCTCTTGGGTCTCGAGAGTATGCATTGCGCGAACGCTCGATTCACGAGGCTGGGCTTGCACGTCTTCTTTGGGCTCGCGGCCCCCCTCCCTGGCGATGCGGCCCCGAAGGCCCTGCAAGGCGGAACGGAGCTTCGCGGAGGTGTAGTTACCTACCCCCCCCCCCCAGCGGACCGACAGCCCTTGCGCAAGTCCAGATCACGCTAGTCCCTCTCCCTCCCTGCCCCCGTCGGGGAGGGAGGGTACGGGGGCGTTGGTAAAGGAATATGCCCAGGAGCCTTCAGACCGTTGGCCATTCCGTATCGGATGAGGGCGGTGGTGATACCCCTGACCAGCCCACGATTGGAGTGCCCCCTGCTTCCAAGCCTTTTATCAAATTTCTTCAACGGCGGAGGAGGAGAAGGAGGAGGAGGAGGAGGAGGAGGGGCGGGGGCGGCGGAGGGAGGCGGAACAGAGGAGGAGGAAGTCCAGTGGGCTCCACAGGATTCTTTTGGATATCCTTTTATGATTCCTCGGGGATCGTCAGCGTTCCTGAGGTATCCTCAGGATTCCTCTGGGTTCCTTGGGGTCTGCGTCGGTTCCTTAGGGTCTCCCAGGGTTTTTCATATCTATTTTTGATGATCGAATTCTTCAGGGCTCCGAAAGGTTCCTCAGGATGCCTGAGGATTCCTTTGGGCTCGCTGGAATTATTCAATGGTGTTGTGCAACAATGGTGTTGTAAATGTAAATGCTACATGTTTCTGTTGGCTTCCTTTTGGCATCTAGTGCAACACAGTGCATTTGATTGACTTCCCGAGATTTTTAACCAAATGCACAACATTCGACTGGCATTGAAATTGAAGTAAGGAGACGCTCAATGTTTTGGCTGGTTACTGTTGAAATTCAATACAAAACAATGCCTCGGTGGAGATTTCGGAGACGTTCCATTATCTTTTTTGGAAACCGATTGATTGTATATTTCCTTTGAAATTCCTGGTGAATCCAAAACAACACATTGGTTTTCTGTGCGAGCCCGAGGCGGTCCAAGTTCGTTCGAATTTTCTTGCGACATCAAATACAAGGCATTCGTTACCAGTGATATCCCGTGGAGATCAAATTCTTTGTACTATTATTTTTGCAACTCAATGCACAACATTAGTTTTCTGCGTTATCCCGAAACGATCCAATTTCTTTTCATAGATTCTTTGTGACATCCAATGCAAAGAATTGGTTGTCCGCCGAATTCCGAGGCGGGCGATCCAACTTCCTGTCAGATTTCTGGGGGAATTCAATACAAAAGATGGGTTTTCTCTGGGATCTCGGGGCGATCCTATTTTTTGAACTTCCTTTGAAATCCCATATGTGACATTGGTTGTTTTTTCTACAATCCCGAGGCGATCCGATTTCATTTGGAATTCTTTTCGGAATCCAATACAAAGTTTTAGTTTTCTCTGGAATCGCGGGGCGATCCAATTTCTTTTGACATCTATTTGTGAACCCAATCCACAACATTGGTGTTCGGCAAAACCCCGAGGCGATCGATCAAATTTCTTTAAAAAATTCGTTTTGAACAGCCAATACAAAACATTGGTTTCCTCGGGAGGAATCCCGGGGCGATTTAATCATTTTTGAGTCCAATACAACACATTCGTTTTCGGCTGAATCCCGAGGCGATCGAATTTCGTTTGAAATCACTGATGAAATACAATACACAACATTGGTTTTCTCCGGAATCCCGAGGCGATCAAACTTCTTGTTCCCCACATCCAAAGTGGGGTTCTTGTTTTCTCTGGACACCCCGCGCAGGAACAGGAACACACACACACCCACTCACACTCTCTCATCATCAACCTCATCAGCATCATCGATGATGCTCTCTCACATGCTTAGTCACTCACATACTCATCATTATCATCACTCGCACTCTCTCACACGCTCACGAACATCATCATCATCATCATCATCGGCATCGGCATCATCCTCATTCAAACATCATCATCGCCACCACCACTCACAATCAATCATCATCCTCTTCACCACTCATCTTCACCACCACTCATCATCCTCATCCTCATCATCGTTGAGTAAATTGTGAGGAAGTCTCAGGCGGGAGCCCCCTCCCTATGGGGCCCGCAGATCATGTTGGTAATCCGAGCGGGTCATCGGAAACCTGTAACTGTCGTCACTTTTGGGCTCGTCAAGCCTGAAAATGGAGGAAGTCTCAGGCGGGAGCCTCGTCTGTGAGTGAATTCTGAGGAAGGCTCAGGCGGGAGCTCCCTCCCTATGGGGCCCGCAGATCATGTTGGTAATCCGAGCGGGTCATCGGAAACATGTAACCGTCGTCACTTTTGGGCTCCTCAAGCCTGAATTTGGAGGAAGTCTCAGGCGGGAGCCTCGTCTGTGAGTGAATTCTGAGGAAGGCTCAGGCGGGAGCCCCCTCCTTATGGGGCCCGCAGATCATGTTGGTAATCCGAGCGGGTCATCGGAAACTTATAACTGTCGTCACTTTTGGGTTCGTCAGGCCTGAATCTGGAGGAAGTCTCAGGCGGGAGCCTCGTCTCTGAGTGAATTGTGAGGAAGTCTCAGGCGGGAGCCCCCTCCCTATGGGGCCCGCAGATGACGTTGGTAATCCGAGCGGGTCATCGGAATCCTGTAACTGTCGTCAATTTTGGGCTCCTCAAGCCTGAATATGGAGGAAGTCTCAGGCGGGAGCCTCGTCTGTGAGTGAACTGCGAGGAAGTCTCAGGCGGGAGCCCCCTCCCTATGGGGCCCGCAGATCATGTTGGTAATCCGAGCAGGTCATCCAAAACCTGTAACTGTCGTCAATGTTGGGTTCTCGCGCTGCCAGAACGCAGTTCCCAGGCCACATTTTGGACGCAACAAGGAAGTTTTTGGGCTCCTCAGGTCGCCGAGGTGCTGCGACAGGGCGCCGAAGGCGCCGACGACGACGGCCAGGCCGAGGCGCGGGCGCGGAGCTTGCTGATGTTCAGGCCCAGCGAAAGGGAGTTCACATGGCAGAGCTCGGGGGCGCACAGCGTGCGCCGCTCGGGGTTCACCCTGACGCACGCGTCCTACCTGACCTCCACGCTGTCGCAGGGCCAGACGCTGCGCAAGGGCGTCACCATCGACTGCGCGAGAGACGAGGACGCTGGCCGCACGGGCATGTCGGACGAGCAGTGGTGGCTGCACCTCTACGTCATGTTCTCCCGCGCCACGTGCATGCGGAACATGCTGATCCTGCGGCCGCCGCCGCGAGAGTTCCTGGAGTGCGGGCCGCCGGCGTCCCTGCGGAAGGCGCTCCTGGAGTTCGACAAGAGAGCGGTTTTGTCCAGGGCGGAGGCGAAGCAGCTCGCGGCAGTGCTGGGCTTCGTGCTGCCTTCCGCCTGAGCAACGCGCCTGTGCTGGCCGTGGCGGCGACGGCGCCGAGGAACATCGACATGCGCGCTCATGCAACAGGAAGGGGAGGAGGTGGCGGGGCGCGGAACAAACAGGGGGGCGAGGATGGGGACAACGTAAGGAGTGGAAGGGGGGCCCGCGCCAAGGCGAGAGGAAATATACGCAGAAGAGACAGCCAGGACGCCTCACCAACCACGAGGACGACGGTGATGGTTTTTTCCAGATTCGCCCAGAGGATTCTTATGTGGGGTTCTTCCGTCGGAGTAATTTAATTCGTTTTACAAATATAGCACACAGCATCGTATTCAATGTGATCCCAAAGCGATCCAATTTCCGCTAAAATTCTGTTCTTAAAAAACGAATGGTCAATATGTACTCCGTTTTTTTTCGCTCGCGCTTTCCCGAGCCCGAACCCAAACCCGAACCTTGACCCTGAACCACTTATTCAAACATGGTAACACAGACTGCGTTTAGCCTTATTATTATTCCCACTATTACTACGACTACGACTACTACGACTACTACTACTACTACTACTACTATTTTTACTACTACTACTACTACTACTACTACTACTACTAATACTACTACTACTACTACTACTACTACTACTACTACTACTACTACTACTACTACTACTACTACTGCTACTACTACTAC
>CAUYUJ010002853.1:7500-36265 GCA_963575745.1 Prorocentrum cordatum | reverse complement strand
GGTCAGAGTGAGGCTGGCGGTGATGCATGCTTGTGGGGTAGCAAGGAAAGGGATGAACGCCTATAGGCCGGCCCTGTGGGCTGGACTGGCAACAGCTTGTATAGGTACATGCATGCAAGATGCTAGGGCAGCTGAGTTTGTTAAAAAATGGGGTCGCGCCAGTAGGACAGGGGATCCCAACGTAAGAAGACTTGGGTGCAGAATGCAGCAAGAAAAGGTTGGCCGAACAGTGTAGCAGTTCTTGGGTTGCTGCCCAGGGTTTTTGGTTAACCTCAAGCCATCCATACAGGTGCAAGATCTCCCGACCCACAACCCCCATGAACTCCACTCCCCCCTTCCCCAACATTAGAGCGAGGCTCGCGGTGATGCATGCTGATGGGGTAGTAAACAAGGAAAGAGCGCCTATAGGCTGGCCCTGTGGGCTGGCCTGTCTCCGCCTATGTAGACACAGGCTTGAGAGAGATGTTCATGCAACCGAGTGTGTAAACAATGGAGTCTCGCCTGTAGGTCAGGGGATCCCAAAGTAAAAGGTCTTGTGTGCAGGATGCAATAAGAAGAGGTTGGCCGAGCAATGTAGCAGATCTTTGGTTACTGCCCGTTTTTTTTAGGTTAGCCCCAAGCCATGCAAGTACTACATTTCCCGACCCGCAACCCTCATCATCAAGACCCCCCCCCCCGCCCATCCCCAAGGCCAGCGTGAGGCTGGCTGATGCATGATTGCCGGGTAATAATAACATGAACGCCTATAAGCTGGCCATGTGGGCTGGCCTGTCGCATACAGGCTTGCAGAAGTTGAAGCAACTCAGTATGTGAAAAAGTGTGGTCGCACCTGTAGGTCAGGGGTCCCGCAGTAAAAAAGCCTTCGGTGCAGGAAGGCAAATTGGAGCAACTGCAATATTTGGCAATTCTTGGGCTGCTGCCCAAGCTTTTTTGGGGGTTTACCCCGGACTGCCTGGACCGGGGGCCACGTGCGTTTTGTAAGTTGTTTTCGGGTGTAACACGAACCCACAGTAACATCAGGCGAAGCTGGTGCAGTGCTGGCTGGCCTAGGACACAGCAGCGTCGTCCTATGCAACTGATGTCATTAAGGGGAGTTGGTACCACGACGGCTACTGACAGTGCGCTTTGCGCGAAAAGTCAGGCTGACACCCTCGCATCCCCCCCCCCCCCCGCCTCCAACAACCCCATGACCCCCTCCACCCATCCCCAAGGTCAGGTTCAGGTTGCCGGTGGTGCATGCTTGTGGGGTAGCAAAGAAAGGAATGAACGCCTATAGGCTGGCCCTGTGGGCTGGCCTCCGCCTGTCAGGTGCAGGCTTGCATGAGATGCTCATGCAACATAATGTGCAAAAGAATGGGGTCGCGGCTGTAGGCCAGGGGGCCCCGAAGTAAACGGCCTCGGGTGCAGGACGCAGCGAACAGCAAGAAGATATTGGCCGAACAGTGTGGCAGTTTTTGGGTTGCTGCCCAAGGTTGTTTGCTTAACCCCAAACCATACAAGCATTACATCTCCTGGCCCACAGCCCTAGCAATGACCACCGCAGAACAGTTTCCGCCCATCCCCAAGGTCAGGGCGAGGCTGGCGTTGATGCATGGCTGTCGGGTGATAGAAAAAGAGCTCCTATAAACTGGCCCTGTGGGCTGGCCTAGCACAGCTTTTGTAGACACAGGCTCGCAAGGGGTTGGGGCACATGAAGATATTGAGGAATGGGGCCGCGGCGCCTGTCAATGCAAGCATAGTATGGAGATACTAATGACCACGGGTGGTGCCATGTGTACAGGCAGTCATGGAAGGAGATGAGAGTACGGTGTCCTTTCTAGCTTGCCCCTAGGCCAATCTAGTAGAGAGAGGGAGAGAAGGTCAGTTGTCCATGCTCTGCGGTGATCGAAGCAAAAAGTGGCACTTCTGGTCGAATTCGTGGCACTGCCTCGTCTGATACCGCTGTCGTGCATTGTCGTGTGCTGTAGATCGCCCATGCGTTGATATTGTTGTCGCGTCGGTTGACCTGCGGCATGGGCTTCGGAAGTGCCATGTATAGTCGTGGCATTGCCGTGTACGGTGGTGCTTCCTTGAAGGGTGCGTCTTGTTGGCTGCTGCGCGTGTCGAGGCTGGCGAGGCGTGTCTCGTGCGAACGATGTGTGTCGATGTGCTCCTGAAGATTGGGTCCCCAATGTCGCGTGCGAAGATGCGTCCGCGGCTGTCCGTCACAGCGTGCTGCGCGTAGGTAACGTGTATAGAACACTCCTGGTTTAGTCGAGCTGGAGCGCACACCTGCAAGGTGGTGGATGTCTGCGGCGCGAGGCGGTGCATCGGTACCTCTTGTAGCCATCGCCGCGTTAAAATGCCGTCGTCGGGCGGGCAGACAGTGTGTAGTTTGAGTTTTTGGGGCGGTGGGTGCACTGGCATGGCGGCCTCTGTTCTAGGTGACAACGTGGTAATAGCTCCTCGCATGTAGCTCGGAATCAAAGTCGATTAATCCTCTGTTTCGAATTGTTGCGGCAATTGAGCACGAGCAGCTCGCGCACGCTCGGCGATCGGGGTGGCGATCGCAGCCTTCTTCACATTCTAGAGATAGTATGCAATCGCAACTCTCTGGGTCGCTAGCTTGCGCTGATTGTCTGTCATCGTCGCCGCTTAAACAAGTATGCGATCGGGTCATCGGGTCGCTGGTCGGGCCATCGGGCCATTGGGCCCCCGGGCCAGAAGCACAGCCGTCCAGAGCTCAGCGCAACGAAGGTAGTGATTTTGCGAGTCGAACTCTTGAGGACAGCCGAATTTGCATGGGCAGCCTCTTTGTGACATGCGGCGTTCGGTCGTCCACCCACCCGCCAGAGTCCTTATCATTGAGACCTGCCATGCAGAAGACATATGAACCAGGACCTCTCTCAGCTTTGGCCGACTCAGGGCCGCGAGAGCGCGCGCAGACGGGGGCCGCGAGGCCCATTTAGAGATGCGCATAGCAATCGTGTCGCCCAAGGAGCCGACCAGGAGAACCTCTTCCAAGCCACGGGCGATCGTCCTCTGGATGGGCGCCCCAGGAAAGATTTTGGGCGCATCAGTGAGAGCTTGGCGGGCGCGCAGAACGCGGTGGTGCAGGCGCGGACAAGCGGGGAACGACTGGCGGGCGTCGAACAACTCCTGTACGAACGGGCGGGCAAGCCAGTGAGAGGGCGACCATTTATTCGCTGCCCAGATCGTCATTGGCAAATGCTGCCGGCACTGCTGCTGGAGACGAGACCGCGACGAGCGCCAGTTGGTGACAGTCGAGAGAGCAGACCGAATGAGCGCAGCAGCGCACGAGATGCGCACGGATTGAGGACGGACGCGGGACCAAGAGCGGAGCGAGAGCAGAGCGGCGAGAGGAAACGAAAAAGGCGGGAGATGGAGCACACGATGCAAAGCCCAGTTTTCCCATTCAAAAATGGACTTCGGCATTGGCGAGAGCTGGGCGAGATAAGCAAACTTCGAGACCGCGTGAGAACTATAAAGAGTGATCGCAACTGAGGGGGCGGCCTTGGTCGCAGCCAGATCATGTATAACACCGCGCCGCTCACGGAACGCTCTTGCCCACGTCGCGTCTCTCGAAGCTGCTGGGCCGACCCGCGCCCCTAGATATTCGGCACAGGCAGCGATGGGGATGGAAGCCCACCTGGGCACTCGCTTGGACATGAAACTCTCTATGCGTGCTTTCAGCTCGCAGGAGAATGCAGCGCCGACGGGGATTAATTTGCACTTCTGAAGCTTGAACTGGAGACCCGCTAGGATCTGCGAAGCATTAAAAACACCAGTCAGGCTCACAAGGGCTTTTAGATCCCGAAGCGACACCCCAGCGTCATCCGCACAAGCCCTAATCTCCGCCCCAAGGAATTTCTTCACTCCCTTGCGCATATCACGAATTATCGGATCCACGCAGCGGGCCTACATTGTGCCGCTAAGTGGGTCACCTTGCATCACGCCCGACTCAATGAAGCAACAGAAGTTACAGAGACCTTGCAAAGCTACAGAGGCGACTGCAAACGAATAAGTGGCGCGAGCGAAAAGCTGAAGACCGAGAGGGAGATCAATGAGCTCAAGCAGCAGCCAGAGGAAGAGATGAGAGAGGGAGGGGAAAGCATTTCCACAGTCCAGCAGGAGCAGAGCAGGAAGCTGCCCCTGCACAGCAAGCTGCACGCTGGCTAGACGTGCGGACACGTCGAGGAGGGTCACGAGCAACGAAGCCTCTCTGGTCTGGCTGTGAGCCGCGTGTGAAAACCGGCTTGAGGGAGTAATTGCACGCCGATGCAGGAATCTGGGCATCTGTACTTTTGAGCGCCAAGGGCCTCGTGGCGGCAGGCCCACGGAGAACAAACGAGGAGTCTTCTGCGCGTCGGCCCTTGGGGGCAAACGCCAGAAGGAGCTCATTCAGCTCCACGGGTGGGGGCTGCCCACGCAAGAGCACCTGGAGTAAATCGAAAAGAACAGGGCCCGCGAGACGAATTTGCTGCCAAGCAGCGTGAGGCAACCCGTCTGGGCGTGGGGAAGTCGGCGAGGCACAGTCCATCGTTCGCTCGATTATCTCTTGCGTCGGGGGCGGAGCCTCAGACCAGTCAAAGGGTTTTACCTGCTTTTCTAAGTAAGTGCGCAGATGATCGAGCGGGGCCGATTTCGACGCAAAAACTGGGGTCCACTGGCCTCGAAGGGCCTGGGCCATTTCCGAGGGAGAGGTGATGGGGCACGCCAGAGGAAGGGTCCTCAAGGCCCTGGAGCAGGAGAGTCTTACCCATCGGAGCCCAGAGTCCCCCCCTGCGTCTCTCAGCCCTCATGTATGCTCGAAGGCGCTTCTATGTATGAAATGGGTGTGCCCCGCGCGAGCCGGAGAGTGCGCAGCCTCGATTCGTGCATCCTGAATATCACGCCTCAGCTGCTCGCATTGACGACGAAAGTCCACGGGGGTCAGCAGCGAGACCGTGGAGGGCGCCTCGTCGAGCGCCATGCGATCTCTGGCTATAGGTGCGCGAGCGAGCAGAATTGAAGCTGGCTTCACGTCATCCAAACGAGCCGCTCTAGAAACCGAGCGAGACATGACCAAACGAGCCTCCAGAGGGGGGGTCGCAGAGCGGGTCAGCTTGTCACGGGCAAGTCGCGCAGCCTCTCTCATCAACCGCTTGAGCTCACGCCACTTGGGAATCGGCGATGGCCTCTCTAATTCCGACTGGCTGATCAGCAGCTGGAGCATCTCCTGGAACTCCCTGGACTTGCAGGGAAAGGCAGGAACAGCTTGCTGGTCGCTAGGGCGTTGACGCCGTCCACGGAAGGTGATGGAAACTGGGGCGTGATCAGAAATGCCAGCTTCATACAGGCGTCCAGGTTCTGTCAGTACAGTCGCAGTGAGATCCCATTGCAAAAACATCAATTGAGGTGTAGATGTGAAGACCTTGTCGAGAGCCGTTAACTTGTGCTCATCAGCTATGTAATGCGTCGGCTTCTCAGGGTCGAGTTCCATGAGGTCCGAGAGCGCGAGCCACCAAGAGGCACCATGTTCGCGCTGCCGAGGTTGCACAAGAAGACCTTTGTCTATCTCGGGAGCATGGAAATGCATGGGCGCGTCCACCGTGCGGTTGAAGTCGCCCAAGACTAATGTTGTGATCCGTTCTGGGCATTGAGCAGCGACCTGGGTCTCAGCAGCTATCCCGGCTGTCAGGGTACCCACTTGCTCCGAAAAGAGACCAAAGTTGTGAATGTCGCAGCAGATTAACATCGACTGCGCTTGACCTTCCGGTTAAGGAATGGATTTAATCGCGAGGCGCTAAGCGCGACCAGGAGTCAGCTCCGAGTAACGGATGCGTTCTTCATCCAGACCTGCTTGACATTGAGCTGTTGTCATAACCGGGAGAGTCATGGCAACGCCACCAGCCGTGTGAGAGGGGATGGGCGCCACCATACCGTAGTCTAACCTGCGCTGATAACATTGAAGTGCGAGTTCAGCATGAGAGCCCTGGAACTCCTGCAGGGCGACGATGACATGATTACGAGAAAACTCGCGAAGTTTGTCGCACTTCTTCTTCCTCATGTCAGGCTGGTGGTGATGGAGGGCACGAGTATTCCAAGTACCGATCGCAATGTCCTTGTTGATGTTGCTGGGAACATATTGCCATACATTCATAGTGCGGCTAAATGCGCCGCTGGACTTGGTCTTCAATCGCATAGAACTGAGCAGCGAAAGCTTCCTGCACCGCGTTCTGGCCCACCTTCCTCGCATTGACGGACCCGTAGTTCCACGGGAGACGCGAGCGCGCCTCCGATGAGTCACCAGCCTGGACCGTGATCGTCGGAAACCCCCTCGAAGTAGACGATGCCCTTGGTCCTGTTGTGCTTCATTCTTGCTTGAGGATGTATGTACTTGGCAATGTTTGCCAACCTTTTTGTTTGTATTTCAGTACGGATCTGCTTGTCAGACTTGTCGAGGCCGACGTATATTCTGGCGCGACCACCCTCCGTGGCCGAGACATTGAATCCCTTCCATTCGCCAGCTTGGTTACGAAGGGCGCGACGAGCGGCACGTACCTTCCTCTGGGCAGCTCCCGTGTCGCCAGCAATTTGGATCGTGTAGTGCCTGTTGGGGGAGCTGCCGACAAGCTTCCTCTGCTTTTCCTTGATGTCGGCCTTCTCGAGCCAACGGTGCAAGCACGGCTGCAACGTCCGCAGCAGAGGCGAAAGCAGAGAGGTTGGCGACCATGATCGATGGGTCGGGGTCCATCTCCCAGACGTCGAGGTCAGCGTAGTCCCTGATGGGGATGGCACGCTCCGCGATGTACAGCTCCTTGCGCATCTCCTCCAGCTGAGCGCGCATCTCCTGCTGCGACTTCTCCATGGCGTCCTGCGCAGCATGCAGAGCGTGTAGCTTACCTTGTACTTGAAGATTGACTTGTTCTTGCTTGGTAGCAACTGCTTTGACGAGACTGGACGTGTGGGTGGTGATGTCGCCAACCATCGCAGCCCGAGCGGCCGCGAACTTGGCGTCGATGGTGGAAGTGGCCTCCGTCTTGAAGGCTGCCAGCAGCTCGTCGATGGAGTTGGAACTGGGCGCTGCCGCCGGCAGAGGCTCCTCACGCTGCGCAGGCCTGCCACGCGAGGGTGGTGTAGGAGGGGCTGGGAGCACGGCGGGGCCCTTGCCCCTTCCCTTCCATGGGTCGGCCGCCTGCCAGGGATCGTCAGCAGCAGAGGCAGCACCAGGAGTATAAGACAGAGTGTCTCCAAGCATAGCCTGAGCCTCGATCTCCTCTCCAGTCGGCTCCTCCATCTTGGCAGACTTCTAGGCAGGAGACCTGTCACTTCCGCCCCTGCGCGCATGTTCAAGCATCGGCGAGGCTCACACGGAGCCAGAAAGTAACTATGCTCCAACAGGAGCTCACAGAACAGATGATTTGGGCCGCGTGTGGCCAAAGGGTAAGCGTCAGCAAGCGAGGCTATGCCGCCTTCCTACTTGCAGACGCACAGTCGTTGGTCTCTGTACCACCTCGAGGAGATGGCCACTTGAGCCAAAATGGTTACGGATTATGTGGTAATAACTCCTCCTCCTCCTCTTCCTCCTCCTCCCGGCTTCTCCTCACTCCTCCTTGCTCCTCTTCCTTGCTCCTCCTCGCTCCTCGTTCCTCGATCCTCGTCCTGGTTAGATATTCGCTCCTCCCCGTCTGCTCCCCCGCCCCATCCTTCCATCCTCCCCTTCTCCTTCCGCTCTTCAGCAATCCCCTTCCTGTTCACGTCACCTTACTCCTCTTTCTCGTTGTCCTCCTCCAACCCTCCCCCTTTACCACATACTTGTCCCTGCCGCACCACCAGACGCGTCGTTAGGGCGGGCGTTTCGCCTGAGACTCCTGTATCATTTGTGATTCCCAAGCTTGCAAGGCCCCCCGAAGTTTCATCTTAACTGGGGGTGTAGAACATTCGTCGTCTGACCCTGGTCCATGCAGGCCCAGGCCAGTCAGGCTTCGCAAGATCCTGCAAGATCTTGCGAGATCCTGCGCGCTAGCCCGGGTCAATGCAGCCCTGGCTTTGCAGGTTCCCGCAGGATCTGGCGCTCTGGCTGACTCCCGTTTGCACTGAACCCCCCTCGCGCGAGTTGGCGGTGCGCAGACGGGGGTAGGGGGAGGGGGGGCGGCGTCGTAGATGCAGGCTGCTCCTTAGAAGGTGCCGGCCTAACATCTGCAGACAAGGCCCGCGCCTTCGGAGAAGCAGGGATGCTTCTGAGAACCTTCCCCCATCCCCCTACCCCCTCTTCGCGTGGGCGAATCTGGTTTGGGGGGCACAACTCGGGTCTCCAGGGACCGTTCGGGACGATTCGGGTACCCCCAGAACGCTCTCGGCGAGGCGCAGCTGATGGAACGCATCCAGACGCTGGAACACAGCCGAGAACCAACGAAGACTCCCGACAACCACCTCTGCACGTGACTCCCCTCTCTCCTCCTCCTCCTCCTGCTGCTCCTCCTCCTCCTCCTCCTCCTCCTCGTCCTCCTCCTTTATCCTCGTCATCCTCCTCCTCCTCGTCACTCCCTCCTCCGCATCCTCCTCACTCCTTCTACGTATCCTCTCCTCCTCCCTCTGCTGCTCATCCTCCTCCTCGCTCCCTCCCTCCTCCTCCTCCTCCTCCTCCTCCTCCTCCTCCTCCTCCTCCTCCTCCTCCTCCTCCTACTCCCTTGTGCGCGTGGCCGAATCCTGGGCCCCACGGCCTGCGGGCGCTCCCTTCGACCTGCGACCGGCGGGCGCAGGGCGCAGGCCGTCAGCGCCCCGGCCGCGGCGCGCGGACGCGGCCGGGGCACCTCCGGCAGCTGCGCGGGGCGGCCAGCGGGCAGCGCCAGGCCAGAGCTCCCGCCGGAGCCCCTGAGCTCCGGAGCTCCTCTGCGCGCGGCCGAGTGGGCCCCCGCGGGGGGGCGGCGGCAGTCGGCGCCAGGCCAGCCGCATAGAGCACTGCAAAGACCAGCAGCGCCACGCCGGTGAGGGCGTAGACCGTCTGGGAGCCCGCCGGCTCGGCGCCTGGCGGGCCGCTCGGAGGGCGGGCGGGGGGCGGGAGGGGCGAAGGGCAAAGAGAGGGCGGAGGAGGAGAGATCGGAGCAGGAGGGGAAGAGGGAAGAGGAGACGGTCCTCCTCCTCCTCCTCCTCCTCCTCCTTCCTCCTCCTCCTCCTCCTCCTCCTCCTCCTCCTCCCTCTTCTCCTCCTCCTCCTCCTGCTGCTCCTCCTCCTCCTCCTGCTCCTCCTCCTCCTCCTCCTGGTTCCCGGGGTTCCTGATGGCTACCTGGCTACCCGTCGGCAGATCACAGCATGAAAGAGGAGAGCGGATGAAGCGGATTGGGTTCAGGCCCTCCCAGAGACTAGCAGAACACAGTAATAACATATCTCCTCTTGAAGTAGGACGGCGCGTGATGTAAATTGGCATCTGGACATTCGAAAATACGACAGAGCGTGATCCACGGCCGCTTTGCTGTGGAAGATTCCCCCCTTCTTCCTCCGAAACCCGGGGGTCCTCCCCCCTCCGAAAATCACCCCTTCTGCTCGACCCCCGCCCTCCCCCGGCAAGAGCCCCCCCCCACGCCCCCCGCCGGAAAATCGGGCCCCGGGGGTCACTACCGGTTCATACGCCGTCATACGCCCCCCCCACTCGCCGCCGGCAAACGACTCCCGGGTCCCCACCACCGTCCTCACCACCGCCCTCACCAGCGTCCCCACCACCACCGTCCCCACCACTGTCCCACTGCCCCGACTGTTCCCACCACTGTCCCCACTGTCCCCACCGCTGTCCCACTGTCTCCACTGTTCCCACCACTGTCCCACTGTCCCCATTGTCCCCACCACTGTCCCTTCTGTCCCCACCAATGCCCCCACCACTCCCCCCACTGTTCCCGCTGTCCCCATTACTGTCCCACTGTCGCCACTGTCCCCACCACTGTCCTCACTGTCCTTACCGCTGTCTCACTGTGCTGTCCCACTGACCCCACTGCTCCCACCATTGTCCCACTGTCCCCAATGTCCCCACCGCTGTCCCCACTGTACCACTGTCCCATTGTCCCACCACCGTCCTCACCACCGCCCTCACCACTGTCCCCACCACTGCCCCCACCAGCGTCCCCACCACCGTCCTCACCACCGCCCTCACCAGCGTCCCCACCAACCCGTCCCACACTGTCCCACTGCCCCCACTGTTCCACCACTGTCCCACTGTCCCCACCGCTGTCCCACTGACCCCACTGCTCCCACCATTGTCCCACTGTCCCCAATGTCCCCACCGCTGTCCCCACTGTACCACTGTCCCATTGTCCCACCACCGTCCTCACCACCGCCCTCACCACTGTCCCCACCACTGCCCCCAATGTCCCCCGCACTGTCCCAGTGTCCCCTCGCCGCTGTCGCCACCACCACCGTCCCCACCACTGTCTCATTGTCCCCACTGTCCCCACCACTGTCCCACTCTCTCCACTGTTCCCACCACTGTCCCCACTGTCCCCACCAGTGCCCCACCACTGGCCCCACTGTTCCCACCACTGTCCCCACTGTCCCCACCACTGCTCCCACCACGATCCCATTCTCCCCACTGTCCCCATTGTCAACACCACTGTCCCCACTGTCCCCACCACAGTCCCACAGTCCCCACCGCTGTCCCACTGTGCTGTCCCACTGTCCACACTGTCCCCACCACTGTCCCACTGTCCCACTGCCCCCCCACTGTCCCCGCTGTACCACTGTCCATTGTCCCGCCACCGTCCTCACCCACC
The DNA here is from genome assembly GCA_963575745.1 of Prorocentrum cordatum. Classification (NCBI taxonomy): domain Eukaryota; class Dinophyceae; order Prorocentrales; family Prorocentraceae; genus Prorocentrum; species Prorocentrum cordatum. The sequence goes on along the minus strand of CAUYUJ010002853.1, from coordinate 25,523 downwards.
GCCCCCACCACTGTCCCCACCCCCACCGTCCCCACCACTGTCCTGGTCCCCACTGTCCTGACCACTGTCCCGCTGTCCCCTCGCCACTGTCCCCACCACCACCGTCTCCACCACTGTCACACTGTCTCACCTGTCCTCACCACTGTCCCAGTGTCCCCACTGTTCCCACCACTATCCCCACTGTCCCCACCAAACCCCCCACCATTGTCGCAATGTACCCACTGTCCCCACCACTGTCCCCCTCACGGTCCCACTCTCTCCACTGTCCCCACTGTCCCCATTCCCCACCACCATCCCCACCACCGTCCCGATTCCACTGTGCCCACCACAGTCCCCCATCCGGATTGGGGGGGGTCGAACTGGTAGTGACCCCCCCTTTTTCATGATGGACCGGGGGGGGAGCGGGTTTGGAACCCCCATTGACCCCTCCGGTTTTCGAGGGGGGGGACGGGTTTGAAGCCCCCAGTGACCCCCCCGTTTCTGCCAGCAGCGGCAGAACACGCTCTTTCAAAAATACCTGCATTCAACGACTGGCGTGTATAGGGTTCGTCAAACGCAGCCAACGTCCTCCTCCTCCTCCTCCTCCTCCTCCTCCTCCTCCTCCTCCTTCTCCACCTTCTGCTCCTCCTCAGGAGGAGCATGAGGAGAACGGGGAGGAGGGGGGAGGACGGGGAGGAGGGGCGGGGGGGGGGCGGGAGGGGAAGGAGAAGGAGGATGGAGGGAAGGAGGGAGGGAAGGAGGAAGGATGGAAGGCGGGGGGAAGGACTGCTGCTCCTGCTTGCTGCTGCTGCTCTTCCTCCTTGCTGCTCCTGCTGCTCCTGCTTGCTCCGCCTCCTTCACATTCTTTTTTCTCCTCTCCTCCTCCTCCTCTCCTCCTCCTTACCTCCTCCTTCCTTCTCCTCCTCCTCCTCCTCCTTCTCCTCTCCTCTCCTCTCTCCTCCTCCCCTCCTCCTCCTCCTCCTCCTCCTCCTCCTCCTCCCCTCCCTCCTCCTCCTCCTCCTCTCTCCCCCCCTCCTCCTCTGCTTCCTCCTCCCCTGTTCCCCTCCCCCCCATCCCGCCCCCACGGCCTCTCCCTGTCTCCCCTCTCTCGCCCTCTGCCTCTCTCTCTCTCTCTCTCTCTCTTGCCCCCTCCTTCTCCAAGCCCTGGCCCAGGCGGGGCACTGGAGTCTCAGACTCGAGAGCCAGCGGCGGCACCACTCGGAGGCGCGCCCCGCGGAGATCCCCCGCACAAATCGGGGTGCCGCGGCGCCGCCTGAGGACGCCTCGCCGGCGCCGGGGTCGCCGCCGCTGCTCTTGCCGCTCCTGCGGGGAGGATCGGAGGGGCAACGGTAGGGGGGGGGGTGATTGGCATAGGGGGAGACATCGACCTCGAGTCGGCGATGCGTCGCCGATGGATCGGCGATGGCCCCCCGATAGCGCACGCCCACGCTCCGGGGCGGGGTGGGGCTCTTGGCCCCCTGTGGCGATGACTGGGCGGTGGGGGGTCCACGCGTCCCCCCCGAAGTAGGCCTACCCCCCAAGCCACCCCCACCTCTGCCTCCTCCTCCTCCTCCTCCTCCTCCTCAGCGTCAGCATCGGCCTCAGCCTCAGCCTACTCCTCCTCCTCCTCCTCCTCCCCCTCCTCCTCCTCCTCCTCCTCCTCCTCCTCCTCCTCCTCATCATCATCATCATCATCAGCATCAGCATCAGCATCAGCATCAGCATCAGCATCATCACCCCACCGTTGCCCCTGAGGATCGGCGGGCGGAGGGCTCCGGCGGGAGCGGGGCGGAGGGCAGGGAAAGGGCAGGGGAGGGGGAGAGCGAGGGGGAACCCAGAGATCCGACGCTCCAGAAAAATCGGAGCGGCGGGTTTGGGCCGTTTTCGGCCTCTGGGGGCCCTCGCCTGGCCTCGGGACCATCCAAAAACGTCTCAGGACGAAAAAGCGGGCGTGGGGAAATTGTCTGGACCTCTGGGGCCCACGCATCGAAATAATTGAACCAGCCGGATGTCTGGGAAGGGAGCGGGATGAAGCCCAAAACTGATCAAAATCGGCCCCCTGGACCCCTCCCGGGGTCCATCTGGTGTGCAGTTTTTCGCTCCGGATGCGTTTCTGAGACGGGGGAGAGCAGAGGGAGAGGCCAAGGAGAGGCGAAGCGGGGAGAGAGCGGGCGAGGAGACAGAGCGATGTGCGGGGGGACGCCCAGAAAGGGTAAGCCACCCCCACCTCCGCCTCCTCCTCCTCATCATCCTCAGCGTCAGCATCGGCCTCAGCCTCCTCCTCCTCCTCCTCATCATCATCAGCAGCAGCAGCATCAGCATCATCATCATCACCATCATCATCAGCATCATCATCATCATCCTCATCATCATCCTCATCATCATCATCATCATCATCATCATCACCATCACCATCACCATCGCCATCACCATTATCATGATCATCATCAGCAGCATCATCATCATAATCATCATCTTCATCATCCTCATCATCATCAGCAGCAGCAACATCATCACCATCACCATCACCATCATCATCAGCAGCATCATCATCACCTTCACCGTCACCATCAACATCATCACCATCATCATCAGCATCGTCATCAACATCAGCAGCAGCAATAGCAGCAACATGATCACCATCATCATCACCATCACCGTCACCATCACCATTAACATCATCAGCGTCATCAGCATCAGCATCATCATCATCAGCATCATCAGCGTCATCATCAACAACATCATCATGACCACCACCACCACCATCATCATCACCGTCATCATCTCTACCATCATCAGCAGCAGCATCATCACCGTCGTCATAATAAGGATGATCATCATCACCTACATCATGATTACGACCAGCATTAGCAGCAGCACCACCAACATCAACAGCAGCCGCAGCAGCAGCAACCGCATCATCACCAGCAGCAGCAGCAACACCAGCATCAACATCAGCATGATTATCAACACCATAACCCTCATCATCATCATCCTCATCATCATCATCATCAGTATCATCATCATCATCATCATCATCATCATCATCATCATCATCATCATCATCGTCATCATCATCATCATCATCATCATCATCATCACTCTCTCACCATCATCCTCCTCCTTGTCACCCTCCTCCTCCTCCTCCTTGTCACCATCATCACCATGATCGGCAACATCACCATCTCCATCACCATCATCAGTACCACCATCATCATCATCATCATCATCAGCATCATCCTCAACATCTTCAACATGACACCATCCCCGCCACAAAAAATACACTTATCATAAACAGCATCAACATCGTCAGCATCAACGTCATGTTAATCGATATCATCAGCATCAGCAGTATCATCATGAGCAACAACATCATCATCATCAGCAGCAGCAGCAGCAACATCGTCATCACCATATAAAACAACAACATCTACAGCATCGTCTTCGTCGTCGATATCGTCGTCGTCGTCTCCGTCCCCGCCGTCGTCGTCGTCGTCGTTGTCGTCGTCGTCATCGCCGTCGCCATCCACCTTCTCCTCCTCCTCCTGTTGTTCCTGCTGCGGCTGCAACTCCTCCGTCGCCTCCTCCCTCCTCCCTCCAGTCCGCCTCTCTCCTCCTCCCGCCATCTCTCATACGTCCCTCCTCCACATGTGCTCCCTCCCTGACCTGTTCTTCCCTGCTGCTCTTCCGCCCGGGCCCTCCGTCATCCCTTCCCCTCTCACTGCCTCCCTCCCTACTCCTTGCCCCTCGATCCCTTGTCCTCCTAGTCCTTCTCCTTCTCGGCCCTCCCCCTCCTGCTCCTCGTCCATGTCATCACCATGGTTCTCCCCGTTACCGCCACCATAATGAACATCAGCACCATTACCACCAGCATAATCATCAGCATCATCATGATACGCGACATCATAATCGTCAACACCATCGTCATCACTATCAATACTCGTATCCCATGTTCCTTGGCGTCGTCCTAGCTATCGTGAGGATCGCTATCGTGTACCACTGTCTGGCTCGGCTTCCACGTCGGTCATCCTTCTCCTCCGTCGCCGTCGTCTTCCTCCGATTGCCATACATAATCTGTCCTTTCATTTTCTGGTTCTCGTCCTTGTGCAAGCATTACCTTTGTGTAAGACCATCCTCGAGACAAGGGCGCGGCCTCCAGAACCCCATCTCTCCCCCTCCTCCCTCCTCCTTTCGTTTGCCCCTACTCTTCCCCTCCTCCTCCTGCTCCTCCTCCTCCTCCTGCTCCTCCTCCTCCTTCTCCTCCTCCAGCTCCTCATCCGCCTTCTCCTCCTCTCACCTCCCTCCTCCTGCTGAATGCACGGCATCGTCAGGCCAGCGTGCCAGGTGGGGCCAAACTGCGGCGCCGCAGGGCGCAACCTCCCCCCCTTTCACGCTGGAGGAAAGGCTCCTCCCGGAGGGGCCCACCTCTCGAGGTGCCCCTCTGTCGCCTCCTCCTCCTCCTCCTCCTCGTCCTCCTCCTCCTCCCCCTCCTCCTCCTCGTTCTCGTGCGTCCCGCCTCCTCCCCGCTTCTCCTCCGTCATTTCGCTCCTCCCTCCCTCCCTCCCTGTCTCCCGCCTTCCCTCCCTCCTGCCCTTCCTCCCCCTCCCTCGGGGTTCCTCCCTCCAGTTTCGTCCACCTCCTCCGCCTCCTCCTCCATCTCCTCGTCCTCCTCATCCTCCTCCTCCTCCTCCGCCTCCTCATCCTCCCTGATATCATCATCATCATCATCATCATATCATCATCATCATCATCATCATCATCATCATCATCATCATCATCATCATCATCATCATCACCATCACCATCACCATCATCATCATCATCATCATCATCACCATCACCATCACCATCACCATCACCATCACCATCACCATCATAATCATCACCACCACCATCATAATCATCACCATCGTCATCCTACGCCTCAATGTCCAAGAGTTATCATGGTACTCATCCTCATCCGCCCTGTTCCATCCTCTGCATGTGTTTGTTATCAGCCCCGTCGTATGTGTTCCTCCCTCCGTCTATGTCCTCCATCCTGGTGCCCTGCTCTCTTCATCTGGCTCCCTGAGCCTCCCTCCCTTCTCATCTTCACTCCTTCCTTATCCCCCTCCTCGTTCCCGTCCTCCTGCTTCTCATGCTCCTCCTGCTCATGCTCCTGCTCCTGCTCCTGCTCCTGCTCCTGGTCCTCCTCCTCCTCCTCCTCATCCTTTTCCTCTTCCCCCTCCTCCCCCTCCTCCTCCTCCTCCTCCTCCTCCTCCTCCTCCTCCTCCTCCTCCTCCTCCTCCTCCTCCCCCTCTGTCCTCCTCCTCTGCCTCCTCCCCGGCCGCAGCCAGCAATCGCCTTCTTCTGTGAGAAGTGCTACCATCGTCGTCCATGGGGTTCCACTCCTGGACGAGGCGGGGAGGGGGTGGGGTAGTAGGGAGAGGGAGGGGGAACGAGGCATGTAGGGCGGGAACGATTGGGGGAGGGAAGTGCGTACTGGACGGGGGGGCGGCAAGGGATTTGGAGAGAGCGGAAGTGGGAGCTCGGCGGCGAGTCCGGAGGGGAAGTGAGAAGGGGCGGGCCTTCCCAGAAGGCTCGGAAGCCCCCCGGCCTTCTGACAGGTTTTTAAAGCCTTCCCGGAAGGCTGGGTAGTCGAAGCCAATCTGGCGCCAATCTGGCAGGCCCAATCTGGCAAACGGGGGCAATCTGGAGAGGGAGCCAGCGCGCCTTCTCACTGCCCCCCTTCGCGCGCCGCAGGGGAGCGGGAGGGGGGAGAGGAAGGAAGGGGGGACAGAGGCAAGAGTGGGTGTACGTGGGAGCAGGAAGGACATGGGGGAAGGGAACGACTGGAGGCGATGGGGCGATGGGGGGAGAGAGAGAGAGAGAGAGAGAATGAAAGTTCGAACGACGGTTCGTCCAGGCTCCGCGGGAACAGGTGTCGCGCAGGCCTGCCTCACAAGATGGGTGGCGCCGCATACGAACAAAGGGGTGGGGAACTATCGTGCCCCCTGGCGCGGTCAGTAAGACCCCGGCTGGAAAGCAAAGCGGGTCTGTGGCGAAAATGCGGCTCAAAGGCCCGGCTGCAGACCCGAAGGACAAGCGCCGGCTGCTAACTAGCACGCTTCGGCATGCGCGCGCTTCGGCATGCGCGCCTCGATGCCGCGTGGACCGTCGGGCCGCTTTGGGGCATCCCCCGCAACGTCCTATTGCTGGGGGTACGGAAGCTGCCAGCAGTTCTCGCACCGCGCTAAGAGCATGGAGAGGCTCGCGCTGGCGTGCTAGCGGTGAGCACCGAGGCACGCCTGGGGGTTGATTAAGCAAGCCCCTCGCGCAAGGTACAGGTTTGCCTGGGCCTCTGCGAGAACAAATTACAGAAGAAAGAGCCGCGCGTGAATTGGGGGAAGGAGAGGGCCAGATCACTTGCATTCGTCAGGGTGAGGGAGCAACGGGGATCGTACTGGTTAAAAAAAAGATGTGTCCAATTCCCGTCGGCAATCCTCTGTTACTTATTATTTTAAGTACCCCACATGCGCATTCTCCGCTTCACCCACTCCCTCGCCGAGTCACCCCACTGTTCCTTTTTCCTGATCGCCATGCACACGCGCACACTTCCAGTCTTTTTGTGGCGGCCAACCGTGATGAGTGTCCCGCTGCAGGGGTCGTTCGGCCGTTCGCGCAAAGGCGCCCAGCTCCACAAATGCATATTTCTCCCGTGCCCCCCTTTTCCTATCGCGTCATTGATGCTGTCAAGGCGCACCCGGTCTTTCTACATCGCGACCTGCGGCGCAGGACGACCCCGGGAGTGAGCGCGCATGCGGGCCACGTGGCTTGCCCACCTGTGGGATTGAAACAAGACCTGGTAATTCCACGTCCACAGCTTGTGTCTCTCGATGGTGTCTCTGATCTTCTTGTTGACACGTATCTGTAGTACCCTGGACCTCCTCCTCGGGGGCCTTCCTCAGTCCTAGCATCTGTCTCAACATCGGCCCGATGACTCGAAGGTGCCTCTTAGTGCGTAGAAGAGGACCAGCGCAGGAAAACAAAAACGTTTGACCCTACTCTCTAGCAGCTGAAGTCTGGGCGCCAGCTTCCCCTGCTCGGCACGCAGTGCGGGCCTATGTCTACCCGAAGAGGCTCAACCCCTATTCATCATCTCCTGTACTGGCGTCGACGCGTTGCGGCCCTTGGAGATCCACCCTTCCATCATTCCTTGGTGTGCTCCGAACCCTCGTTTCCTTGAGGGTGATGCCTGCAGCGTCGTCGGCCAAAGTGGCCATCAGATCGCAAGCTAGCTTGGTGGCCTGCCTCGGGAGAGGCCCCACGGCGAGCGTGCGATCGCGCCTGGTAAAGGTCATCCCAGGCGGTCTGTGCTCCATCGTGTTACGCGCAGTCCGAAAAGGGAAACCTGTGGGAGTTGTGCGTCCCTGTGGACCTCTGTGGCCTGTAAGACCTGCGACCCCAATGGGACCAATGGAACCTGCGGTATATACCTGTGGGACCTGTGGGAACTGTAGGACCCGTGAGACCGCGAGACCTGTGGGACCAGCAGCACTCGCGGGACCTGTGGGACCCCTGCGAAACCTGCGAGACCTGTGGGACCTGCGAGTCCTGTGAGATCCAAAAGAATTGCCAAATTTGGGGCGGCAGCGCCATTCTGAGCGACGGTAGCACAGCGCCGATTCGAAAATGAGGCCCACGCTGCAGCGAGAGCACCATTTCGGAAGGAGCACAACCGATCGAATTGAGAAATCGCCTACGGAGGCCTCGCTCGCGCAAACCATGCGTGAACACAGTACGCGGAGGGGGGGCGTCTACTCTGCAGGACGCTCTCTGGACAAAATCGGGGGAGAGAGGGGAGTAATAGTTATTCATATGGTGTAATCGTCTATATCTATATCTATGTATACATGTATATATGTATATATATATATATACAGAGAGAGAGAGAGAGAGAGAGAGAAATATTTGTCCTAATAGGGACCGGTGGTAATGATGAGTAACAACCAATGACGTGCCCTGAACCGCAAATCGCACATGGTTGAATTCGAAATGACCTGACACGCGTCTAAGCTCCGTGAGCCACAACGCAATTTCAAGCGACAAGAGACATAATAGGAGCAGAGGAGACGAGGCGGTCAGAACCGAAGAGCTCGCGTGCCGATGAGGCTGAGACATCTCCAATGTCTGGCCATGCTCTTGGAGCCCAACTCCAAACGAACAAGATTCGCCAAACCAGAAGGAGAAGCGGGAGGAGGAAGAAGGAGGAGGGGAGGACAAAGAAGGAGTAGGCGGAGGAGGATCAAACCAGCACTCAAGGAGCAGCGCTCAAGCCAACCTGCCATAAGTAGGCGAGCCGTTGCGCGCATCCGAAATCTAACCAAACATGCAAGAATAAGCAGAGCCACATCACAGTGGCGCGCTGGGGGGCTGCAGCAGACAGCTATCACATACGTAATAATAGGCGGCATGCAAGAAGAGGAAGGAGCAGAGCAGAGCAGGACGGCAGAAACGAACGACCGAAATAGCGACGAGGGGAGGAAGAAGAACGGGGCGTAGCCGCAACCGCCGCATGGTTATGCACGCAGCGCCGGCGAACAGCCCTCCGCGGACCAGATCTGGAGCTCCGAGTGGCGGAACGGGGGGGGGAGCGAGGACGAGACAGGCAGAGGAGATGGAAAGCAGGCCCACCCCAGCAGGGCAAGCCAGCGTTCAGCCTCCGGAGGCAAGGGTGGGAGGAAAGAGACGAGAGGGGAAAAGGCTGCGACCCGAGCGCTCGACGGACACGGAAAAGGCAGCGAGCGAAGCTGCAACCAACTTCGAAGCTGCCTGCCGGATGCGCCCGACTGCTTACGCAAGTTGTTCTCCTGAGCAGTGGCGAAACTACCTTGTTCACCTAAACATCGGCGGAAAACTATCTGACAGCGCCGACCGGATGAACGTCACCGCGCTCTGGGTGCGCAAAAAAAGAGGAGCCAAGGATGGGGAATGGGGCAGGGGAGAAAGGGCAAAAAACAAAAAACAAAAACGAGGAGCCAAGGATGGGAAACAAAAAAAGAGAGAGGAGAGAGAGGGAGAGAGAGAGAGAGAGGAAGCAAAAAAAGAGGAGCCAAGGATGGGGGAGGGGGCAGGGGAGAGAGGGCAAGGGATTGACAGAGAGGGCGCTGCAGGGAAGCGGACAGGGGGGAATGGAGGGGAGGGAGAGCGGGTAAGGTTAGGGAGAAGGAGGAGACAAGCGAAATTGGCAGAAGGGGAAGGAGGAGAAAGAGGGGAAGGGAGGATGGGGAATAAGGAGGGGGAAGGTAGAGACGGAGGAAAACGAGGACACTTGCAAGTGGGAGAGGAGGGCGCGGAGGAACGGGTGGAGCGGGAAGGGGGAAAGCGCGAACAGTGGACGGATTCGGCAAAGGACGGGGCGGAATGACTAGCAAGGTACGCGCTAGCCTCTAGTAAAGCTGCACATGCACACACGCAGCCACACCTGTTCCTCCTCCTCCTTCTTCTTCCTCCTCTTCCGTCCTCCTTCCCTGATTCCTCGCCCGCCTCCATCCCTCCCTCCACTTCCCACATCCCCCCAGCCCCAAGGCCCATGACCCCGTTCCTCAACCTCTACCTCCCCCTCCCACACCCTTTTCCGACGCTCCACTCCCCACTTGTACCTGGCCGGCCCTCTCCCCTGCAGGGCCCATCTCCCCTTTCGCTCCCCTCCCCCTTCGTCCCCCCCTCATCCCCCCCCCCCCCCTCCCCTTCGTCCCCCCCTTCGTTCCCCCCCTTCCCCTCCCCCGTCATCCCCCTTCGTCCCCCCCTTCGCTCCCATCCCCTTGATCCCTTCTCGCTCCCCTCTCCCCCCCTCGCCGCCCCGCCCCCGTCGCTCCCCCGTCCCCCCAAATTCGGGTGACGACAAGGTCATTCCAGTCGCACCTAGCAAAAAAATGCCATCCCTCAAGAGCGTGAGACCCTCCGTCGGCCAAAACAAAGATAACATCCGAGGGCACCCTCCCCAGGACAGGATGCACAAGAAAATCCAGCACACACACACCCACACACACACACACACACACACACACACACGAAGAACACTAGGGCACCCTCCCCGAACCGACCTCGACCCTCTACCTCGGTCCAACTGTACGGTGTATCCATCGACTCCCCCAGACCTCTGCATGCGTGCCCTCTGGCGAGGCCTTCGAGGAGCACCCCGCCGCGGCGGCGAGGGCTCTCCGGCACGAGCAGCGGCCTCGGCCCAGACATCCGGAGCCCCGATTGTTTGGAGACGCGGGCCCTCGACCTCTCTCGGCTACACGCAAGAGTGACCCTGGGTAAGAGTGACCTTTGGTGCGCGGCTTTTTGGGGGCCGCGGGGGGACCAAACCTGGGCGCGCAAGCCGCTGCTCCTGCTTCGTTTTCAGCCACCTGGGGACCCATCTGTGCCCGCACCAAAGGTCACTCCGGCGAAAAGTCACTCTTACGTCTAGTCGACTCTCGAACACCTCCCCAGGACCGGGTTTCCGTCCCGAGTCGTTTTTTGACGACCCCGAGGCCCGGCAAGGGCCCTGAGAGACCGAACGCGATGAAAAGCCTCCGTCCCGATTGTCCGAGTGCCCCCGCCTCCTCTGACCACCTTTCCCTCGCCTGTCCTCCCGCCCACTCCCCCCCTTCCCTGGCAAAATCTCGGGGCCTGGCCGCAGACCCCTTCTGACAACGCATCGCCGTGCTCTGCTTGACGCTCCGACCCCGGAAAGGGTGTCGGCAAGGTGCGCCGCACGCTGCGCAAAAACCGCCAGTGCAGCGCTCCGTCCTCGACCCTGGGCGCGTGGCTCTCCTCCTCGTCATCCTCGATGACCCTGCCCTCGGCAGGCCTGCGTGGACCGCTGCGTCTGGGAGGAGATACTGTTTGCTGCGCTGTGCGCACACATACAAATTCAAATACATATCTATATATCAATATAGCTATCTATCTATCTATATATCTATATATATATATATATACACCTATATCTCTATATATATATATATATGTATGTGCATACATATATATATATATATATATATGTATACGCACATGCGTATACATGGAACTGTGTATATACATGCTATGCTTGTGCATGTACGTATACGTACATTTCAACACACCCATAAATCATACATGTATTAAGCACACACCGTGTATTTATGTATGTATATATGTAGATGTGTAGGTATGTATACATATACATCCATAATACATGCATACATACATACACACATGCATCCATACATACATGCATGCACATACACACATATATACATACATACATACATACATACATACATACATACATACATACATACATACATACATACATACATACATACACACATACACACATACATACATGCATGTATGCATACATACATACACACATGCATGCATACATACATACATACATACATGCATGCATGCATGCATACATACGTACACACAGCCTTATACACATACATACATAGATACATACATACATACATACATGCATACATACATACATACATGCATACACATATACATACATACATACACACATACACACATACATACATACACAAATATATACATACATACGTACAATCATACAACCATACCGTCATACATTCATACATACATACATATATACATACATACATACATACATGCATACATACATACATACATACATACATACGTACATATCTATTTCATATATATATATATACACACGTACATACATACATACATACGTACATACATACATACATCCATCCATACATACATACATACATGCATGTATGCATGTATACATACATACATGCATGCATACATACATGCATACATACATGCATGCATCCATGCATCCATGCATCCATGCATCCATGCATCCATGCATCCATACATCCATACATCCATACATCCATACATCTATTCCTCTTCTTATATTTCTATGAGCCTGGGCGGGGGGACCCCCCCCCAAAAAAAGAACGGACTCACGGGATCTAGGGCTTTGGGACCCTCCAGACGGGCCTCGAAGCGGCCCCCTGGGCCTCGCAGGGCGTTTTGCCAAGCCTTCCCAACACACCTAGGGCGATCAGGGGGGTCAGCGGAGACGTCCCAGAGACCCCCAAGACAGCACAAGAGCGCTCCAAGAGTGACGACGTGACCTCAAGATGGCCCAAGAGGCCTCCAGGACGGCCCCAAAGAGGCCTCCAAGAGCACTCCCAAGAAGGGCCCAATAGGCAAAAATCATGGATTTTCTGTTGGTTTTTTGCTGAATTTTGGGATTCTCCTCTTTTCGGTTTCCCGACGCTCCAAGACGGCGGTCTTCTGGGCGTCCGAAGCTGCCGGGGAGGCTCCCAAATCGCCCCACAACCATCCGAAAGGGCTTCCAGGCAGTCCAAGAAAGCCCCACAAAAAGGCACAACACGGGTCCAAGATGGCCCTCAGAGCGGCCCAAGATGGACCCAAGACACCCTCCGAAGCATTCCATATGGTGACCCGGTCGTTCAGGGAGACCGCGGTTGGAGGCAGGGTGGCCCGAGGAAGCCACCAGAGGCCCCCAGAATACGCCCAGGAAGCCTCCAGAAGGCCTTAAGAAAGCCCGAAACAACTTGTGTGAGGCCCCCAGAGGCTCTCCGAGGAGGAGCCTCTGCAAAAAAGAGCTGAGGAGGATGGGGATAATGCGCAGGGTCTGGCGAACATGAGGAAAAAGAAACATGGAGGAAAAACAACGAATAACATTATCATAGCGGCGATGCCGGAAAAGGCAACAAAGAGTTATCGCTAAATTGTCGGCTTGACCTTCCTGCTATTCCGCCTGCATACCAAGCTTCAAGGACCAAGGTGCATGGCGCGAAACGCCACTGCAGTCTTGTATATCTATGTATACATATATATATATATACACACATACATACATGCATGCATGCATGCATGCATGCATACATACATAAACACATGTGTGCATACATACAGGTGGGGGAACCGCATGCGGGCTGCGCCGCTGTACTGGATGGGGGAACCGCATGCGGACTGCGCCACTGGAACCTTCGGTGGAACTCCCCATGGGGCCGCGAAACGTGTACTGGGTGGGGGAACGGCATGCGAACTGCGCCAATGGGACCTTCGGTGGGGCTCCTCTTTCTGGAGCCACGAAGCGCTGCACTGGGCACGGGAACCGCATGCGGGCTGCACCACTGGGATCTTGGGTGGACTTCCTATGGCGCTGTACTGGGTGGGGGAACCGCATGCGGACTGCGCCACGGGGACCGTCTGTGGAGCCCCTTTGGGGCCACGAAGCGTTGCACTGGGTTCGGGAAACGTTTGCGGACTGCGCCGCTGGGACTTTCGGTGGGGTTCCCTTTGGGGCCACGAAGCGTTGTACAGGGGCGGGGGGAACCGCATGCGGACTGCGCCACTGGGACCTTCGGTGGAACTCCTCTTTCTGGGCCAACGAAGCGTTGCACTGGGCACGGGAACCGCATGCGGACTGCGCCATTGGGACCTTCGGTTGAATTCCCTCTGGGGCCACGAAGTGCTGTACTGGGTGGGGGAAACGCATGCGGACTGCGCCACGGGGACCGTCGGTGGAGGTCCCTATGGGGCCAGGAGCGGTTGTACTGGGTGGGGGAACCGCATGCGAACTGTGCCACTGGGACCGTCGTTGGAGCTCCTTTTTGGGGCCACGAAGCGCTGTACCGAGCGGGGAATACGCATGCGAACTGCGGAGAAGAAGAAAAGAAGAGAGGAGAGGATTGGAGGAGAAGGAACGCGGGGCGCTGTCTCTTCAAAGCGAGGACCCAACGCCACAGGGTAGTTGGGAACATTAGCCTGATGAAAGACCGAACCATGTGCAACTGTGGGTACTGCAATTGTGGATATTGTCTTCGGTGGCGCACCCAATGGGGCCAGAAACCGCTTGAGGGCGTGCCGACATGCGTGGCGGGGTACACTACGCGAACGATGTCGATAGGTCTGAGCACGACAGACTGAGCGCGGGTGGGTCTGAGCGCGAGTGTCTGGTTGTGAATGAGTCTGCGTGCGAGCGAGTCTATGTGCATGAATGCGAGCGCGGCTGCGCCTAGTGTAATTGCATAGGTTTGCAAATGGTTTGACTATGACTGACTCTGAGCGCTCCCGACACTGAGCGAGGCCGCTGCAGGGAGCTCCTCTTGAAACACCGACGCCAGCGCCCGCGCGCCGAGACACCCATGTCGGCGCGCCCCATCACGAGGATCGCGCCCGCTTCCTCCCTTTCTTTTTCTCCCTTTCTGCCCGCGCACGCCAGCGCCCAAGGCTGCGGGCGCAGCGCAGCGCGGAGTCCCCGCGACGCGCGCCGGTCGCCTCGAAGGAGCCCCAACGACGCGCGCGGGTCGTCCGCTGCCTGGAGCAGAGAGAGCGAGCTGGCTGGCCGATAGCGGGCAATATTCTGGCCGCTGGGCAGAGCGACGACGGGCAAGCGAGGCGCTGAGCAGAGCGCAGCACGGGGTTCCCGCGACGCACGCTGGTCGCCCCGAGAGGGCCTCAGCGACGCTCGCGGGTCGCCCTCGGCGCGAAGCCAAACATTCAGACTGTCGAAAGACGTCGAAGTCCAGCTCCCCTGCGGGGGGCGTCGCCTCCCTCCGGCACCGCTTCGCGCGCGCCGCAAACTGCTCCAGCTGCTTCCACAAGCCCTACGGCGGCCCTGCCAGGGTGGGCTCGACGCGCAGCCCCCGCATGGGCAGGAGGCCCCCTTGACGCGCGGCGCGCGAGAGCAGCGCGCGGCGCTCCAGGTACCAGCCGTCGCCCTCCTCCTTGACGCCCCCGACCTGGCGGCCGCAGTCAGGGATCGCGCCGGGGCGATGTCGGCCGAGGGAGCGGCGCGCTGGACAGCCGACGGCCCAGGGCGAGAGCCCGCGGGGCCGAAAGGAGGTCTGTCCGCGGACCGCTCGCGCCCGGACGGTTCAGCAGCGAGGACTGCCCAAGGGCGCTTCTCCCTCGCCAAGTCGCCTGCTCGCACGGCGCGCCCCTGGCGCGCCGCCGCGGCGATGACCCTGCCGCGCGAGGCTCGATGAATGCCTGCGGGCCCGCGAGGTCCCCCGTGAGGCTGTTGTCGCGGCGCCTCAGGTCGCCCGCGAATGGCGCGCCCGAGTGCTTCTCCACGTGCGCCCAGAACCACGGCGGCAAATGCTTCAAATGGATCCTCTTCTCCTCGTCTCTCTCGGCCCTCTCGACTCTCGACGCCGCCCCGATCCTGCGGGCCCGCGACGATGCGCGCGATCTGCCCATCGGCATCCTGGGCGAGACCGCACTTAAGGTCGTGCGCCTCCAGGGGCCGGGTCCGCGTGCCCGCGCGCGTCGGGAGCAGGCCGCGCACGCCGCCAGCGTTCTTCGGCATGGCGCACTCATCTCGACGGCGCCCTTGACATTCATCGTCGGGGCAGACCTGTCGGCGGCCTGCACGGGGAAGAGGGGCTTTTCTCAAGGCGGCGCGCCCCGCCGGGCACGCGCGCTCATCCGCCGCGCCACCGCGCCCCAGTGGGATCCGACCATACGGCCATTTCAAAACCTGCCCTGCCGGGGCCTACGATCGTCGGGCTTGAGCTGCGCGGCGTTCCAGGCGGCCCGGATGGCCAGAAGGGCCTGCTTCCCCGGCGCGCGCAAGAGCGCCATGAGGTGCCGGAGCTTCGGGCCCTTTAAGCGGTTGGAGGTTGGACGCCTGGAGCTCGAAGTACCGCGGCGCGTTGCGCGAGAGCTTCGGCGCGGCCCGGCACTCTGGGGCGAAGTCGATGCCCGCCACCGCCAGTTCCTCGAAGCTGGAGACGAAGGGCACTTTACCGCCCGTCGCCATTGGCTGCAGGAAATCCCCTAGCCAGGTGGATCACGATGGGCATCCGGCCGAAGGCTCCACCGACCTGGTCGCACTCCCGTTCCTTCGCGCCCCGCTCGGCTTCGCGCCCAAGTTAGGGCCAGGGCGCCAGCGTGTTGTATGTGCTGGGCGAGGTCATGCTCGCCTCCTCATGCGTCAATCATCTGACCTCTTCCAGCGTGTCCCGCGGCGCTGTCAGCTTGCCCCCGGCGGGCATTTCCTTGTTCCTGAAGGACTGGTGGCTACTGGCGGCTTTGTGAGCGCCCGTGGAGATGTTCATGGCCTGAGACCACTTCGCGCCGACGATCCGCGTGGACTTCGCCTTGCCTGGTTCGCAGGGAGCAGCGCGTCCGCGGCCGGCAGCGCAATCTCCTGCACCGCGCCGCCTTCCCGCTGCCGCCCTGGCCGAGGAACAGGGAAAAGAATGTCGTCCGCTTCGCGTGCTTTTTCGCGCCGTCGCTTCCGATCTCCCGCCCTTCGCCCCGCGCCGCTTTGCAAGCCTTCGCGGACGCCGCGGCGAACAGGGCCCAGTCGGGCTTCAGAGGGCGGCGCCCTGCCTCCCCGTTATCGGGTTGACCGCGCCGCCCTCGGACTTTCTCACGAGATTCTTCGCGAAGTCGCTGGGCCGCGGCGACTCCCCCGACGGCCCCCGCCGCGCCGCCTCCGCCGGCGCTGCGCCGGCGCCCGCTGCCCCGGAGCCGTCCGGCGCAAGGGCGTCGTCCACGGGCGCGCGCGCGTCCTTTGTGCCCCCCTGGCGAAACTCCTCCGCTGGGCACCCACCAGATCCTTCAGCTCGTCTGCGCCCAGGTCGCGCTGCGACGCGTCGGCGTCGCTCGGCCCAGGCAGCGCGCCATTCTCCATCATCGCGACGGCCTTCGCGAGCGCCTCGGTGAAGGCCTGCGCGCGCTCGGCGGCGCTTGAGCGCCAGATCTGCCCGAGCGTCTCAGGGTCGAAATGATGCTCCAGGACAGCATTTGCGTCCAGCTTCGCGAAGCCGCCCTGGGCGCGGATGGCCTGGGCCACCACCTGCGCGGCGCCCCCCCCGAGTCCTTGGCGCCCCCCCGGAACGCGGGGGCCTCGGCGACCTGCGCGTCGTCCTCTGCGGCCTGTTCGGCTTCGATGCCTTCGCCTTGCAGATCCTGTCGAAGTTGGCCGCGGTCTTCGTGGTCTCGCGGGCCAGGTGCTCCTGCGCCGTCATCCTGTTGCCTGACCAGTTGCCCAGCTCCGTGCAGTGGGCGCACTGGCCCGGCGGCTGCACGTCCTCGCGGCGGTCGCTGCGCTTCTCGCGCAGCGCTGACTCGACCTCACCCGTGTTCCAAATGCTGGGGGTCGCCCAAGACCCGACGTCATTCCTGAGGCACTTCGCCCGGGCCGTCTTCGCCAGTTGCGCCTGGACGGTGGCGAACGACTCCCAGCTGCGCTGGAAAGGGCCCGAGACGCCTGCCCCCGCCGGCTGCGCGGGGCACTCCGGCTCGCCGTCCGGCGCCGCGCACAAGTGCTCGCACGCGCAGAGGTAGCGCAGCTCCTTCGCGTCGTTGGGCCCGTCGGCGTCCGGCAGGCGAGGTAGTGGTCGGAACAGCGCCGATTCATGAGGTAGTGCGTCTCCACGTTCGACTCCGCGCTCACGAACTGGAAGTCCTCCGGCTTCAGGATGCGCGGCGCGGCGGCCAGCCTCGGAGTCCAATTCCGCGCTGCCGAGTAGGGCGAGTCGAAGGCGATGTCCACGTGCAGGGCGCGACCCCCGGTGCCCTCGGGTTCCAGCTCCCCCGCTGGCTGGGCGTGCAACGGCAACTCCACGCGGTGCACCCAAATGCCGTAGACGTACAGCTCATGTCTTGGACAACGGGGTGGTCTCCGCGGTGCATCCAGTCGTCGTGCTGGCTCAGCATGGCGCATCTGAACTTGCTCTGCACGGGGCCCTCGATGGTCCACCCTGCGTCCTTGGGCTTCCCTTCGGCTCCGCCTTCCTTCATCTTGTTCAACACCTTCGTCACGTCGCGCAGCGAGCCGCTGCTGGCGTTCGAGCTATGAAGCGCCTGGTGCGCGTACTCGATCGTGTCGAACACCTCGCCGTCGGGGCTGACGTACACCGTCTCGCCCTCGCGCTGCACCTCGCTCCACCCCAGCATCGCGACCTGCTGTCCAGTGCTGGGGACTGGGTAGGTGATCGAGGCGGCGGGTGCGTTTTCCGCGCTGTTGGCCTGGCCAC
>CAUYUJ010002852.1:22500-80000 GCA_963575745.1 Prorocentrum cordatum | reverse complement strand
GTAGTAGTAGTAGTAGTAGTAGTAGTGTTAGCAGTAGTAGTAGTAGTAGTAGTAGTAGTAGTAGTACTAGTATTATTGGTAGTAGTCGTAGTAGCAGTGGTAGTAGTAGTAGTAGTAGTAGTAGTACTAGTGGTTATGGTTGTCATAGTTGTAAACGAAGTAGCAGCAGCAGGAGAAGGACACGAAGTAGTAGTAAACATAGTAGTAGTAGTAGTAGTAGTAGTAGTCGTCGTATGGTAGTCGCAGTAGTAGTTGTAGTATTAGTCGTCGTCGTAGTAGTAGTAGTAGTAGTCGTCGCAGAAGTGGTACTAGTAGTATTAGTAGTAATAACAGTAGTCGTAGTAGTAGTAGTAGTAGTAGTAGTAGTAGTAGTAGTAGTAGTAGTAGTAGTAGTAGTAGTAGTCGTAGTAGTAGTAGTAGTAGTAGCAGTCGGCGTAGTAGGCGTAGTAGTCGTCATAGTGGCTGTAGCACTCGTAGGAGTAGTAGGAGTAGTAGTAGTAGTAGTAGTAGTAGTAGTAGTAGTAGTAGTAGTAGTAGTTAGTACAGTTAACGCACGTAGTATAGAGTGTAGTAGTTAGTGGTTGCAGGCAAGTGAGCAGTAGTAGTAGTATGTCGTAGGCTCGCCTTAGTAGTAGTAGTTTATGTGGTAGTAGTAGTGTAGTTAGTAGCAGTTGTCGTTAGTAGTAGTGTATAGTAGTAGTAGTTCTATACAAACACGCTTCCTTGTACGGTGAGTAAGTAGTAAGTAGTAGTGAAGTAGGTAGTCGTGTGTAGTAAGTAGTGTAGTAGTAGTAGTAATATTAGTAGTAGTATGTAGTTGTTAGTAGTCGTAAGTTCGTAGGTCGTATTAGTCGTTAGGTCGTTAGTCGGTCTTCGTTAGCAGTGCTTTGTTGCATGCAGTATGATGTAATTCATTGTAATAGTAGTAGTGAGTTGGAAAGTAGTAGTCGTCAGTTGTAGCAGACTCTTAGTAGTTGGGTAAGTAGTTGTAGGATTATTATTATTATTTTTAGTAATTAGTCATGGTGTAGTAGTAGTAGTATGTAGTAGTAGTAGTAGTGAGTAGTAGTGTTAGTAGTATTAGTAGTTAGTAGTGCAAGTTGTAAGTAGTAGTAGTATGTATCGTCGCGGAGAAGTAGTAGTCTGTCAGTAGTTTATGTAGTACTAGTAGTAGTAGTCGTCGTCGTCGTCGTAGTAGTAGTAGTAGTAGTAGTAGTAGTAGTAGTAGTAGTACTAGTATTATTAGTAGTAGTCATGCTGCCAGTGGTCGTAGCAGTTGTAGTTTAAGTAGTGGTGGCGATGGCGGTGGTTGTAGTAGTAGGAGGGGGCGAAGACGAACGAGGACAATCGCGTGCAGTCCCAATCCAGCGGCGCCAGGAGGACGTCGACATCCGCGGACGGCTACGGAGATGGCGGCCCCCTTGGATCGAGAAGGCCCGCCTGCGTCTGTATCGCTATCGTGAAACATTGGACGTTCAGCGTTAGGATGAGGAGGGTGAGGAGGAGGATGAGGAGGAGGAGGAGGAGGAGGAGGAGGGGGATGAAGCGGAGGAGGAGGAGGACGAAGAGAAGGAGGAGGAGGAGGAGGAGGAGGAGGGAGGAGGAGAGGAGGAGGAGGAGGAGGAGGAGGAGGAGGAGGAGGAGGAGGAGGAGGAGGAGGAGTTGGAACAGCTGGGGCAGCAGAACGAGGATTCTCTTAAACAGGATAGGGATAACGGGACGACAGGAAAAAGGGGAATGGCGTAGAGATGAAAGAGCGGAGTCTGCAGAGGAGGACGAGATGGCCCAAATGGAGGTGGGGCGAAGGGCAGTGAGAGGAGCAGGGGGAGGTGGCGGAGGAGGGGGACGATGTCGAGGACGAGCCGGCTGATTGATGTATTGACTGCTTGATCGATTGATTGATTGTGCTCCAAATAGTCTTGCCCTGTAAGAGTCCTAGCTGAAACCTTACTAATTGGTCCGTTGCCCCCCAATGCCTATGCCCGCCTAATTCTTATGGCTATGCCTCTGCCTATGCCTATCCCCCTTTTTCCAATGGCCCCCTTTATGTATGCTTGCTTGCTTGCTGGCTTGCCTGCTTGCTTGCTGGCTTGCTTGCGCGCTTGCGTGCTTGCTTGCTTGCTTGCGCGCTTGCATGCACGCTTGCTACGCTTGCTTGCTTGCTTGCTTGTTGAGTTGCGGATTCCAGGCATGCTCGATTCCTCTGATTCCTTGTTGTGAGTCGTCTAATCTATTCGGAATCAACGCTGGCTGATATTCTCCAAATAGGCTTGCCCTATGGGGATTCTACCTCAAACCTTACTAATTGGTCAGTTGCCCCCTATTCCTATGCCCCCCTTATTCCCAATGGTATGCCTATGCCTATGCCTATGCCTATGCCTATCCCTATGCCTATGCCTATGCCTATGCCTATGCCCATGCCCATGCCCATGCCCATGCCTATGCCCATGCCTATGCCTATGCCTATGCCTGCCCTCTAATTCCTATGCCTACGCCTATGCCTACGCTTGTGCCTATGCCTATGCCTGTGCCGATGCCTATGCACCATCTCTGCGCGCTCCTATGCCTATGCCTATGCCGATGCCTATGCTCATGTCTATGTTTCCAATGCATGCTTGCTTACGTGCTTGCTTGCTTGCTTGCTTGCTTGCTTGCTTGCTTGCTTGCTTGCTTGCGCGCTTGCTTGCACGCTTGCTTGCTTGCTGAGTTGCGGATTCCAAGCATGCCTGATTCCTCTGATTCCTTGAGTCGAGTCGTCTAATATATTTGGAGTCAATTCTGGGTGATATTTGATTGAGTGACTGTTCGGTCGAGTGATTGATTGGCTGACTTTTTGCTTGGTGATGATAATGATGCTCATGACGTTCTTGGATGATGTTTCTGACCTTCCTGGCTTTGCCGCGTAGAGTGCAAGCTGGCGCAGCTGAGCATAATCAACTCAAGCTGCGGACCCTCTGTGCCCACGCGAGCGATTTCGGCACAACGCTGCGGCGGCAGAACCAACAGATACAGGGTCGGTGCAACGGGCGAAGCAGGTCGTCTCACACGAGCCGCCGTTCAACACAACCTGGCAAGGCGCCGAGAATCAAGCAGCCTCACACAGCTGACTTTGAAGACATAAGAAACGCAGGCAACCCGTGGGCCCCGCAGCGGTTGGGGGGCCAAAGTAGCAGGGTTCTCCACATCGACGCGGTGGCAGTGCTGTCTGTAGGAGGCACATACACATTCGAGCCAGTGCTTCACATGTCGAGCGTAGGCCTGGAGGACGCTCTCGGAATCCTCCACAAGACGTCGGGCGAGGCGGTAAAACAGACTCCGTAGGCACTGCTGGATGTTGGTGGCTGCTGACACGACCCAACCAGTTCCTCCCGTAACTGGTCGCGGTGGCCGAGCGCATGGTTGCAAAGGGCGGCCTCCACGAGGCAGGGGTCGACCTAGACGGTGTTTTGGCGATCTCGTGGGCCGTTTTCGTTTTGATGTCGTTTTGCGGCAAAGGACAACCGAAGACAAAACGAGGGACAACGAACACAACACGAAACGAAAACGGAAAAACATTGTTTAGGTCGGTCCCTGCCACGAGACACCCACGGAAGGCAATCCGGTTTTTGTTGGGGATAGCTGGCCAGCGGCTGGCGGAGACGCTGCGAGGCGGGGCGCGCTTCGAAGCTGGCTGCGACCAGCACGCAGGATGGAGAAGAGGCGGAGGGCAGCGGCAGCGCGGGGGGAAGAGCAGGAGGACGAGGACGAGGAGGAAGAGGAGGAGGAGGAGGAGGAGGAGGAGGAGGAGGAGAGGAGGAGGAAGGAGGAGGAGGAGGAGGAGGAGGAGGAGGAGGAGGACAGGCAACGGGGGAGCAAGACGCCCAGTTTTCCCACATTTCGTAAAAGAAGGGAGAGGGTCACAATTCTTCCTGGCCGAACAGTTTTGGACCTCCCCAGACCAGCTATGCGAAAACGGCCTATTGCCCAGACCCCGCAGAACCCTCCAAGACAGCTCAAGTCAGACCCCCAAAAATCTGCCCCCCCTTTGTATTATGGAGCTTGGAGTAGATGGGGGTCCACTGGGAGGAGGCGGTTGGGGAGTCTTCGTTGGCTCTTGGCCCCAAAAATTTGCCCCTCCTTTGTATCATGGAGATTGGAGTAGATGGGGTCCAACGGGGGGGAGGCGGTTGGGGAGTTTTCGCTGGCTCTTGGATGTTTCCTCGCCCCTCCAGCGCCGCTTGGAGGTCGAACTGGTCGGAGGTTTCCCTGGCCGTTCCGTGGCCGCGTCCTCCTCGCGCCTTGCCCCTCCTCTGCTTCCGCCGTAAATCGTTGCGGACGCGTTTTGCCGCTGGCTCGACCGCTTGTTGGTTCCACCTCGCCGCTGGTCAAGCAGCTTTCTCTCCCCAGGATGGCTTCCAACAGCTGCGCCTCGTCGAGAGCTTCCGTCGGGGCCCAGACTGTCTCGTGTGGCCGCCGGAGGCCCGAGTTACGACCCGAAAGGCACGAGTTGGGTGAGAACCAGGGGTGTGTTGATATCATGCCTGGGGCGATGAGGTCTCCCAGAGTGCATGCACCTCCCTGTAGCACTACACAGAGTGAGCGTGCAATGCTGGATGCTTTATGGCTGGCCGCGATGTTTTTTTGCTCAAGCGGTTTTTCGAGGCGGCGGATGGAGGATTTCGGCTGAATCATTTCTAACTGGTCACCAGCCCCGGCACCTCCCAGCGGCGCGCCCACAATCCTTGCGCGGTGGCCATATCGACAGCCCCCAATGCCTCCCTGAGTTCACAGGGTATCTGGGCCACACGGGTGCCACTCTAGCTTACGGTGGTTGGCATCGTGCTCGTATTCGGCCTGGGCGTTTTGTTCGTGCTACCTTTTCAAGCGCTGTGCTGTTCTCGTTACGTGACGTGCTGGCCCGTGCTGGCGGGTCTTCTCTCCGTGTCGCGCCCCCTTTCGTGGTTGTCTCCTATCTAGTTGCAGGCGACGCCCGAAGTAGTGAGCAACGACGGCGTCGAGGCAGCGTCGAAAGATAATGGTCGGATGGGAACCCGGGGACGCAGCATACTTCACGGCTTGGACGCGAAACCGTGGCATGGGAGGCTGAGCTGTGCAGTAGTAGATGATCCAACCTACGTTGTGATGATGCTTGATCAGGAACCGGAGCGTATGCATTACCAGTGGCGGGCTGTTTTTCAATCCCAGGACTTTTTGAGGTCGGGGACGCCGTCGGGCTGGTGTGCTGTACATTTGTTCCCCCGTTTTCCGGGGGAAACGACGAAACATGAAAAACCAGGATCCCGCACACACCAGGACCCGCTCTCCTGTGCAAGCAAGCTTCAGTGCCGGGCCTGAAACAGCGTCAGTGTTCAGAGTTCGGTTCCCCAAGATGACTTTACCTGCTCCGGGTTTCTTAATAAGCGTGGGGGGGTGCCCCCCGACGGGGGCCGACCTTGCCTCGTCGTCGCGCCGCGACGGGGGTTCGGAGCGCCTTCGGCGCGCGGTGGCTGCCCTCGACGGGGGTCGATGTGGGGCTGTCGTCGGGGGTGACGCCCCCCGACGCTTACCAAGGAACTCGCAGTACACCTTAGGCGATGCTTAAGAAAACTTACGTTTTCGGCCAGAGTCTCGATTATTCTTAACGCTTCAATGTACATCCTAAGATTTGAATAGACATGTTGGGTTTTTCTTCAAGTTCTGAGACTCTGAGTTTCTTAACCCATGATTTCTTAAGCATTTCGCAGGGTGTACGCTGTGATGACCGCTGCTGGCGGTGTGTCTGCGGAGACGATCCGCACGGAGTGCTCCGACGCGCCGTCGGGCACGGCGGGGGCCCCGAGGCGGCCTCGGCGCGGCAGTCCGGGCGCGGCGTGCGGCCGGCCGGGGTGGGCCGGCCGCTGCGAGGAGCGGCCGAAGTGCGCGGGGTCTCGTCGGGCTTTTCGAGGAGAGGAAAAAACTTTGTGGCGTTCGCCGGGTGGGTTCTGCTGCTGAGGCTGGGGCACATACACCTTAGGCGATGCTTAAGAAAACTTAAGTTTTCGGCCAGAGTCTCGATTATTCTTAACGTTTCAATGTAAATCTTAAGATTTTCGCAGAAATGTTGGGTTTTTGTTCAAGTTCTGAGACTATGAATTTCTTAACCCATGATTTCTTGAGCATTTCGCAGGGTGTACACGGCCAGTGGCAGGCTGCTTTTCAATCCCAGGACTGTCCGAGGGTCGGGGGCGACGTCGGTGTGGTGTGGTGTGTACTGGTTGTTTGCGTTTCCCGAGGGAGCGATGCAACATGTATACACCAAGATCCCGTATACACAGGGATCCGTTTCCTGTGCGAATTTCAGTGCAGGGCCGGACACAGCGCACGTGGGTGCAGCTTGGGGCAGGGGCGAGTGACGCAGGTCATCGGCTCTGCTAGGTTTCGGCGGTGACGGAGGGCAGAATCTTTTCGTTGCCTGGCCGATCCAATTCGTTTTCGGACAACATTTGACAGTATAGAACAGTTGGGGCCGAGCGATTTGGGCCTCGCCAGGGAGCTTGCCATCGTGGGCTGCCAGCAGGTAGACGGGGCTTGCACCGGACCGCAGGGCGAGCTCCTGAGGTCTCGTGGCGGTGAGGGGGAGTGGACGCCCTCTGAGCCGGTGACAGCGGCTGCCGAAGACGCGATGGCCCCTCCCGCTGGAGGGCGCAGGGGGCAAGCGGTTCAGGAGTCTGGGGAGTGTGGCCACACATTGGAAACCAGGCCAAGTTCGAACATTGGATTCCGGAAGGACCGCGAAGAGGCATGCCGCGAGGAGGTACGAGAGCAATCTGCAGGGAGAGGAGCGCAGCGCGGTCACTCACGGCGTGTTGTCGGATATCCTGGAGTTGTCCACCCCGTGCGATCGAGTAGGCACCTCTAGCCTAGCCAGCATGGGGTGCCTGTGCACCACGCTCAGTGCATCGAACGTGAAGCAGGAGACACCGAGGAACTCCGACTCCCAGGACAGCGATCTGGTCCGTGCGCGTCGCCCTGGCGGTGCCATCGCGATCTCAGATCTCTGGGGGTGGCGGAGTCTGCGTCGCGGTGCTCGGCCATCTTGCAGGAGGAGCGCAAGGCTGCCGAGGGGCGCGCGCTGGCGCGCGCTCCCCAGAAGCACGCGTGACCTGAGCACGGCGGGTGGCTCTGGCCGTGAGGCTCTCCGCCGCTTCCCCCCTCCTCTTCTCTGCCGGATTCAAGCCTCGCGCGGCCCGCGCAGCTTCGACCGGACGAGGTGCGCTCCCGGCCCGCGGCTCAAAACCGTGTTCTGGCCGTCCCTGGTCCCGGCAGAAGGCAGCGCCTTGGAGAGCGGTGCGTCGAGAGAGCTCGTCCCCGTCGCGCCGCCGAAGAGTGCGTGGCCGAGCAAGTGCATGGCTGCCCCGGGCGACCTGCGCGGGGGCGGCTCTCCTGGTTGCCCGGGGCGCTTCCCGGCTTGGGCGCAGGCTCCAGCCGTGGACGACACGGCGGGCACCATCAGACTCGGGGGCGGCAGAGAGGGGGGTGGTGACCAGGGGGGAACGGACAGCATGGCGTGGGCCCTGGTGTCTCCCCAGATCCCATGGCGCCTCTTCTACTTTCATGGCGTCCCTGGCCCCTCCCTGGGGCCTCCCCCGCCCGCCCCCCCCTCCCCCCTCCCCCCTCCCCCCTCCCCCCTCCCTCTTGCCTCCCCCCTCCCCCCCCCCTCCCCCTTCCCCCTCCCCCCCCTCCCCCCCCTCCCCTCTTGCACGCCCCCCTCTTGGCCGCCCCCGACAGATGCCGGGGGCCACGCGACGTCCTGCCCGCGACCGAGGCAGGGAGGCGCTCGGCGCCGAGGCCACGGGCCCCGCGCCCGACGGCCCCTGCGTGGCTGCGCCGTGCGGTCGCGGCCCGGTCTCGTGGGCGGACCTGGCGAGGCCCGTCGGCTTGTTGGGCGTGCTTCTGGACCGTGGGTCTCGTCGTCTTGTTGCGCCGACCTGAGGTGGCGCCCCCGACTGGCTGTCAGATTTATTTGGCTGGTAGGCTTACTCGTGTTGAGGAGTCGTCTTTCTGGGAGGGGTGCGTGCGCGTCCTGCGTGCAGGATCGCTGAAGCGGGACATCGTCGAAATCTTGCGTGCGGGGGGAGTTTCGGTGCCGTCGCCTGGCAGTGGATGTGGGCGTGGCATCAACCAGTCCCTCGGGCGACCTGCCTCGGTGCGGCCGGGGTCGGCCGCGGCTTTGGTCGGCTACGAGGTGGACGCGGGGGGCCGCCTGGAGTCTCCGACAGAAGGCATGGCGGTTCGTCTTCTGCCAGCTCAGTCCGCTCGACGACAGGGCCTTGGATGGGGGTGGAGAGCCAGCGCGTGCCGGTGAGCTGGGCGGTGCAGGCCCATCGTCGGGCATCGGGTGTTGCTAGAAGTGCCCCTGGCCCAAGGTACCCCCAGGATTCTCGGGGTGGCCCAGGCGACCTCCAGAGCACCCCTCACGAGGCCCAAGGGACCCCCAGGGGCTCCAGAATTGAGCGAAAAGCTAGGGGCACCTTGGGTTCGGGGCACTTCTAGCAACACCCGAGGGCAGGCTGTCGTGTCACTTCTGGGGCTTGGGTGTCGCCCTGCTGGCGGGCGCTGCCGATGTGCTCCTCGTGGGCCGTGCGGCGGGCGCTGGCGGCGCATCGGGGACTACTTCGTCGTGCAGGCCTTGGAGACATCGAGCACGAGCTGGTGGCTTGTCAGGTGCCACCAGATGCCGCGGAGGCACTCGTGCCGCCCATGCTCTGCGTTCTGCGTGGGTAGCGAGGTGCTCGCGTCGTCCAGTGCCGGCGCGTCGGCCGCAGGCAGGGGGCAGGCCGCTGAGGCGATGGCGGGAGTCGGGTTCCCTGTGCACGAGGTGGAGGAGGGTCATCCCGTCGTGCAGGCGTCGAGCCTGGATTGCAGGGCCAAGTCTACCTGCTTCTGGAAGACGAGCAGCTGGGGCCGATGCCAGGTACCGTTCAGGGCTTCCTGCGTGGAGGCCGGCTGCCGACTTAGCATTCATGAGCAGTGGTTCGACCGAATCAGCCCGTTTCAGTCTAAGTTACCCCGTGACTTCCGCCATTCGTTCAGCCCGAGTCAATTCAATGTTGCGTTTACCGAGCTGAGGCGTGGTTACCGTGACCCAACAAGGACGTTCCCAAAACGCAGGTGTTTATTGAAGCGCGCCCGGAAAAGCAAGAGGATGAACTGTTCGTTATGTTCGGCACGATGTTCGTTGTGTTATTGTCAGAAAAGCCCAAGGTGCTCTTCCATCAAAGTTATTCATGAAGAAGCGCGCGTCAATCAGGGTCAAGCCAGCGCGGCCACTGTTACCATGCGATACGCCGCGAAGGAGGTAGATGATTTCTGCATTCAGCCCGTGGATGGTCTTGTTATCTTCTACGAGCAGTACGACGTGGCTTATCGGTCGGACATCTTTTGCGATGCCATCGATGAGTCCAACCGTTCTCTAGCCTTCCTGTCGGACTACACTCCGGAGCAGGGGTTGCAGGGCGGCCGCGCCGGCCAGGTCCGTTAGCCGCCACCACCGCCGCTAGGTGATCCTCAGTTTCCTGTCTCCCCCCTCTTACTTACCGTGATCGGTGTTACCACTCTCAGCAGTCTTGCACGTTGCGGCACATAGAGGTGCATCGCGCGTCAGGAAGCTCTGCGCGTTTGCGCCGTACTGCTTAGCCGCGTTCTGCCTGTGGTAAGTGCGTGTTGTTGCCCAACGGCGAAATTTCTTTCAGCTGGGTTGTATACTCAGGAAATGTTTCAATTCCTTCGGTTCGCCCTCATCCAGTCTGTCGTATAGAAAGTCTTCGCCCGCCGCACTCATCGGCCATTCTGGTCAAAGGGGGGTGGTAGAACATGGCCGTGCGACTGGGTGAGGAGCATCGCCGCACGTCTTGTGGTCAGGTGTTAGTGCTACCGCTGGCAGTTGGCTTAAGCACTTGACAATGGTACTGTCGCTGCTGATAAACACATCATCTGTGACTCGTTCCTGTGCAGTTCCTTTTCGGGAAATTGCAGGGGGAGGATGGCGGGTAGGAGGAAGAGGAACGACGCGTAAGATGATATGCGTGAGGGAGGACATCGGTGGAGGATGAGGATTAGCATGAGCAGGATGAGGAGGATTAGGAGGAGGAGGAGGAGTCGGAGGACGAGGAGGAGGAGGAGGAGGAGGAGGAGGAGGAGGGGGAGGAGGAGGAGGAGGGGGAGGAGGACACCTAATTGGAGTATGAACAGGGGAGGGGAATGTTGATGAGGATGATGAGGGGGAAAGGAGGACGATGATCAGATAATCACGGGCAGGAAAATGAAGGTAGGTGGTGGGTGGTGTGGAGGACAGCACGAAAGTAGGTGATGGACGAGGATGGGTGTGGCTGAGGGATGATGATGGTCCGCTTTCATTTTTTCGTGCTTCCCTTCTGCGTCGTGAGCGCCCGGGCTGCCGTGGTTCAGGGCATGAGGGTCGAGGTCGAGTACCAGGGGGACTACTATGCTGGCGAGGTGACCAAGGTCAGCAAGGAAGCGTGCCGTGCCCGTGGAATTATTTGGCCAGACCCGCTCAGGTCTTTTACGAACACGTCGATATTAGAAACAAATGTTTCCAGAGGCCTTCAGAGCTCCCCAGCACGGCAAATGAACGGTTCAGGAGGTCGGTCCGTGATAAAAAAACACGCCGTCGGAGGCCCGTGGAGGCATCAAGGTCTCTGCGTGGGGCACGAAGAAATCGCTCTTCCCGCGTCGTGGCGCAGCTCCAGGGTCGCCGCGCGAGGGCGCGACGAGAACTGCGCGACATGAGATGGCTTGGGCTTATTGACTGCCACATCGCCCAAGAGTGGGTGTTGGTGGAGAACCGGGAGAGAGGAATACGACGTGTGGGAGAAAGACAGGGACCGAGAAAGAGAGAGAGAGAAACGTGCAGACAGAGAGGGATAAATATAAACAGATCTAGAGATAGCGAGGAGGGAAATATACATAACGAGATATCGCCAGGGTCAACGTAATGAATATGTGTGCCCACATACATACCCATGTATGTATACGTCAGTACATTGTATATATAGTAATATGTATGTGTGAGGTATTTGCGCACATGTATCTGCATATGCATATACGTATACGTATACATGTGCAGTTACACATACATATACATATACATATACACATATATGTACACATACCTACACATTTACATACACATAACACATATACATCTGACTCTACTTTCACATATACATATCCGCATGCATATTTGTATTTTTATATATATATATATATGTATGCGTACATTCATACACACGTATACATATGCATATACATACACACATATACATGTACATTCAGGAGCACATACACCTATAGTTGTACTTCTAATGCACATACACACGCACATGCAAGTACACCTACAATTAATACATAACTTTCCATGTGCAACTACATCGACTTTTACATTTACATATGCGTACACATACATGTACAGGCACACATGCATACACATATCACTTCCATACACATATACACATACTTTACATGCATAGTTGTACGTATGGGTTCCAGATTTGTAGTCATGTTCTTATCCATATAAGCATGCAACTTTACACACATACAAACGTATACATACACGTATTCATTTAGTTAGAGCTAAATCATTCCGTGTATATACACATACCTACCACATACTTGTTTGTAATTCTAGGCACACATAGAGACATAGGGAGGGAGAGTTAATCAGAGAGAGCGAGAGAGAGAGAGAGAGAGAGTGAGAGAGAAGCATAGCAATAGAGAGAGAAGCATAACAAGAGAGAGAGAGAGAGATAGAGATAAAGAGAGAAAACAAACACTATCTATATATACACATATATATATGGTTTATCGACGAGAAGAGGGGGAGGAGGAAACCGCAACTGGACGATCCGAGGAGAGCGAAGAGGAGGGGGGAAGAAGACTCTCCGAACCCTCGATGCGCCAGCGCTCTCGCACCCGACCTTCCCGTTCCCAGCCCCGTGCCTGCTGGTCTTCACGACGAGCCTCCCCCGGGGGAGCGCGAGGCGCTCCGCCCCGCGGGAGAGACGCTCACCCCCCCCCCCGGCCTGTGTTAGTGCAGGCGGGAGCTCCGCGTCGAGAAACAGTGCCCTCTTAGATGGGGTGATCGCGCCGCATTGTCGATGCATCGCCGATGCGGCTCGATGTGCAGCCCGATTGGCTTCACGTCGACGTCGCCGATGCGTCGCCGACGTCGACGATACATCGCCAGTGCATCGCCGCTGCATCGCCGATGCATCGCCGATGTATCGGCGATGCGGCATGATCTTCCGACCCCATCTACTCCCAAGGAGGCCTCTAGAGAAACAGTGCCCTCCATGTTTCGCGGTGTAGGTCTCGTCCGAAAGTTTTAGTATTTCCATCCTCTGTGGTGGGTTCCCCCCTCCTCCTCCCTCGCGCTCTGTTCTCTTTCGCCTCCGTGCCTCCATTCGTTCCCCGGTGCGCGCCACCGCCTGCTGACCGTCGCCTGAGTGTCCTTGACCACTTGGCGCCCGCGGACTTACAGAAGTGATGCGTGAATGTGCACTTGCTTCTGGACGTCGTGGAGCCAGCGTTCTTTCAGCCCTCTGGCGACACCCACGTGTGCTCCTCCTCCTGCTCCTGCTCCTCTTCCTCCTCCTCCTCCTCCTCCACCTCCTCCCCTTCCTCCTCCTCCTCCCCTTTTTGCTCGTGCTGCTGCTGCTGCTGCTGCTCCTCCTCCTCCTCCGCTTCCTCCTCCTCCCCTTCCTCCTCTGCCTCCGCCTCCTCCTCCTCCGGGCGATTGTCGGCGTCCTGTCCTGTCTTGTCCTGCCTTTTATGTTTCGGGCTTTTTGGGACTTGACATCGTGGGCCCTCAATGTCAGGGGCGTACCCAGCGCGACAGATCCGGCTTGAGAAGTATTCGCCCTTCATCCGTGAGTCTGTTGTGCGTCTTTCTCTCAATATTCGATCTCATCAGACCAACCGATGTTTAAAGCGAAGGCGCGAGGGTTTTTGTTCGAGATATGAATCGCCCTCTTGCGAGCAGCTGTTGCTCACATTCGAAGTCGTGATAACATTTAATGTCAGCATGTGATTCAGAAATGATGGCCCCCCCGAGGCTAATGAATGGACCCCGCGGGGCGCGAAACATTGTTTTCAAATCACACGCGTCAGGGGGGTCGTCGTGGGCGCCGCCCAGGGGATCGTGTACACTCTTGCGCAGCAGCCTCCAAACGATTTCCTTCCGCGTAGAAGTTGTTAGAAACCTAAGGGTCTTGTACATCCGAGGCGACGAATTTCTTCCTCTTAGGCTGATTAATGATTTGCCCCAGACGTCGTCGCTGTTGTTGTCGTTGTCGTCGTCGTCGTCGTCGTCGTCGTCGTCGACGTGGTCTTTCGCCTTCGTCGTCGTCGTCGTCGTCGTTGTCGTGGTGTGTCGTCGTCGTCGTCTTCGTCGTTGTCGTCGTTGTCGCCGTCGTCGTCGTCGTGGTCGCCGTCGTCGTCGTCGTCGTCGTCGTCGTCGTCGTCGTCGTCGTCGTCGTCGTCGTCGTCGTCGTCGTCGTCGTCGTCGTCCGTCGTGGTCGTCGTCGTCGTCATCGTTTCCCGTTGTGGTCGTGGTCGTAGTCGTCGGCGTCGTCGCCGTCGTTTACAGCGGGCCTACGCAGCCCCCCCATGGGGCATCCGCAGTGCGTCGTCGTCGTCGTCGCCGCCGCCGCCGCGCATCCGCAGTGCGTCGTCGTCGTCGTCGTCGTCGTTCGTCGTTCTTCGTCGTCGACTACGGCGGGCATGCGCAGCCCCCCCGCCCCTCCATGGAGTATCCGCAGTGCGTTGTTGTTCTCCTCCGTCGTCGTCGTCGTCGTCGTCGTCGTCGTCGTCGTCGTCGTCGTCGTCGTCGTCGTCGTCGTCGTCGTACGACATATTATAGTTGACTGGGGGAGGTGTGGAAAGGGAAAAAAGCCTTTGCCGCGTGCCTCTGCCGCTTTTTCCCCTTCTTCCGTTTCTTGTTTGCAGCTTTGTTGGCACAGCCCTCCAGCTGAGGCGCCGCGTCCTCCCGCCTCCATTTTTCTCCTGCCTGTAACCATTTTGGCCCCAACCACCCCGCCGTAGCAGAGGCGCTGCTGTCCCCCTCCGCTGAAGCGGCGCCGCTTGCGTCGCGCCTGTCCCTCCAGCTGTTGGCTGGGTGTCTGCGCTAATCAACGGCGCGGCCGTGGTGTGTGCTCCATTTGGCGGGCGCACCCTTGCGGTTCGCCCGATCATGGAAACATTTTTTTAATTCACGCGCTGTGTTTTTCTGTTAATCGCAGACTGACGCATGAAGGAGGTCTCAGGCGAAAACCCCATTCAGAAAAGGAGCTGCCGTCCGTCCGTGTAACTGTTGAAAATGTAATACGAGATTGCGCGGCGCCAGGGCCAGATTTCAATTTCGTAGTGAGCAATGTTTTTGGGGATAGCAAATGCTTGTCCGCTCTTTGCCGAAATGGCAGGGGGTTTGGATCCGTCGCGAGTAGCTTACCCCCATCCGTAAAAATGATTTTGGGTGTTGTGTCAAGAGCATTTTTGAACCCCCGGGGCCAGTTTGGCTCAAGGGTGAACCATTCGCGTGCTTCTTTCATCATGCCGCTCCGTTGGCGTCCCAGCGACAACGTTCTGGTGGGGGTGGAGTCGTGGTTGTCCCCGCCGATGAGGAGGTCGCGGCGCTGGGCTCGACGACCTCGCTGGCCGCCATTTGTCGCTGGGCGAACGTGGGGGCGGATTTGCAGGGGCCCAGGGCTGTGGGCATTGGATTTTCCAAGCAGTAGGGTGGACGGGCTGCACACGAGAGTCCTTGCTTCTACCCCAGAAGTGGATACGCGGGGCCGATCGACAGGATGCGGTTGGGCAAACCCCCAGCCGTTTTTTTTCTTTCTGTCATAAGTCTGGGCGCAACTCCGTGTACCAGGAAGCGGCGCACGTATGCGATTCAGCGCGGAATGCATCGGCGTCTGCCGCGGCTGGCGACGCATCGAATCCGCGTCGCGCGGAACACCAGTAGGTCAAGGTTTCTGCCGTCATCGATCCCGCCGTCGAGTCGGAATTTCTCTTCTCGTGGCCCGGCGAGCTCGACGAGTGGTACATCATTTGCAAGGCGCTTGAGGAGTTGTTCGAGGAGAAGGACCCGACTCCGGACCATATCGTGGCAATGGACGCGCGGATCGTTGATCAGCGCTTGGAACTCTGCGCCACCTTAAGCCTTCTCAGGCCGCCTGGGGCCGTGTGGGTAGTACCTTGCGGCGCCGGGGCTGTTTTTTCGGTGAGTCCGCCCCTGCGAGACAATCGAGATCCCTAGCCCGGGCTCGTTCGAAGTCTGGGACCCGCGCAGGAGGGTGCGCAGGGTGATCCTGTTGATGCCGCGCTTTACGATCCCGCAAGGCGGGGGAACGTCGAGACACAATGGGTGGGAAACGAGGCGTTCGGCAATCGCTCCTGGGAGCAGCCGCGGTGTCGGCATCTCCGCCCAAAGTCAGAGGACGGCTGTCGGGCGGAACGTGTCCCCTGGCTGGCCCGCGGGCTGGCAGCGTCGGAAGGGGGCGAGGCGAGGTCTTCTTCGCGGCGGCCGCGGACGACGAGGGCGGGGGCGGCCGAGCGGTGCATGAGGAACGATCTTCCCGGCCAACCTTCGGAGAAGAAGTCCAAAGAAGCCCCCGAGGGGGGGCTTCAGCAAGAGCAGCAGCAACAGCAGTTGCGACGCCCGCGCAGAAGCCAGGTCACCAGCACAAGGGCCCTTCGGAAGAAGGGTCACAAACGCTGTCTCATTACCGCTCGGGAGGGGAAAGAAATTTGTCATGAGGTCGCCAGCGGGGAGCGGGGCGCGCGCGCCCGGAGCCGTGTCTTCATGGCCCCGCGCGCACGTTGGCCAGCTTTGCTTCCACCCCGGTCGCAATGCTGCGAACGCCCTTCGGGGTTAGGAAAATCCGAGGCCCTAGCCGTCGGATTCTCGGGGACGACGTGCCATATCGGCATTCTGGAGTTCAGGTTCCTCGATGTCTACGGCGGCGCTGGTGGCCTGTCCGTTCCCGTCCGGGCGCAAGGTGGCAGTTGCATCGTAAACGTGACTCGCGCGGGGGGGTGGTCCGCGCGGTTTGAAATCGGCGACGTCGGGGATTGTGAGACTTGTCGGAACTGGAGCTGGATTGGTTCCGTGGAGCCTTCACAGGCAATGCCCTCGCCCGTTAGCTCCGCCAGGGCCGCTTCGCCTGCGCCGGGGCCCTTCGGACCGAGGAGCAAACCGAGAGTCTCGGGCGCGATCGCGCGGCGCGAGACGAAGAGCTTGCGGCCGAGATCGCAGAAGCGGCTCTCTCTTCCACGGCGAGGGCAAGTTCTTCAGCGTCGTGAGCTCGCAGGATCCGTTCATGTGCTCTTGCAGGCGCGCCGCCATGCTGCGGCGTTGGAGGGGTCAGGTTTGTGCGAGTCGATCAATGCGGGTTTCGTTCGGGGCATCGCAAGCCTCGGGGTATCCGTGCCAACGCCCCCATGATTCACGGAGTGCGATGTGGCCGCCCGTCTTCGCAGGGGCGTGCTATTCGTTGGCTCTGTCGACGATCGCCGCGGCGAGGATCAGCGGCGCGCGTCTTGGCCCGAGTTTGCGGTAGAATGCCCAGTGGGGCCGAGCAACCGCTGGGCAGAGGAGTTGGCGCGCTTGCGCTAGGCGTGCGGGGCGGGCGCCGTCGCGAGGATTGTTTGCTTCCCTGGCCCCTTCCAGGATGGCCGCGCGTCCGGCTGGGCACTCAGCGGGGGGTGTCCAGCGGCGCGTCGGCGGCGGCGGTTGCGGCCCCCAATCGGGGGGTCGGCCATGCTGCCGGGGAGGCGTCCAGGCGCGTCGGCAATCCTGGTGGCGCTGGGGGGCCGCCCAGTTGCCCTGGCGTCGTTGCGCGGCGCCGCGCTCCCGGCTGCGCGTGCGCTGTGCGAGCGGGCGAGCGGCCTGTCCGTCGGCGAGCTCGGGGGCGCGGTCCTGGCCGTCGCCACGTCGGACAACTAGCAGGCAGCGGGCAGGCGCGTGCGTGCTGTGCTCGAGGGGGCTGGTCGCCGCCCAGGTGTGGCTGTTGCGACCTGCGAGGCGGTCCGCGGCTTCGGTTGCCGCGATTGGTGCTGATGTGGGTTCGCAGGGCGTTGCGCGAGGAGTTCCCCCAGACTTTGGAGGGCGACGCGCGGGCGGACTTCGATTATAATCTTTGGCGTGCGCGTCTGTCGGAGACGGTAGACCTGGATGCGGGGGCTTGATTGGTTTGGGCGCGGGTGTTCTATGGGCATCGGCTCTTTTTGTATCCGCGCGTGCGGTATCTCCCCGAAGGTCGGCGGGGCGTCGGCGGTCGTCGAGGGCGCGGGGGGGTTTGCCGGGCTCGGGGCGGCGGAGTTGAGGAGGCGCGAACGGCTGGAACTCCGGGGGTATCTGCCCCGAGGGCGGGGGGTCCGCGGACGGCGAGGTGGCCGGGATTTGGGGGGAATGGCATCGCGCGCCATTTGGGCGCGAGGGAGGAGGTCATATCGAAGTGGGCGGGGGCCGCGGCCAGCGAGGTCGCACGTTGGGTCGAGGAGAGAACGGACGGGTCGACGAGTTCAACGGGCACGTTGTCATCCCGGAGCGGTTCGCGCTCTTGCGCGCCCGGGATTTCGTCAGAAGCATCGTGGGCTCGCGCGAGGCGGGGCCCGGCGCCTTCTCGAGGCAGGTGCAGGTCGAACGGTGGATGTCGAGAATGCCTTCCGCGCGCTCGTCCTCGGGAGCAAGCCGCGGGGCCGCGGCGTTCCGCTCCTTGCAGGGGCGGGCAGCGGTCTCGAGGCCGTGCTGCGGCGCGGCGGCGGCTCTGTTAGCTTGGTGTCGCGCAGTCCAACTGGAAGAATGCCCTGGGGTTCCGGGGGTGGCGCGGTTCGGCGCGCGCGTCGCCGCCGAACGGCGGGGCCGCGGCCGCCCCGGGAGTTTTCCCGGCGTTGCGATGACCTTCGCCCCAGAGAAGTTCGACTTGCCAGAGCCGCTGGCATGGTGCGCCCCAGGCGAATCCGGTTTTTAGCTGGGCAGCTTTCGTGGGCAAGTGGTATCGCGCGAGGCCCGCGACCCCCCGGCGCCTGCTCATGGTCTGCCCTCGCGGCCGGCGCCGTGGAAACGGAGCGAGCGAGCCGCGGAGTCAGCGAGAAAAGGAGATAATGCCATTCATTCTCATCGCGTGCGCTGGGCAGGCGCCGCGGCGCAGTGGGTCCGACTTCTGCCGGCCAGGGTCGCCTGGGATGTCCAGGGGGCGCCGCTTCTGGTTCAGAGACGGGCTTCGTTTGCCCCTTGCCGGCCAGGGTTAACCTAGTCCGCGCGCGCCGATGTATCGCCGTGCGGCATAGGTGGCATCTTGTCTGTGGGTTGCATGCCCCAGTCTTGGATCGCTGCAGGGTGGGCCATTTCGATCTCGAGCGGGTGCGTGCGCGGCGAGGCCGCCCTGTGTGTCGGGCAGAACGGCATGCTGGCGCTGGTCATCGTGGTCGACGCTTGCCTGGGTGTTGAGACAGCTGAGCCTGGCGCGCCGCGTCCAGGCCGACGCCGCGGCTGCGCTCCACGACGCCGCAAAGTTGGCCTGGCGGGTGCCCGCCATGAATGCCCCGGCAGCGGAATTCGCCATCGGGGTGGGGCGCGCGCAGGTCAGGGAGTTACCTGATCGCTTTGGCGGCGCTGTCAGTTTCCAGTGCGACGCGTTCAGCCGTGTGGCGCAGGGGCCAGTCGCCCCGATTATCTCGGCGAGAATTTCGCGATCGTCGCCGCGTGCGCGGGGGCCAACGTTCTTGTGGGCTTGGCCGCGGCGCGGCCCGGCGCGCTACAGTCGTGTGTGTGTGTGTGTGTGTGTGTGTGGGGGCGGTTGTTAGCCAGGGCGCTTGCTGCAGGATGGCGGTGCTTTCCACGCTCCAGCCTCGGCTCGGCAGCGGCGGGCCCTGGCGGAAGGCCGCGTTCCCCGCAGGCTGCCCCGCCAGGTTTGGGGGTGCGCTCGCCAGGCAAGCGGGCTCCGCGGCGGCTGGCCGGGGAGCTCGCAGTGGTCGGCGGCGAGCGGGGGGGGGGAATGAGAAGGAGAGGGCCTTTTCAAAAGGCGGCGGGATTTTCAGAACCCCCCGCGCCTTCTGAGACATTTTTCTTTGTCTTCGGGGAAGGCTTGGGAAACTTCTCAGAAGGTGCGCGGGCTTCCGAGCCTTCTGAGAAGGCCCGCCCCTTCTCATTTCCCCCAGTCGGTCGCCGCCCAAGTGGCGGGCCGCGGCCCCAGCGCGCCGGGTGCAGCGTTTGCGCGGCGGGAGCAGTGGAAGCGCCGCCCGCGCCTTTCCAGCGTGCCCTGGTCTCGCCGACCCAGGCTGAAGCGGGCGTTCCGCTCCGAGCTCGATCGAATTTTTCGCATGTCGGGGGGGTCCAGCGGGCGCCGCGCGAGATGACATTCGTGGCGGCTGCCGCGCTGGAGTCTCGCAAGCGAGCGCTGCAGGCGCTGGAGTTTAACGTGGTGGCGGCGTTTGGGCCACGTGGGCTCCGTTTGGGCCACGTGGGTTCCGATCCACCGCAGGTGAACTGGAGCGGGCTCCCATCCACTCCGCGCGCGCCAGGGAAGGTCTTCGGGGTGGGCCGTTGCTTTAGGGAGGGCGGCCACGGGGCATTCCCCGCGCAGCTGTCGTCGAAGGCGAAGGAGCACCGCGTCCTCCGGGGCCGGGGCGTCGGTCTTGCGAGGTCTGGGTGTTGCTCGGCATTCGGGCTCCTCGACCGCGCGTCGGCGATGTCGGCTGTCCAGGGGGACAGAGCGGCCGTGCCAGCCGTCGCCCCCCTGGGCTGGCGCAGCCTCGTCGTCGTTGTCACTATGTTCGGCGTCTGGAGGTCGGGGTGGCCTTCGCTGGGGCGGGCCGCGTTTCGTTTGCCGAGGGCGAGGCCACGGTGCAACTGTAGCTGCCAGTGTCCAGGAAGGACTCTCGAGCAGTCGGTTGTTGCAGATCTTGGGCGTTCCCATGTAGGCGAGCTGCTTGTCGGGGGTGGGGCTGTCCGCTTCGCGCCCGCGTTGATCAATCGCGGCCCTTCGAAGCCAATTTCGGCAAGCCGCTCCCAGAGGGCATTCGGTGCTCCCCGGGCCAAGCGGAGGAGCAGCCATTGCAGGCCTTGGTCGTCCAGGCGCTCGAGCAGACGGTGTTGGCTGACGGGGGATCAGTCGTGCAGCCCATCGAGGCCGAATTGTTTCAGTGGGCATTTTTTCGTGTTTCAGGAACTCGGCGGTTGGGGGCTTTTGGAGTCGACGTTATTAAGATTATGGTGTTTGCGCTCGCTTGCTTGGGGGCACCTCGGTGCCCCGCTACGTCCGCGAGGCGCCGCTGGACAATTTTCCGGCCGAGGTGCGGGCCTTGGGGGAGCAATGGTCCATCATGGCCACGCTACTGAGGGTATAGGAGGATGTTCGCAAGTTGGGCACTGACGTTCAAGAACAATCTGACGTCCCAGCGAAGCTCGCAGCGGACTTCCATGGGAACTTCGCGCCCGATGTTGTGCGCAAGTTCGCCACGAACATGGGCGCAATCGTCTCAAGGTCCACACGGTAGCCCTAGAGGGCATGGACCTCCTCACACAGCTGTGGTGGACGAGTTGTGGCGTTTGATTTGGCCTGTGGTATTTCACGCGGTGCGCTACTCTAGAGTCGCCTCCTCCAGACGCATTTGGCGTCAATTGCTTCTGCCAAAGGCGGGCCGAATCAGCCAGCGCTGCGTCCTCAACGGAAAGCTCGGCGGGCTCCTCAGCTTCGGGTCTGTCTTGCGTTGCCGTGCAAAGTGGTGTGCTGGGCCTGACCGGAAGTGGCGGGCCTGGCCGAGCCTGCGTCGAAGGCGCGCGGCACAAACACCAGCTTCGGGTTACAAGAAAGAAGATTGGCGACTTGAGCCGCTAGGTGTCACGTCTGGCTTGCGCTGGGGGGGCCCGGAAAGCTCTTGGCGAGGCGTGGTGCGTCGGCCGGCTTCGCCCAGGGACCTCCCGGAAGGCTTCGGTGAGGCGCAGCGGTTTTCATTAGCCGGTGGGCTGCATGCTCATGCTTCGGAGGGTGGGCAGGTCCGTCGCGCAATGTGTGGTGCGTTTTTTTTTTTTTTTGTTTGTTGAACACCATTTGTCCTCCATTACTTTAATGTCAGCTTGCGATTAACAAATGATGGCCCCCCCCAGGGCTGATGAAAACACCCCCGTGGGGCGCGACATTTTTTTAGTCACGTGCGCCAGGGCTCGGAGAGCTCGGGGAAACACCGCGCCGCGGATGATGGCAAACGGCATGCGGCATGAACGAGGAGGAGGAAGAGGGGGAGGAAGAGGAAAGAACAAAAAGGGGGAGGAGGAGGAGGAGGAGGAGGAGGAGGAGGAGGAGGAGGGAAACAGGGACCTAACGCGGTGATGGCGGCGCCGACGGTCCCTGCTCCTGCCGCCCTTGCCTCCCGTCCCCAACCCTCTCCAACTCTGGCGGCCGGGCGTCGGCGCTAATCACCAGCGCCGCCGCCGTGTGTTTCAATTTGGCGGGCGCCACCTCCGCGATTCGTCCGAGCAGGGGCACTTATTTTACGGCTTGAACAATATGTAAAACATCGAATGCCCTCCTTCGGATTTGAATGGCGTAGACGGCGACGACGTCGCAGGCGAAACGTCCAGCCCGCGCCAGTGACACGTATAGTGTGCGACATGGTTGAGGTACTTATACGGAAGAGATATGGAGCAGCGTGGGAGGAGGATGGGTGGGGAGGTAGAGGAGGAGGGGCAGGCAGGGAGGATGATGAGGAGGACGGGGCAGGAAGAGAAACAGGAAGAGGAAAAGGAGGAAGGAGGGAGCAGGAGGAGGAGGAGCAGGAGGAAGAGCAGGAGAGGGAGAAGGAGGGATCAGGATGATGATGATGATGATGATGATGATGATGATGATGATGATGATGATGATGATGATGATGATGATGATGATGATGATGATGATGATGATGATGATGATGATGATGATGATGATGATGATGATGCTCTTGATGATGATGATGATCATGAGGATGCTGAAGATGCTGATGCGGATGCTGATGCGGATGACGGTGACGATGCTGATGATGGTGCTGATGATTGTGATAAATAATGATGCTGCTGGTGATTAGGATGATGACGGTGATGATGATGATCATCATAAGGATGATGATGATGATGCAGATGAGGATGCTGTTGATGATGGTGATGATGAGGATGAGGAGGAGGAGGATCAGGATGGGCTTGCAGCAGGAGGAGAGGGCACAATGATGATTTTAACCGAGCGCTCCAATGAGCTCAAGGATGAGGGTGATGATGATGGTGACGAAGATGAGGATGATGATGAGGATGATGATGAGGATGAATATTATGATTCGGATGATGACGATGCTGAGGATGATGATGATGCTGATGCCGATGCTGATGATTAGTATGAGTATATAATGATGCTTATGATGTTGATGATGACTATGAAGAAGAGAATCATGATGATGATGATGACGATGCTGATGATGCTGATGCTGCTGATGATGGTGGTGGTGATAGTGGATGGTGATCATGGTGGACTGCGGTGTTGTTTGTTGTGGTTGCGGGGATGATGATGAGGACGATGATGATGATGCTGATGATGATGATGATGATGATGATGATGATGAAGGGGATGATGATGATGAGGATGAGGATGAGGATGCGGATGCTGCTCCGTGGTGATGATGATGACGACGATGATGATGATACTGATGCTGATGCTGATGCTGATGCTGCTGATGATGATGATGAGGATGATGATCACGACGATGGTGATGATGATGATGCTGATGCTGATGCTGATGCTGATGATGCTGATGATAATGATGATGCTGCTGATGCTGATGATGATGATGACAGACGATGATGATGATGACGATGATGCTGATGCTGATGCTGATGATGCTGCTGATGATGACGATGATGATGATGATGCTGCTGATGATGATGATGATGCTGATGATGATGATGATGATGATGATGATGATGATGATGATGATGCTGGTGATGGTGGATGTGGTGGTGGTGTTGCTGATGATGATGATAATGATGAGGAGGAGGAGGAGGAGGAGGAGGAGGAGGAGGAGAATGAGGAGGAGGAGGAGGAGGACCAGGAGGAGGAGGAGGATGAGGGGGTTGTGAGATCGCGGCATCGCTTCCCGGCGCTCCTGCCCTGGACCCTGGAGCTCCAGGCTCCGCCCTCTCCTCCCCTTCCGTTTCTCTCATCCCGAGTCAAGGGCCCTAACAAGGACGCGCGACTTTGGTCAGGGTACCCTTGCGTCCTTGCTTTTCCTTGCTCTTGCGTCCGTGAGGGTGTCGTCGTCCGCCGCCCCAAAACTCCCAACTTCGGCTTCCAAGGGTCTTGCGTCCTTACCGCGCGTCCTTACTAGGGCTTTCGACTGTAGCGGGGGCCTCAGGAGGCTGAACATGGTTGAGCCTCATTCCGCTATGACTTTTTTTTCACGGCGCGAGGGGCGGGCGTGTTGACAGCCCGCGGCCGAGGACAAGACGACGTGCTCCGTGACGTACGACGAGGCCCGACGCGCTGCCGTGCCTGGCTCGTTCTCTTGTTGCCGCGCACGGCTTGAGCTTGCGTTGGGTCGTACCATGCTCAGGTTCAGCGAAGAATGGCATACTCCAGCTTTCGTAATAAAAGGGAGGGGGTCTCATTTCGGGGGGGGGTCTCTTCCAGGCTATCTTGGAGGGCCTGGGGGGGTCTGGGGACGATGTTTTTTGGAGGGTTCTCCCACGGGGGGGGTCTAAAACTTCTCGTCTGGGAGGGTTGAGACCCCCTCCCTTTTATTACGAAATCTGGCATATCGATGCCGATACCCTTTCCTCGTGTTCTTCTTTTTGGG
This sequence comes from Prorocentrum cordatum, assembly GCA_963575745.1. Classification (NCBI taxonomy): domain Eukaryota; class Dinophyceae; order Prorocentrales; family Prorocentraceae; genus Prorocentrum; species Prorocentrum cordatum. The sequence goes on along the minus strand of CAUYUJ010002852.1, from coordinate 56,141 downwards.
CCTCCTGGGGGGCCATCGTAACCACATTTGGATTCGTCATGGAGTCCTGGTCGGAGCGCCCGTCTGGACTGGTCGGGGAACAGCGGTGCCGCTTTTTTTGCTCCCCACGGGGGGAGAAGGCAAATCGTTGCCTTCTTCTTGCTTCCTTGCCTGCGTGTCTTCCTAGCAGCCTCTCTCCGCCTGCTTCTCGTCTTCCTTGTGTTCGTTCTCAGGGACAGGTAAGAGGGAAACGAGGAGGCCAGTGGAGAGCAGGAGGATGAGCAGATGTGAGGGAGAAGGAGGAGACGGAGGAGGGGGATGAGGAGGAACCTGGGGAGGAGTAGGATGAGGAATCAGTAGGAGCATGAGGAGGATGCATCATTGGATGGATATGGAACAGGAGAAGGACCATGAGGAGGAGGTGGAGGAGGAGGAGGATGAATGAGGAGGAGGAGGAGGAGGAGGAGGAGGAGGAGGAGGGAGAGGAGGAGGAGGCGGAGGAGGAGGAGGAGGAGGGGGAGGAGGAGGAGGAGCGGGGGAGGAGGGAGGATGATGATGATGCTGCTAATGGTGCTCAAGAAGGGGAAGGGACAGAGTCAGGCAGAAGCAGGGTCTTCAACGCCATGGGGACTCAGAAATTGAAGCTTAGTACACGCGATAACGACTTAGAGCGATACGTGACATCGGAGAGAGAACAGTTTGAGAAGCAAGTGGAGGAGGGGGAGAGGGAGGAGGGGGTCGATGAGGGCGAGGACAATGAATAACACACGCTGAGAATCACGATGATGACGATCATGAGGGAGACGAGCATGTGACATGATGACGAAGATGACGATGCTGAGGAATGTCGATACTGGTGCTGATGTAACTGCTGTTGGTAGTAGTAATGACGACGACGCTGCTGCTTCTGATGATACGTTTCATGGCGACACTGATGCTGATCATGGTACTGGTAGCGATACTGATAATGACGATAATCATGTCCATGGCGATGTTGACGATGATGATGATGACGATGATGATGCGGAGGAGGAGGACGGGGAGCAGGACGAGGATGAGGATGATGATGAGGATGAGGATGCGAAGGGCGGGAGGAGGACGACGACGATGATGCTGATGATGACGATGATGATGATGCTGATGATGCTGATGATGCTGCTGTTGATGATGGTGGTGATGATGATACTGATTCTTATGATGCTGCTTAGGATGATGATGACGACGATGATGATGATGCTGACGATGATGATGATGATGATGATGATGATGATGATGATGATGATGATGATGGTGATGAGGATGAGGACGCGGATGAGGATGGAGAGGATGCCTCGAGCGAAACGTTTGTTTTGTCCTATAGATCGCCCCCCTCCTGGGAACCAGAATTCAGAGGATGTCTCAGAAGGAGGAGGAGGATGAGGAGCAGAAGGAGGATGAGGATGAGGATGACGATGAGGATGCGGATGCGAAGGAGGGGGAGGAAGAGGAGGATGAGGCGGATGACGATGATGATGTTGCTGATGATGATTCTGATTCTGATGACGACGATGATGATGCAGCTGCTGAGGCTGAGGCTGCTGACGATGATACCGATGATGATGCTGCTGCTGATGATGTTGATGATAATGATGATGCTGCTGATGCTGATGCTGATGCTGATGATGATGATGATGATGACGATGATGATGATGACGATGATGCTGATGCTGATGCTGATGATGATGCTGCTGCTGATGATGATGATGATAATGCTACTGCTGCTGCTGCTGCTGATGATGATACTGCTGCTGATTCATTGGATGATGCTGCTGATGATGCTATGATATGATATGACATGATCTGATATTATGATGATGCTGATGATGCTGATGATGCTGATTATGATGATGATGATCATGCTGATGCTAATGATGCCGATGATGATGCTGATGCTGATGCTGATTATGATGATGAGGGTGATGATGGTGAGGTTGATGATGATGATGATGCTCATGATGCTGCCGATGCTGATGACGATGACGATGCTGATGATGCTGCTGCTGATGATGCTGATGCTGCTGATGATGATGCTGATGCTGATGATACTGATGATGCTGATGATGATGCTGCTGCTGATGATGAGGAGGATAAGGATGAGGATGAGGATGATGATGAGGATGAAGATGATGATGATGTTGATGATGATGATGCTGATGATGATTATGATGAGGATGCTGATGCTGATGATGATGTTGATGATGATGATGGTTATTATTATTATTATGATGATGACGATTATTATGATGATGATGATGCTGATGATGGTGATGATGATGATGTCGATGATGATGCTGCTGCTGCTGATGATGATGATGACGATGATGATGATGATGCTGATGCTGATGCTGATGCTGATGATGATGATGATGATGATGATGCTGCTGATGATGATGATGATGATGATGATGATGATGATGATGATGATGATGATGATGATGATGATGATGATGATGCGGATGAGGATGAGGATGAGGATGAAGCTGAGGATGAATCTGAGGATGCGGATGGGGATCAGGATGAGGATGAGGATGGTGAGGATGGGGATGGTGAGGATGGTGAGGATGCCTCGAGCGAAACGTTTGTTTTGTGCCACAGGTCGTTCCTCGCCTGGGGGCCAGAGTTCATACTCTTGCGTCGTTTACGAGGGGCCGTGGCCCGGGGGGAGCGGACGCAGCGTACTTTACTAGCGATCGTGGCCTCGGGAGCGCGGGCGCAGCATAGCTTGTGGGGATCGTGGCCCCCTGGGAGCGCGGACGCAGCGTACTTTACAGCGCGGACGCAGCGTAACGCACGGGGGATCGTGGCCCTGGGGGGGGGGAGGGGGGCGAACACAGCGCAATTTATTTGACAATGTGGCCCTGGGAGCGCTGACACAGCACAATTCACGAGGTAGCGCGGCCCCGGGAGCACGGACGCAGCGTAGTTTACAAGGGATCGTGGCCCAGGGAGGGCGGACGCAACGTCATTCACGTGGGATCGTGGCCTTGGGAGCGCAGGCGCAGTGTAATTTACAACGGATCGTGGCCCTAGGAGCGCGGACGCAGGGTAATTTACGATGGATCCTGGCCCTGGGTCAGGGACGTCCCGTGGCGCGTTCCCTGGCACGTTCCCTGGCACCTTCAGTGGCGCGTCCCGTGGCGAGTCCCCCTGGCGCGTCGTGCGGCGCGCCCCCTGGCACGTCCCGTGGCACGTCCATTGGCACGTTCGGTGGCGCGTCCCTTTGGCACGTCCCGCGGTGCGTCCCCATGGCACGCCCTGGCACGTCGCCTGCGGCGTCCCTTGGGGCGTTCCGCGGCACGTCCCCCTGGGACGCCCCCCTGTCACTCAGCTCTGGAGCAGCTATCACGTGCTCAGGCAGCTCGAGCTTAAGATCCAGATCAGTTCGGCCAGGACTCGGATGCAAAGGAGGACTCGATCCATAACGCTATAGAGCACAATCGCGGCATGGCACATCGCAATTCAGCACGGCGCAGCGCAGCACAGCCTTTGGCACGGTACATCAAGGTCCATACACTCAGCTTTGTAACTTGGCACGTTCCCTGGCACGTTCCGTGGCGCGTCTCGTGGCGAGTCCCCCTGGCACGTCGCGCGGCGCGTCCCCTGGCCTCTCCCGTGGCACGTCCGTCGGCACGCTCCGTAGCGCGTTCCCTTGTCACGTCCCGCGGTGCGTCCCCATGGCACGTCTCCTGGCACGCCGCCTGGCGCGTTCCTTGGGACGTTCCGCGGCGCGTCCCCCTGGCAGGTCCCCCTGTCAATTCGCTCTGGGGCAGCTACTATGTGCTCAGGCAGCTCGAGCTAAGATCCAGATCAGTTCGGTCAGGACTCGGATAAAACGGAGGACTCGATTCACAGCGCTATAGAGCACAATCGCGGCATGGCACATCGCAATTCAGCACGGCGCAGCACATCACAGCCTTTGGCACGGTACATCAAGATCGATACATTCAGCATTGCGGTTGCCCGTCACCCCATCGGGTGTCTGTGAAAAACGCTGCCATGTTTTGTTACAGTTCTATACTCCTTTCCGGGTCCGTGGGTCGATCGTGTTGAACACGTTGCCATGCCTTACATTTCAATGTTCCTTTCTCCAGAGCGTGAATTACCTACCCCGCTTTCGCTTCCAGGCAAAACCAAGCCATACCACGCGCCTCCTCGTCAAGCGGCCTGACCAGTACAGGCTGCAATTTGGCATCGTTTGGAATTTCTTGGAAGCGAGGGTGGTCAAAAGCGAGGTAGGTTTGTTTTCCCCGATCATTTGTTTCCCGCCCCCTCGTGGCCTCCAAGAGGCCCCGAAAGATGCCCCCCATTCGTCTCCGCAGCGGCTCCGAGGCCTCTCCAGGGCGCGACCCTTTCGTCTTCTCCGGGGAGCTCTCCTCTGGGCTTCCCTTGGGAGTGGGCCTTCCAGCTTTCTCCAGGAAGGCGCGCGGGCTCCCCGAGGAGGACGTCCGACCTCGATTGGGTCTTCCTTCTTGTCCTTCTTGTCCTGCCAGAGGGTCCACATTGCCGGGGATGGGCGAGCTCGTCGGGAGCCGCAAGTCAACCAGGGAGGAAGAGGAGGGGAAGGACGACGCGGGGGCAGGAAGGAGGAGAGGGGAGGATGAGGAGGAGGATGAGGATGAGGAGAATGAGGAGGAGGAGGAGGAGGAGGTGGATGAGGAGGATGAAGAGGAGGAGGAGGATGACGAAGAGGAGGAGGAGGAGGACCAGTCTAAATCCCAGACTCGTCAACGATATTACTATAAGCCCTTGCTTCACATTCCCTCTTCATAGTAACTTACAAATGATCATTTTCATTGAGGGAAGTTCCCCGTTGGAAGACAAACGTCTGAAAATCTGAAACTGCGCCAAAACACTATTCCTGGGATTTCAACGCCGCGAGTCACCGTTACTGTTGCGTTTTGGCGACCCTTGATCGTGCCAGAACACCATTCCTAGGACTGCACCACCATCAACGTGACCGTTGCGCCCTGGCATGCCGACATTGTGCCAAAACACCATGTCAGGGACGTTCGTTACCCATGATAACCATTGAACCTGTTGCAAACTCTTCATCCGAATTTGCGCGGCGCCAACGGGAGAGCCGCATTCGGAACCGCCATCAGCCGTGAAGCTCTTGCAAGTTTTCCCAGAAAGGGCTCTGGCCCAGGGTTTCTTTAAGAGGTCTACCCCTGGCCTCGACTTGCGTAGGGCCGGCGAATATATTTTGCCATAATTAACCAGGTCGCGTAGGGCCGACGAATTAAACAGTTGAGGAAGTCTCGAGCGAAACGCTTGTTTCGCAGAATGTGTTGAGGATGTCTCGAGCGAAACGTTTGTTTTGTGCTATCGACTGCTCCTCTCCTGGGAACCAGAATTCAGATAATGTCTCAGGTGAAATGCTTGGTTTCATGTGCCCAGGTCTTGAGGACATCTCGAGCGAGACGCTTGGTTTCACGTCCAGGTCGCTCAGGTGGATGTCTAAGATGAAGATGTGTTGAGGATGTCTCGAGCGAGACGCTTGTTTTCCCGTGCCCAGGTCGCCCAGGCGGATGTATTGCATGGGGATATGTTTAGAACGTTTTGAACAAAACTCTTGCTTTCCTGTGCTCAGGTCGCCCAGGCGGATGTCCAGCATGAAGATGTGTTGAGGATGTCTCGAGCGAGACGCTTGTTTTCACGTGCCCAGGTCGCCTAGGCGGATGTCTAGCATGAGGATGTGTTGAGGATGTGTTGAACGAAACGCTTGTTTCACGTGCCCAGGTCGCTCAGGCGGATGTCTAATATGAAGATGTGTTGAGGATGTCTCGAGCGAGACGCTTGTTTTCACGTTTCCAGGTCGCCCAGGCAGATGTCTAGCACGAAGAGGTGTTGAGGATGTGTTGAACGAAACGCTTGTTTTCACGTGTTCAGGTCGCCGTGGCGGATGTCTAACATGAGGACTTGGGCGGGACCTCTCGAGCGACACGCTTGTTTTCACGCGTCAAGGTTGCCCAGGCAGATGTCTAGCATGAGGAGGTGTTGAGGACGTCTCGAGGAGACACTTGTTTTCGTGTGTCCAGGTCGCCCAGGCGGATGTCTAATATGAGGATTTGTTGAGTATGTCTCGAGCGAGACGCCTGTTTTCATGTGTCCATCACCCCCGGGCGGATGTCTGAAGTGAGGATTTGTTGAGGATGCCTCGAGCGAAACGCTTGTCGCAGTAGAGTGCGTCGCAGTCCAACCCCGCCCCTCCGTGGGGCGTCCCCTGGCGCGCTGGCGCGTCCCTTGGCGCGTCCCTTGCAACTTTCTGGCGTGACGTGCCCTGGCACGTCCCCTAGCACGTCACTCGGCGTGGCCCGTTCCCTGGCTCGTTCTCCGTCGCTTTTCGTGGCTCGTCCCCAGGCGTCTCCCCTGCCCGTTCCGTGGCGCGCCCTTTGCAACGTCTCTTGGCAGGACGTCCTCTGGCTCCATGGCACGCGCTTTGGCACGTCCCGTGGCAGGTCCCTGACACGTCTAGGGCACGTCTCCTGATACGTCCACTGACACGTCTCCTGGCGCATCCCCCATTGCGCCCATGGCACATCCTGTGGCCTGTCCGTGAGCTTGTGCCCCGTGTCGTGTCGTTCCTTTTCCGAGCAGAGTCGGATTTTGAGGTCGAGTTGATTGAACGTCCTCCACGTTTCCACTTCAACTAGCTCTGGGGCGGTTACTATGTGTTCAGGCAGCTCGAGCTGAAGATTCAGACCAGTTCGGTCAGGACTCGAATGCTAAGGAGGACTTTATCCACAGCGCCACTGCACAATCGCGGCATGGCATCGCAATTCAGCACGGCACAGCACAGCAGAGCCCTTGGCACGGTACATCAAGATCGATCTATTCAGCATTGCCATTGCCCGTCGTCCAATCAGGTGTCTAGAAAACGTTGCCATGCCTAACATTTCCAAATTCTCTTCCGGGTTCGTTGATCGATCATATTTACGATGATTGTGCGCGGTGCTGGGACGAGAGCCACATTTTGAAAGCGGATCGCCCTCCATCTGTGAAACTCTCGCAAGGTTTCAAGGACGAATGTGCGCGGCGCTAAGGCGAGAGCCGCATTTTGAAAGCGGACCGCCCTCCATCCGCGAATCTCCCGCGAATTTTGAAGACGAATGTGCGCGGCGCCAAGGCGAGAGCCACATTTTGAAGGTGGATTGCCCTCCATCCGTGAAGCTCCTGCACATTATCAAGACGAATGCGCGCGGGGCTAAGGCGGGAGCCACATTTTGAAAGCGGGCCGCCTTCCAACCGTGAAGCCATTTCAAGTTCACAAATTTCAAGCTTCAGGATCGCACATGGTGATGAAGTCTCATGCGAAACGTCCGGCCCGCCTTGGGAACGGGCCTCGGGGTGCGACAGGTATGATATACCTATCAGGAAGAGGGATGGAAGAAAAGGAGGAGGAGGAGGAGGAGGAGGAGGAGGAGGAGGAGGAGGAGGAGGAGGAGGAGGAGGAGGAGGAGGGGGAGGAGGGGGAGGAATAGGCGGGATGGCAGAACCCGATATTTCTGACCTCCGATGATCCCACGGCCAGCGCCGCACGCAGGCGTCTCCTGATGCACCCCGGGTGGGCACCTCGTCAAACCATCGCCGCGAGCGCCCGAGTCTGCCTGCCGCCTCGGCCCTCCCGGGCAGGACTGGACTGGGCTGGGACCGGGAATCCAACTGATCCCTCAACCAAATGTTGCCCGACTTCGCAATGAACGCTGCCGATCAGTCGCCAGGATTCTGAGACGCACTGCATGCCACTGCCTGGGAGATTATTTTGGTATCCTCTGGCGCGAAACGGTCCTTACCCGCCCCCCCCACATGCTCGTGCTCGCGCACATACGGTAGGTTCGTGTCGTGTCGACCGGCGGCGACCCCGCCGGCGACGTTCAACCTTGAACGCCGCGGGCGACCCAGAATCGTTCGATGTGGAACGATTTGGACGTTTCGGAAACGGCCGATCGCTCAAGGTCGAACGATCCCCGCGGTGTCGGAAATCAACGCCGCGGGGTCGACACGACGCGAACCTGCCGTATTTTGGCGATCGCAGCGCACCCCCGCCCCGACGTGCCCAGCCCCGCCCAGGCGTTGTCGCCACGTGCCCGGTACACCTCAGGCGATGCTTAAGAAAACTTAAGTTTTCGGCCAGAGACTCGATTATTCTTAACGTTTCAATGTAAATCCCAAGATTTTGATAGAAGTTCTGGGTTTTATTCAATTTCTGAGACTATGAATTTCTTAACCCATGATTTCTTAAGCATTTCGCAGGGTGTACCACAGTTAGCGCAAACAACGATCTCTCCGGCCGTCTGCCCGGCACCGTGTCTTCTGCAGCGCGGCGCGCCGCCCCAGACGCCTCCGACGCAACCCCCGGCCAGGAGGGCGAGGAGGACGAGGACGACATCGACGTGAGGCAGCGGGTGCGCCAGCTGCCCGTGTCGCTGGACCGCCCCCCCCCGCTTGCCCTCGGCCTCTCCCTCTCCCACTCCCGTCCCTCCCGTCCCTCCCTCCTTCCCTGCTCCTCCCTCTCCCCTGTTTCCCTCCCCTCACCCCCCCCGCTGGCGGGGACAGGGACTCCTCCTCGGATCAAGCCCGCTCTGTTTTGACGGACGTTGGTCCGTCCATGGTATTCCTTGGTATTCCCGCTCACCGGGTTACGGCGCTATCTTCTGGGAAATGGTCGTTGCGCGCTACTATGCGGGATGCCAGCATGGACAAACGAGCAAAAGGCAGGCTTCCGAATCGTCCGCGCAAGAGGTGGGCTGACGATATTTGCGCCGACCTGCAATCGCAAGGGTATGATGCGAGACATGACAATTGGTTTCTTTTGCCTGTCTCGGCTGAGAAGTGGCCGGTGCTTGAAGGCGGCCTCCTCGACGTCCCACGTGAGCGCTACGGCGCTGCGCGCCTGTCCCTGTAGTCGGGGCAGCACTGCTGAGGCGGCGCCCTCCTCCCCCATCCTTCACGACTCAGCAGTGGAAATTGTTCAAGGGACCTCCCGCCCTGCCCGCGCGGGCAGTTTTTTTTGCAAGCGCGGGATCTCGAGCATCTGTTGTTTTTTCCCGGGGAGGGCGAAGGCCCAGGGCCCTCTTCTGGCAGGCTTTAATCGGGGATGCCCCTCTACAGGAAGAACATTCAAAAATAGTATAAACATAGTCGGATGACGTTTTTTTTTTTTTTTTTTTTTTTTTTTTTTTTTTTTTTTTTTTTTTCTTCCTTTTTGATTGTGTTTTTTGTTTTTGACTATTTGGGATTATTTTGATTATTTTCTGTATAATTTTAAAACTTTCGCCCAACATCCGCCTGTAGGACCTAATAGTAGGTGAGCGGTCCCCCAGTGCTGGACCCAGAGGGGCTGGCGACTGTCCGTTCGATAGGGGAACGATGGCTCGAAAAATTTTGGCTTAAAGTGCTCGTTTTCTTAGTCATTGTTTTGCCGATCGGCGCGGGCCCTCGCGCCCCCCTCCCCCCCTCCCGTTGCAGGACGTCGCAAGAAGCAGAGGTCTGGAGCCAGACCCCCCCCCCCTTCCGCCCAATGTCGAAACGCTGAAGAAAACGTTCGTTGAAGGCTGTGGAGGCGCAAGCGTTTGCAAAACAGTGTCCGCCCCCAGCCCCTGTGCGCAGCCCGGCGCCGCGCATCAGCCGCGGCTTGGGGCGAGGAAGCGTTGCAGCGCACCGAGGCCTGTATGCAGACCAAGGGGGAAGCTAAGCATAACGTCGATGAGTTCGGACTGGCCGTGGCCGATGAGTCCAGTGCTACGCTTGACGGGGGCCAGACGGACTCCGACAGGCAACGCGACGAGCGCAGGAAACCCATCGCGGAGTTGAGGCAGCAGGCTGCCGCGCTACAGGGTGCAGTTGGTGATGGCGAGGGGAGCAGGGATTTGAAGAGGGCTCGTTCGGTTGCGACGCGTTCTTCTTCCGTGCGTTGTCAGGGAGCCACAGCATTTTTTCTGGCTTCCCCCCCAGCTGGGAAGGATTGCGCGATGGATGGATAATGTCACCAAACGCATCGCGGTGGACGGACTTCTGAACAATGCTCCGAAGAAGGACTGCGAGGAGGCAATCCAATTATGTCTCGCTGGGTTGGGGACTCGTGGAAACGACGGGGAACGTGCATTTTCTTGCAACAGGTGTTACTGGTTTAGATGTACGCATATCGTTTGCTTCAAGGGAGCTTGCCACGTAAATCATCGCAGACAGTTTTGAAAGCAGCGCAACTTTCAATGTGACAGGAAACGCAGACGATCGGCATAGTTCAATTTGCATCTGGCGAACGAGCATGGGCAAGTCTTTCATGCAACCTGGCTGTTTGCACAACGTATCGTGCAGTCTAAAGTGGCGCAGCACATGGATGTCATGGGTGTGACGGCTAGCAAGCGCAGCGGCATTGTATCGGTCGGCTCGTTTGATGTGCTCAGGTTGTCATTGGGTCACGACGGCGCATGTGGGTGAAGAGAACGTCATGGGCCTTGGTGTCGGCGATGTGCAGCGGGGCGTGCAACCTCTGCTCGACGAGCTTGCGGCGCATTTCAAGTGGGAAACGCAGGCGTTGGACGCGTGGTTTGCTTCGGCGCGCAGCCGACGCGACTCCCCCCAGTCATTCATTGGGGGGGCAATTTCACGCTCGCCGATTCCGGGGCGGCTTGGCAGTGAGAGGAAATTTTTTTGAGAGTTTTGGGATTGCCCGTCTTCCCGGGGCGACGCGGGCGGTCGCGAGCAGGAGGTCGCGTTTTGGATTCCGAACGGATGTTTTGGACGAGTGGGGTGCGTCATATTTTAGCGGGTCTTTCGGGGGTGTGTCTGGGCGTTGGCTTGAGGCGCAGCGCGCGCGCGACGTGTTGGCGACGTGCGCGGTGTTTGGCTGCGGGGGCCGCGGCGGCTGCGAGGCCGAGCCAGGTCGTGAACTTGCGCCCCTGGAATTCGGCAGGGCTGTTCTGGCGCGATATCAGCATGCAGAGGGCGATGCAGAAGATCGTCGATCGCGTGTTCGAGCAGGGCGAGGTGATCGGTGCCCGGGAGACGCATGGCGACGGCGTGGGTTCCAGTGAGCACCCTCGACAATTATATTTTCAAATGGTTGGTTTTTCTGAAGCACCGTTCACTGCTGCAGCTGGCGGGGTGGTCGCGCGGGCAAGTGCCCGACGAAGTGCGTCGGCGCGTTTTAGTTCCCGGGCGAGCTCGTGTCAGTGGAGTTGCGCAGTCCAGGGTGCAGCGTGGCATTCATTCGCGCGGAGCTGGGGCGGGGCAGCTCGCGCAGGAAATTGCGCCCTCACGGCGGATCCTGAGTGTCGTCGGGCTGAAGAACAACCGTATTATTGCAGTGTCGGGGGCGCCGAGTCTGTGCCGGGGCAGAGGGGCGGGGCGAGCATGTTTTTCGAGGACCGCCATGCGCGGCGGCAAGGTAGCGAGGTTTCGGACGTCACATTTTCATGATTTGGATGAATGTTACCAGCGTTTGCACGCTCGGGGCCTGGGCAATCTGACCGCGAATGGATCTTCTCCGCGTCTCGACCGCGCGTTGCGATGCGCCGATGGAGACGCGCGCTCGGGGTATTAACGCAGGGGCGATAGAGGAGCTCCCGGGCCCACTCGTCGGCGACCGCCCCCCGTTAGCAGCGAGAGTTTCGCGCGAGAGGTCGTCGCTGCATCGCGCGCGCTCCGCGCCGCGTCGTGCGGGGGGCTTCGAACGGGCAGTGGGGCAATTGATGGGCGCGCTTGCTTCTCCGAGCCGTTGCTGGGCGCGTGTTTCCGAAGCGAAGCACGTCGCCCGTGCTGTCTGCGTTGACTATCGCGAGCGATCGTTTTTCAGCGGCGCGCCTTTTGCCGGTGGGAGGATTTCTGGAGTTCCGCGGGCCTTCGGGGGCGACGACTTTGGAGACGGGCGATGTTTTTCTGCGAGCGGTCGAGGCGGCGCCGCAGCTCCAGCGCTGCTCGCGGGGCGGTGCGTCGTCGGCGTCCATGCCCCGCTTGGCGGCTATCCGCAAGGCGTTGCAGGCGGCGTTGGCCGTCGACGACCTCGCAGAGAACGCAGAGATCGAGAATGCAGGGATCGAGACGACTTGCGTGATGCGGGGCCCTGTGAAGGAACTTGCCGCGCGCGACCCCGATCGCGGACATTTGGGCATCGAGGCCGCGAAGGGCCCAGCTGGGTTCTTGATCCCGTTGCCGTCGATGACCAAATGGGGGGATCTTGGGGCGCGACGTGTTCCGAAGGGCGCGTTGTTGTCGCTGGGGCGGTGAATTCTACGCGGGCGTTTTCTAATCGTTTTGCCGCAAGTAAGAAGATTGCTCGATTTCGTCGCGTCCGCGACGGCGGTCCGAAGCTGCGCGCGTTCTGCGCTGGGTCCAGATGGCGCCCCATGCGGGGCGTGGCCGGTGAGCGCGAGGGCGTTGGTCGTTTTGCGCGGGGCGCGTATAAACTGGATTATTGTTGGCAATGCGCAGGGTTTCCTCTACGTGGGTGTCTCGCGGTTATTGCCGCTGCGCGCGGCAGATGATGGGGCCTGCAGCCCGAGCGACGTGTGGCCGCTCTCAGGGGCGAGCTCCGACGCCGAGCTCTGCGCGAAAGCTCTTGCGCATCGTTTCAGTTCAGTCGTCGCTGATCGGGCAGGCACCCGCCGGCGCGGTCTCACGCGAGGGGTGCGCGCGATCGCGAGCGTCGTGGGCGCGGGGCCGCGCGCGGTGGCAAGGTCGTATTTCGAGGGTGACGAGTACGCGCTTATCATCTCCGATTTCGCCTCCGCCTTCCCCTCCGTCGCCGGGCCTGTCATGTGGGTGGCGCTGAAGGCGATCGAGGCTCTGGCGCGCGTCGTTCGCGCGATGTGGGTTCTCTACCTTGGTGACCTTCAGGTCAAGAGGTGGCGCGACGGCGTGCGATGTGCGCTTGTGGCTGCTTCCCCGGCCCGCCGAGGCCGCCCGCTGAGCCCCGCAATTTTCGGCTCGGCGACCGACCGCTTTAGTGGGGTGCTGCAGCGAGACGTTGGCTAGAGGGAATTTTCTAAGGGATGCGCTGATGACATTGCCTTGGCATTGGGCGATCCGTGGGCCTCGGTCCAACTGTGGGCGGCGCGTGAACGCGTCGGTCAGTTTTCGAAATTCTAGACGCTTTCGAGATGATGAAATACCCTTATGCGCTCCACGCTCCTGAAGTCCGATGGCATTGCCCACGTGGCCCCCCCCCCCCGCGACGGCGCCGCGCGCCACGACTTGCCGACTTCACGTGTTGGGTCCTCGTCTGGGGGCGTTTGCATCCGACGCATCCTGCATCTGTTCAAATGTTCTGCGGCTATCGGCTGCGCCTCCTCTCCTCCTCTCCTGACGCCGCCGACGACTTCTGAGGGGTGGCGACGCCCGCAGTGTGGCTCTGGCCAATACCTTGGCACACCTCCTGGGGATGAGGTGCTTCCCTCCCGCATTGCGGGATGATGCTGTGCTCGCTTGGATGGCGTGGGCTCTCGGACAGTGGCGTCTTGCAGGCCTGGCCTTCCTCGTCGTAGCCGTTCCGCTCTTCGGCGCCGTCGCTCTGAAGTGCGGCTTCCAGTTCATGTGGTGCATACTGTGCCGGGTTCACGCTTCTCCTGGTCGACGTTGCCCCCCCGGCGTGGCCGGCTCGTCTGACTCGGGCGCGGTGATGTGGTGTCCACCCGTGACTGGGCCCTGTCGACTCGCCAGCGAGCACATGGTGCTCAGTGAGTGAGGCCTCCTGCTTTTCTTCCCCTCCTTCGTTGTTATGCCTCTTCGCCCCGCTCTTCCCTCCTTTCCCCTTTTCTTCGCCCTTGGCCCACCTGGGTGCCTGGTGCTCTGTTTCACTCCTTTGGCCCCCGCGGTCGTGGGCTTGGCCCGTAGGCCTGGCTGAAATAATCCAGCCCACGGATCACTTTTGCCTTGGTCACATCATCTGGGCCCGCATCGTCTGCCTGGGCTCTCTCTCTGGCGTGCTGTGGCGGCTGGCCGTTGGCCCCCCCGTTGCCCCGCGTGCGTGCCGCCCCTCTCTCGCCGCCGTTTAGTGGCCGGCTTGCAGCGCGGCCTTCTTCCTTGGCACGCATTGCTTCCTGGCCATGTCTCGTGGGGCGCGCGCCTGCGTGTCCGTGTGTTCGGCTGTTGTTAGGGCAGCCCGACTAATATTCTGGCTGGGCGCCTCAGTCGTCCCGGTTTGCATGCTGCGCGTGATGGGTTGGCGCCCTCTCGGCTGCCTTCCTTCACTCGCCGCTTGGCTTGGAATTTGTTTCGTGCAGGATTGGTTGTGCCTTCCTGCCGGCGCGGCTGGCTGTCGTCGGGGCGGTCCGCTTTCTTGAATCTGCCCCGTGCAGGGTATGTGTTCGCCTGCTGGTCTGGTCGGCTGTTGTTAGGGCGGTCGGTTTATTTTTCTGCATGGTGCCGCTGTCGTCCTGTTCTGCATGTTGCACGTGCGTGGGTTAGCGCCCTCTTGGCGGCTTTCTCCTTGTGGCCTGGCCCGCCCTAATTAATTGCCTGTGATGGACATGCCCTCTGGACTTTTCCTTGCGGGCGCCGAACAAAAAAGTAGCCCCGCCAGCCCATCCAGAAACGACGCCCAGGCGAGTGGAGGGTCGTCATGAGGGGCTTTTCGGCGTCTTGGGTGCCTCGGGGGGGCCTCATTGAGCCGCTTGGGGTCCTCTTGGGGGCCTCCTGGGGGCCTCTTGGGGCCTCTTGGGGCCATCTTGGGGCCTCTTGGGGCCTCCTGGGCGCATCTTGGGGCCATCCTGGAGGACATCGATCAAAGAAGAGGGGGGCTTCAATTAGGGTTGCCGCCCAGGAAGCCAACATTGGCCAAAACCTTCGTAAAATCAATGATTTTGGCTTCCTCGTCGACGCCGTTTTGGACGCCCTGACACCTCCCCGCCCCTCCCGTCCAGGTCCGCGGGGAGGGGGTATGGGGGAGGGGTAAAACACTCCCCGAAGGGCAAGAGGGAGGGGTGGAAGACGAAACGCCCTAAACCACCGACGCCCAGAGGGCTGGTGGGATTGCTTCTGAATGGCAGGACATGCGTGGTAGCGCCCTCGGGGGGAAGCTTCGACGCGGGCGGGATGCGGGTGCAGCTCGGGCATGGCATTCCAGCTTGGCGTGCTTTTCTGATTCGGCATTGAGGGAAATATTCTGGATTCTTGTTGGGGCTTCGCGCAGACGACCGAGGTTGGGCCGGCGCTGCCGAGGGTGCTCTGCGGGTCGTCCGCTTGGTCAGTCGCTGAACCTCCCGAAGCTCCACGCCTTCTTGTTATTTTTGAGTTTTGGGACAGCCACTTTGTTGTTTCGTTGTAGGTCAGGGCGCCGCCGAGGACAGTCAGGCGCGCAGAGCTGAGCGCTGCCGGGTCTTTCATTCGAGGTCCTAGTCTGTGGGCGCCAATGAGTTTGTTCTACCAGTTCCTGGATGCGATTTTCCGATTTCGTTAAAAGGCCACTGAAGCGATATGCCTGTCCAGGATGACCGGGACATGCTTGACTTATACTTCCGACGCGCAACGCAGCGCTCGTGTCCTACAAGAAGGAGGGGAATAATGCGCATACGCGTTCTTAGTGCTCCCACGAAATGACTGGAAGAGGCAGCCCGCTGCCGCTAAATTCAAGGCTTGTTTTGGTTAGTTGGATTCGGGTGGATTCAAGATTACGTGCGGCTTCCATTTCGATGGCCCCATCGCAGGAGCCAGCGGGCTTCTAGGAAGTCGGTATGCGCGTTTCTTGTGCCCATGATGCGCCCACTCGAACAGCTCGGTGAACTAGGGCGGGAAGCGGGTCGGTGATTTGTTCGATGAGAGCGAGGTTGGGGGGTGCGGTGGGGGCAGCCTTTGTGGCGGAGGCTTTCTCGGCCCCTCGGAACCGCTTTCCTCCACGTGCTGTTTTTTGGCTCGACGAGCACGTGATGCCGCGGGTGGTGCGCGCGACGACGCTGTCTCCGGGCGAGGCCGGCCGCTGCAGACTCTGCGAGGATTGCGGTGGCGAGGATTCGATCGAGCATTGCGCGGTGTGCGTGTTCCACTGGCATTTATTTGATTAGGTTTGGGGTGCCTGCGTCCACGCATGCCTTACATGTGTTGTTATGTTCTAGTTACATCAGTTTTAAACACGATGGTTTGTCGAGCGTGCCACGCGTACGCGGTGAAAAAGGGCGACCGACACAAACAGGGCCAACGCGAATGATACGGATGCCAATCAAGTAGACAGTCGGGTATAGCACGGGCACCGGACAGCGGCGCTGTACGACCCTAGCTTGGCTCACCGCTACCGCTGGCGATGTGTTGGGTGGGATGTAGCCCTTGGCATATGAACCCGTGCTTCTTGAGCCTTGTGGACAGTTTCTGAGCCTTGTGGACAGCTTCTTTCTGATTGGCGGGCGTCGAGGGAGTCGGCGCTTTCGAAACTGTGCTATGTCCAGAGAAGGGGCCCAGCCAGCGTGGGGAAAATGCGTTTCGCGCGTGCCCGCTCGAGGAAAATCGGCGCCCTATGTGGGATCCGCGATAAACATCGAGGTCCGCTAACCTCCACTTTTCCTTTGAAGCCAGGAAAGTGCGGAGCGTTTTTCGCGGCATCCTTGATATCACCGTGTTGTAGTTTTTTTTTTTTTTTTTTTTTTTTTTTTTTTTTTTTTTTTTTTTTTTTTTTTTTTTTTTTTTTTTTTTTTTTTTTTTCTCCCCCCCCCCCCCCCCCTCTCTCGCAGAACACGTGTATATATATACATATATATATATATATATATACACACAAGACTGCAGTGGCGCTTCGCGCCATGCACCTTGGTCCTTGAAGTTTGGTTTGCAGGCGGAATGGCAGGAAGGTCAAGCCGGCAATTTTGCGATAACTCCTGTTTTTTTTCTTGGTATCGCCGCTATAATGATGTTATTCGTTATCCTTCCTCCATGCTTATTGTTCCTTATTTTCGCCATACCCTGCGCATTCTCCACATCCTCCTCAGCTCTTTTTTGCGGAAGCTCCTCGTTGGAGAGCCTCTAGGGGCCTCACAAAAGTTGTTTCGGGCTTTCTTAAGGCCTTCTGGAGGCCTCCTGGGCGTATTCTGGGGGCCTCCGGGGGCTTCCTCGAGCCACCCTGCCTCCAACCGCCGTCTCCCTGAACGACCGAATCACGATTTGGAATTCTTCGGAGGGTGTCTTTGGGCCATCTTGGGCCGCCATGGGGCTCTCTGAGGGCCATCTTGGACCCGTGTTGTGCCGTTTTGGGGCTCTCTTGGACTGCCTGGAAGCCTTTTCGGATGGTTGTGGGGCGATTTGGGAGCCTCACAGGCGGCTTCGGACGCCCAGAAGACCGCCGTCTTGGAGCGTCGGGAAGCCGAAAAAGAGGAGAACCCCAAAATTCACCAAAAACCTTCAGAAAATCATTGATTTTTGCCTCGGGGGGCCTTCTTGGGAGTGCTCTTGGAGGCCTCTTTGGGGCCGTCCTGGAGGCCTCTTGGGCCATCTTGAGGTCACGTCGGTCCCTCTTGGAGCGCTCTTGTGCTGTCTTGGGGGTCTCTGGGACGTCTCCGATGACCCCCCTGATCGCCCTAAGTGTGATGGGAAGGCTTGGCAAAACGCCTTGCGAGGCCCGGCGGCCGCTTCGAGGCCCGTCTGGAGGGCCCCAAAGCCCCAGGTCCCGGGAGTCCGGTTTTTGGGGGGGGGATGGGTTTTCCAAACGGTTCCCCCCCGCCCGGGCTTATACAAATATAGGAAGAGGAATATATATATATATATATATATATATATATATATATATATATACATATATACATATGGAAAAGTTGATTTGTTGTGTGCCCGCTACAGGATGTCGCGTCCTGCGCGCAGGAAGTTCGAGCATGTCTCCAGCGAGACGCCCGGTTTTTGCAGAAGTGGAAGGGTCGGGGCGCTCCAGGAGGCCGCACGAGGCCTGCAGGAACCTCCAGGAGGCCCCAGGAGGCCCGCAAAGTGGCCCAAAATGTTTCTCCAGAGGCTCCAGGAGGCTCCAGGAGGTTTCAGGTTTTTTCAGGAAGCTCTGGGAGGCACCAGGACCCCAGGAGGCCCCCGGAGACCCCAGGAGGCCCCAGGAGGCCCCATGAGGCCCCGGGAGGCCCCAGGAGGCCCCAGGAGGCCCCAGGCAACAACAGTGTGACAACCATGACGACGAGCAACAACACCACTGTGATCACACCCGCTGGGGTTAGCAGCACCATTGTGACCAGCACCAGCGCATCCAGCTTCACCACGCTTACCAGCACGACCGGGACCAGCGGCGCCATTATGACAACAATGATCGGGAGCAGCATCACCACTGCGACCACAGCCTCTGGGACCAGCAGCACCACTGTGACCAGCACCAGCGCATCCACCAGCACCACGCGCACCGCCAGGATTGGGACCAGCAGCGTCATTGTGACAACCACGACTAGGAGTAGTAGCACCACCGTGACTAGCACGACGGTGTCCAGCAGTACCACGCTTAGCAGCACCAGCGCCACCAGTAGCACCACCGTGACCAGCATTGCCTCGTTCAGCTCAACACCAAGTAGCCGAAGCTCCAGCACGACAGTATCCACGACCACTTCGAGGGATACCCCAAGGGCGCTGGCGTTGGCTTCGTCAAGGGCGAGGTCGCCCGAGAGATGGGCCCGGCGAAGCCGAGGCTCGGGGCGGAGCGGGCGCCGCAGGCGGGCGTGCCGGCGCCAGCGCCAGGGGCATGGCGAGCGAGGGAGCCCCGCGAAGGCCGCGCGGAGTCCGCGGACCCCGCGAGCCACGGGCTCCGCGAGGTCAGGCGCTGGGCAGCAGGCCCAGGCCTCCCAGAGGGGATCCGAGCGAATGGGGGTTGGAGGATCCATCGCCGATGCATCGGCGATGCGGAGCGATCCTCGGTCCCCACCTGCTCAGAAACAGTCCGGGAGTGCCGAGAGGGGGTCCTCGCCCAGCGGAGGCGGCGGCGACGGTGCCGCCCAGGCCGCGCAGAGGAGGTGGAAACCAAGCGCTAGCGACCAGCGCCACGCGGCGGTCATCGTGAGGCTCGTCGGCAACCCCCGGCATGGCGGCCAGGGCGAGGGCGCGAGCGCAGTGCCGGGGGACGCCGAGGCGGCAGTGCCAGGAAGGAAGGGACGCCGCCTGGAATCAGAACTAAGACGAGGGGGATCAGAGCTGAGGTTGGGTCTCATCTTCCCCCTCCTCCTCCTCCTCCTCCTCCTCCTCCTCCTCCTCCTCCTCCCCTCCCTGACCTCGCCCGTGCCGCCTCGCCGTCGAGAGTTCGCCGCGGCTGGGCGGGTGTGCGGAGCTGCCGCCTCGTTGCCGCCTCGTTGCCGCTTCGTGCGCGGGCCGGACGTGCCCGGTGTCCGCCGCGCGGCCGCCGCGCGGCCGCCCCGTGGCCGCATCGATGCCGCCTCGTTGCCGCCTCGTAGGCTGGGCGGGCGTGCCGAGGAGTCGCCACGTTGCCGCTTCGTTGCCGCCTCGCGTGTTGGGTGCCTCCATGCCGCCTCCATGCCGCCCTTGCCGGGGATTCGCCTCCGTGCCGCCCGTGCCGCCCCGACGCCACCCACGCAGACTGCATCACGCTGCTTGCACCCCGCAGCTTTTATATGCCTCCAGTTCGCGCCGCACAGCTTACAGGACTCAGCTTGCACCGCGCAGCTTGCACCGCGTGGTACCTGCCTCCCTAGCTCGCACCACTTGGCTTACACGGTGTAGTTTTCAGCGCACATCTTACGCCGCACGATTTCCACCGTCATAGTTCACGTCACACAGCGGACACGACACAGCTCTCACTACAAAGCTTACACCTCCCGGCTTTCACTCCCACAGCGCAGCGATACTTTTTTGCGGTCCACGATGGCAAACACGCCGAATTCTGTCAGGGGCGACCCAGCAGGACTGGAGAACACACCGTACTGGAACGTCGCCCCAGGCAGCAGGAAGGAGCCGCGCGGCACACCTCTCGGCAGCCTCCTCCTCCTTCTCCTCCTCCTCCTCCTTCTCCTCCTCCTCCTCCTCCTTTTCCTCCTCCTCCTCCTCCCCTGGAATAATGGGCGGTGGGCCACGCTAGTTGCGTGTCCAGGCCGCCCAGGAGGGGTATCTAAGATGGCTAGGCCACCCAGAAATTTATCTGACATGGTGGCCCCGAGCTGGAGCCACGTGTTTCCTCGTGTCCAGGCCACCCAGAGGGGTATCTAGCATGGTTGCCCCGAGCTGGAGCCACGTGCTTTTACGTGTGCGGGCCACCCAAGGGGATGCATCTAGCATGCTGTCTGGGCGCCCCCCCCGGCGTGGGGGCCCACAAGAACCAGGCAAAATCAATACAGCGGCACCCGATGTGCAATAACCTGACGCATTTTCTTCGGCTGGTGGTTTTCCCGATTTCCCGCTCGGGCATCTAACATGGTGGTCCCTAGCTGGAACCACGTGTTTTCACGTGTCCAGGCCACCCAAGCTCGTGTCTGACATCGTGGCCCCGAGTTGGAGCCGCGGTCGCCGTCGTCGCCGTCCGCGTCGCTGTTGTCGTCGTCGTCGTCGTTTCAGCCCGCCCCTCCTCTGTGCATGTCGCCTCGGCTTCGATTCGCCTTTGTCATTCCGCCCCGCCGCGGAACATAATCCTCTCATAAGGTCTCCACTGCAGTCAGCTCTGGGCGAGCAAGGCGCCCGGGCATCCTGAGCTCGAGGCCCAGCCCAGTTCTGTCAGGATTCGGACTCCAGGGAAGATTTGAGCCACGACGCAACAGGGCACCTAACTTTCCAGATTCGCCCCCTTTCGGTTCCTCCCGCTTCCGAGCTGAATTGGATCTTGAGCTCGATTTGGTCGAGCGCCCCGTTCCTTTCGATTGCGGCCAGATCTGAGTTATGCGTTCAAGCAGCTTGAGCTTAAGATCCAGATCAGATCGATCGGGATCCTGACTCCACGGACGACGCGATCCACAATGCAATAGGGCACAGTACTTCAACGCGGTATAGCGCGTCTCAGCTCATCGTTGCACAACACAGCACAGCCCCTGGCAGTGCACATCACCATCGCTGGCATGAGCATTGCACTTGCCCGCCGCCCACACTTAGTGTCTTGTGCAATTCCCATGCTCCACATTTCTAGTCCCCATTCCGGGTTCGTGGGCCGATCATGTCTCCTGGTTCAAAAAAACGATTCTTTTCGGTGTTTCAGAACGGTGTTCCCGGTGCGGCGTGGGCCTCATGTTCGGACCGGCGCTTTGCATCCCCGTCCTTCAGAACAGCGCTCTCGCCCCAGCGCGGCTCCGTTTTTCTGGGTCCGAGTCCGTCTTTCCCTGGCCCTCCTTCTCCTCCCGCTCCTTCCTCTCTGGTTTCTGCTGCTGGTGTTCGCCTCGCGCCAGCGCGGGCGACTCTCCTGAAGCCGAGTCTGTCTTCAGCGTGGTCGCCCCCGTCATTGCCACTCCGCCTTTTCCTGGTCCTCATTTTTTCCCTACCCTTCCGCTTTTGTGTTCTGGCTGCTGCTGTTCGTCCTCATCCTGTTCCTCCCGTTCATCGTCCTGCTCACCTGCCACCTCTTCCTCCTGTCCATGCAGCTCCCCTCCTCTTTCCGATTGCGCAAACCACGAAGTGGTCTTTCGGTCGGAATCGCAGGTCGGCTATGACACGCGTCCGCGGATAATGAAAAATCAGCGCCATGGGAAGGGATGGGAGGGAGGGATAGGATGTCAGACGAGGTGCGAGCGCACCTAGCTTGCCTCTTCCCCCTCTTCCCTCTCCCCCTCTTCCCTCTCTCCCTCCCCTCCCTCCCCCCCTCCCTCCTTCCCTCCCTCCCCTCCCTCCCCTCCCGCCCTCCCCCCTCCCCCTCCCCCTCTCCCTCCCTGTCCCTCCTTCCCCGCCCCTCTCCCCCCTTCCCCCTCCCCTGCCTTGTGCTCGTGAGCGAGCGTGGAGGGTTTCCGCCCCCCCTCCCCCCTACGTCCGACGCCGTGCTAAATCGCAGCGTGGACCCCCGGAGGTCTCCAGCCATCACCCAGAACCCGCTTATCATCCAGCGTCGTTCCTCGACGGCACCGGATGCCCGGCGAGGGCTCCCCGGGGCCGCACGCGGCAAAGAGCCTGCCGTCGCGTTCTTTTTCGCGGCGTGGCCCTGGGGCCAGTGAGGGCTTCCTCCTCCTCCTCCTCCTCCTCCTCCTCCTCCTCCTCCTCCCCTCCTCCTCCCCCTCCTCCTCCCCCTCCTCCTCTTCTTCCTCCTCTTCCGCCTCCTCCTCCTCCTCCTCCTCCTCCTCCTCGTGGTGATTGTCTCCTGGGGAGGGCGCGGGCCCAGGGTTCTATCTCAGCTCTCAGAAAGGGCTCCGGCCCCTGGTGACAGGTTGGAAGAGGCCCGGCAGATTTCCGCTGGATAAGATTCGAGATCGAGTCCCATGCTGTGCTTCAGCACGTGCGTTTCGCGCGTGCCCGCTCGAGGAAAGTGCCCCCCGATTTCGGATCCTCGAGAAATAGCGAGGTCCGCAGACACCCCTTTGTAGTAAGCAGAGTGCAAAACGTTTTGCGCAGAATCGTCGATAAGAAACGAGGTGTGGATGCCCTTCAAATTTGCAGAAAATTAACAAATTGACTTTTTGCATGCCCGCTCGAGGATGGCGCGTCCTGCGCGAAGAAACTTCGAGGATGTCTCGAGCGCAGGTGGCTTTGGGAATACGAAAGCGCGCAAAAACCTTTGGGTTTGGGTTCTTCACGCCCCAACGCGGGACAAGCGTGAAACCATGTGGGTTCCTGACGCCCCTGCGCCGGGGAAGCGTGACAACAGTTCCCAGGGCGGGGACGCCCAAGAGCGGGACAGTGTAAGGGGTCCTAGCGTCCCAGGGCGGGACACGCGTGAGAACACTTTGGGATCCTGACGCCCAGAGCAGGACAAGCATGAAAACGCTTGGGTTCCTGACCCCCCCGAGCGGAACCATCGTGAAAACATATGGTTTCTAGCGCCCCAGAGCGGGGGCTAAGCGTGAAAGCACTTGGGCTCCGAAGGCCCCAGAGCAGGACAGGCGTGAAAACACATGGGATCCCAACGCTCCAGATCGGGACAAGCGTTAAGTCACAGGGGTTCCTAACGCCCCCGAGCGGGACAAGCGCGAAAGCGCGTGGGTTCCTTACGCATCCGGGCGGGACAAGGGTGACAACACGTCGGTTCTTCACGCCCCAGAGTAGGAAAAGCGCGAAAACACGTGGGTTCCCAACGCCTCCGAATGGGACAAGCGTGACAGCACGTGGGTTCCTAACGCCTCAGAGCGGGACAAGCGTGAAAACGCGTGGGCTCCTAACGCCTCAGAGAGAGACACGCGTGAAAAGACGAGGGTTCCTAAAGCACCAGGGTGGGATACGCGTGAAAACATAGAGGTTCCCAGCGCCCCACAGTGGGACAAGCGTGAAAACACGTGGGTTCCCAACGCCCGAAAGCGCGACAAGCGTGAAAACATTTGGGCTCGCTCCCGAGCTGGACAAGCGTGAAAACACGAGGGTTCCGAGTGCCCCAGAGCGGGACAAGAGTGACAACACGTGCTTTTTAACGCCTCAGAGCAGGACGGCGTACGCCCTTCTCCCCTCGGCGCGTCCCGTAACGCCTTCCCTGGCTCGTCCACTGTCGCGCTCCCTGGCTTGTCCCCTGGCGTTTCCCTTAACCGTTCCGTCGCGCTCCCTGTGCCCCAGCCCCTGACACGTGCCGTGGCGACTTCTCTAGCGTGCCCCTGGTAGATCCCGTGGCACGTCCATGCGCCCTGTGCCCCGTGTCGTTGCGTTCCGCGTAGGAACCGAATCGGATCATGAGCTCGAGGTGATGGAGCGTCCCGCATGTTTCGACTGCAACCAGCTCTGGGCCAGATACGCGCTGAGGAAGCTCGAGCTTAAGATCCAGATGAGTTCGGTCAGGAGTCGGAAGCCAAGGGTGACTTGATACACAGCGCTATAGAACACAACGCAATTCATCGCGGCATGACGCATCTAATTTCAGCACGGCGTAGCCCAGCACAATTTTTGGCACGGTGATCAGGATCGGTCTCTTCAACATTGCAATTGCTTGTCTCCCAATCGGTGTGTTGAGAACGTGGCAAGGCCTCGCATTTCTAAATTCCTTTATGGGTTCGTGGGTCGATCATGTTCGCGACGCGAGGATGTCAGTTCGATGTCTGTTCATGGGAGCGTTTGGGCGGCGACATTGACACGTTTGATTTCCCGCATCTTGGACCGCATCTGGACCGCCTCTGGTCCGTTCCCCTGGTCCTCCTCGCCCTTCCTGTTTTCAAGGAAGGAAAAACCACCTGGACCAGACAATAGGCGTTTACTAAGCGGCCCTGGGCGTTTACTAAACAGCCCTGCCCTGTTTGATTCCCTCTTGGGGCGCGTTTACTAAACGACTTCGCGTGTCGGGGTGGTTATTATGGGGTGGATTTCTGAAGTCTGTGTTTCTCTACCCCCCCTCTGCCTTCTTCTCGTCTCCCTGGTGACGGCGAGTCCGGTCCGAGTCCGGTCCCGGCTGCGCTCCAAGACGCGGTCCAGCGCCGGGGGGGCCCACGCAGGGCCCCCACGGCGACGGGCACCAGATGTCGCCGGACCCTGAAGCGGGACGAGCTCGGCGACGACTGCGAGCGTTCCAAAAGGTGATCGTCTTTGATTCATTGTTTTGCCGATCGGCGCGGGCCCTCGCACCCCCGCTCCCCCCCCAATTCACCACCTACCAAACCACCCCAACCCAACCCGAAGGCCTCAATTTGCCCTCCATTTCCAGTTGGGGGGGGTTGGGGAACGTTGAAAAAGCACATGGAACCCGTATCCCCCCCAGCCCGAAATTCGGGTCAAATTCGGGTCTTCGGGTTGGGTTGGGGTGGTCTGGTAGGTAGTCACCAATGGAGTAGATATTGGCTGTTTTTGGCGCCTGTTTTGAGCATGTGGAGCCTCCCCCCATGGGACGCACGGTCGCAAAGAGTCGCACTAAGCAGAGGTCCAGAGCCAGACCCCCTCCCTTCTCCCCTCCCCCCTTCCGCCCAATGTCGAAACGCCGAGTAAAGAAACGCCCCCAAGTACAAGGGAAATTATTGATTTCACCCTCCTGGGGTCATCTTGGAGGTGCCCTTGGACCTTCCGTCGTTTTTTTCGCGACGCGAGGATATCAGGGCCATGTATGTCTTCGCAATTCCGTCTTTCAGACTGCACTAGCGTGCGCTAGCGTCTGACAGTGGATGAGAAAGCGCCGACTTAGCGTCCAGTTAGTGTCGATTAGCGTCGATCAGCGTCGGTCAGCCTCGGTTGGCAGCAAGAGCCAGCAAGATGGCATGGGAGGCTCCCGCGAGTTGCCACAGGGTATGAGGATGTCCGGGCCCCGACGGGTGTAATCCCGACGACGACGCATGCTGCGTCGTCGGGCGTGGGGTGCAGCGTTACCCCAGGCCTCCCAGATGTGGTCGGAGCAGGCGTGGCCGTGGGAGCGCGCCGCGCCTCCGACGCACCGGCGATGCCGCTCGATGCGAAGCCCGATGTTCCGACCGCCGCCGCTGCCGATGCATCACCGACGTCGCCGATGCCTCGCCGGTGCAGCGGCGATGCGGCGCGATCCTCTGGCCCCAGCTCCTCCGATCCCAGCTGCGAGTCCTCCGGCAGAGCAGAGATGTGGCCCCGGACCCGCGGGGCCGCGGACCCGCGGGGCCTGGGGCCCGCAGCCGCAGCCCAGGAAGCCCAGGGCCCGGGGCTCGGGGCCCGAATTTCCAAATTCTGCCGACCCGAGGCCGAAACTCTTGGGGCCCTGGGCTTCGGGGCCCGAAGGGTCCGAAGCGCGGGGCCCGGTGCCCGGGGCCCGGGGGCCCGAAGCCGAGGCCGAAGCCTGGGGCCAGGGATCCGTGCCCCCTGGGCCTGGGGCGCGGGCTCCGAAGCCGAAGCCTGGGGCCCGGGACCCCGGGCCCGGGACTAGGGCTCCTCCTCCTTCTGCTCCTCCTCCTGCTCCTCCTCCTCCTCCTCCTCCTCCTCCCTGGTGGGGCCGTTCAGGCGTTGGATTTGTCTCCAAGTCCCTCAGGCGGCGAAGCTCTTCTGAGCCTTCAGAACCCTGCCGAGGACGCTTTTTTTGTTGGGGGGGGTTCTCTGGGAGGGAGAACTCCCCAACAGCCTCCTTGGAAGTGCTTCTTTTTCGGAGGCCTAGGTGACCCCCCGAGAGGTATTTGAACACTGCCAGAAAAATTTAAGAACAACCCACAGAAACTCCAGATAAAGAAACATTATGGGAGATCCGGGGGGGTCTTCGAACTGCGATTTTTGGGATTTGTTGGGCCCCCAGCATTTATTAATTTCTCATTCGGGTTTTTAATTGTGGCCCCCCAGAAACCGCCTCAAAACTTCTTATGTAAGCTCCCCTCTCCCCTGGGCTTCGCCCCCGACCCCCCACTCGTTTCTTAAGCATGTTTTTTGTTCCAGGTTTTTTCTGGGTGGTCCAGGGGGGGAGTCCCACACGGTTCTCCCAGTGGCACGTCCCCTGGCACGTTCCCTGGCTCTTCCTCTGGTTCTTCCCCAGCACGCTACGTGACGGGTCCCCTCGCGCGTCCACTGGTGCGTCCTTGGCGCGTCCCCTGGCGCGTCCCGTGAGACCTCCCCTGGCATGTTCCCTGGCTCGTCCCCTGGCGCGTCCCCCTGGTACGCCCATTGGCACGTCCCGTGTCGCGTCCATGACATGTTCATGGCACGTCCCCAGAGACGTCCCCTGGCACGTTCCCTGGCGCTTCTTCTAGAGCGCCCCTGGCGCGTCCTCTGGTGCGCCCCCAGGAGCATCTCCCGTCGCGTCCCTGCGTCCCCGGTCGGTTCGTCCAGTCTCCGAACCGAGTCGGACCTTGGGCTCGAGCGGGTTCAGCGCCCCGCAGGGTCCAATTACACCCAGCTCTGGGCGAGCCATGCGCCCAGGCATCCCGAGCTGCAGGTCGAGTGGGAGCTGCATGCTGAGTGGTGATCGTTTTCTGACTCACGGTTTTGCCGATCGGCGCGGGCCCTCGCATACGCCCCCCCCCCCTCCAGTGGAATTGATATCTTGGCTGCTTCTGGCGCCTGTTTCGGGCAGGTGGCGTCTCTCCTCCAGGACGCACTGCTGCAAACAGTCGCATGAAGCGGAGGTCCAGAGCCGGACCCCCCCTCTCCCCCCCCCTCTCCGCCCAGTGCCGAAGCGCCGAATGGGCAAACGCCCACCAGATCAGTTCGGCCAGGGCTCGGACGCCAAGGACGGCTGGACTCGCGACGCAGCAGAGAACCACACGGCTCTCCTCGGGCGAAGAGAACTATGCACATGCACCGATCCTGGCAAGGCCCGTCCTTGACCCTGGATCGGTGCATACGCCTTCCTGGCCAAGGTAGGAGGGCGTATGCACCGATCCTGGGCTCAGGATGGGCCTGGCCAGACTCGGTGTATGTGCATAGTTCCTTTTCCTCTCCACCACATGCAGCAGCACAGCTCAGCACAGTCGAGCACGGCACGGCACGGCGTGGTGCACAGCCCAGCCGAGCACGGCACAGCCCCCGGCAGGGTGCCCGATCACCGTTGCACGCCCGTCGCCGTGGGCCCCGGCTGCGGGGAGGACCGTGGCCCGCCCCCCCCCCCCCCGTGCGCGAAATGAGCCGGCAGCGGCAGCAGAAGCGGCAGCCGATGCCGACGCTCGCGTCAGCGCTGGCGAAGTTGACCTTGATGCCGACGACGATTCGACGACGACGAAGTCGACGACGACGATGACGACGATGGCCACGACGACGCCGCATCCGAGGACGCCGCCGCTGCCGACGAAGACGACGCCGCCGACGACGACGTTGCCGTTGCCGACGACGACGGCCGTGTTCCAGCCTCTCGACGCCCTCGCCGCTCGTCGCCGCTCGTCTCTGCCGCGGGGCCCCGGCAGCGCCTCCCGTGCGCGTCGGCAGGGGTCGCTGCAGAGGGGCGACATGCTCATAGGCCGTGGCTTCCGAATAAGAAGAAAAATCAGAAGAAGGTGATGATGGTGATGAGGAGGAGGAGGATGATGAAGCCGAGGAGGACGAGGAGTAGGTTGGAGGAAGAGCAGGAGGAGGAGGAGGAGGAGGAGGAGGAGGAGGAGGAGCAGGGGGAGGGAGCAGGAGGGGAGGAGGAGGAGGAGGGAGGAGGAGGAGGAGGAGGAGGAGGAGGAGGAGGAGGAGGAGGAGGAGGAGGAGGAGGAGGAGGAGGGAGGAGGAGGAGGAGGAGGAGGAGGAGAGGAGGAGGAGGAGAGGAGGAGGAGGAGGAGGAGGAGGAGGAGGACGAGAGGGGGGCAGGGGCAGGGGCAGGGGCAGGGTCGGGGGCAGGGGCAGGGGCAGGGGGAGGGGGTAGGGGCAGGAGGAGGAGGCGGAGGAGGAGGAGGAGGGAGGCATGGAGGATGCATGAGGAGGCAGACTTGAGGCGGATGAGGATGAGGAGGAGGATGAGGAGGAGGAGGAGGAGGAGGAGGAGGAGGAGGAGGAGGAGGATGAGGAGGAGGAGGAGGAGGAGGAGGAGGAGGCTCGAGGCGGAAAAGCGGATCCCCCCCGCGTGGGCTCGGGGGCTCGATGACAGCGTCTTCAGGTACAAGATCGGCCACGAGTACAGCAATGCCCTGGGCGCCAGTAGGACGGATATGCAGCACTTGAGCAACGACGGGACGCTCGCCTACATCGAGGCTGACGGTCCACGCGCTCGCCTCCTGTACCAAGGGGCCCGCAGCGAAGCCGACACCGTCATCAGCCCCGAGGGGATACCGAAGGCCATCACGGATATCCAGACAACACAACCACCTGCAGCCGCAGCCTGCCAGCCCAGCGATCAGCAGACCGCGATTTCGGATAGCATGTTTACGAACCTGGACAGCCCGCTCTCCGATGACCACAATGGGGTGCGCCATCAATTCCAGGATATCGGCCCAGATACGGCGGCAACGTCAGCATCTCCATCGGCGACACAGTACGACTCCAGAGCCAAGACTACACTGAAGGTTCGGTCGCGCTACAAAGCACACTGATAATAACCGTACCCGCCAGGGCATTTCCCCTATAGAGTGACACCGTGCCACCACTGGCTGTAAGCAAGGCAAGGCTGCACGGGTTGTCAGACGACGTGAAGTTGGCTTGAGGGAGCCAGGCGCAAACCCAGCACACTACCATACCAGGAGGTGCCATCCAATCCTCCTCCAAAGACAATACCACTCGCACGCCACCGGACAAAGGCACAGGGTAACAACAACACACCACTTGTGCAGGTGCCCTGCAAGCCACCTCCCGCCAAAACTGCCGTTTGAGCACCATACCACGCATGAGCACAGTATTCGGGCAGGTCACCACGCCCACAGAGGAACCACACATCGGCACGAAATCGCGATCCTCCGGGGCAGACCAACTTGGACCATCAACGTCAGCAGCATCCACTGCGAAAAGACCCGTAACTTTTCGGGACCCACGTCCACAGGTGGATCTCAGAGGCCATCGCAGACATCAGCGACCCCAAGACTACCTACGATTGGGGCGCAGACC
The DNA here is from genome assembly GCA_963575745.1 of Prorocentrum cordatum. Lineage (NCBI taxonomy): Eukaryota > Dinophyceae > Prorocentrales > Prorocentraceae > Prorocentrum > Prorocentrum cordatum. Next base: position 26,720 of record CAUYUJ010002852.1, on the reverse strand, counting down.
CCAACAACATGCCAAGATGCGAATGCGACGCTCTGAAGACCTACGTCGCGGCCTCCCTCAATTACTCCATCCGCCGCGATGCGTTCCCAGCAGCGCCGCTACTCGCGACGACCCACGAGCAGACCGTCCTGGCTCACTTCATCAACCACCAGCTGGCCGCGATGGTCGTCTACCCGAGCGCCGACGATCGCGCCGACCTGCCGACGCCAGCTGCAGCCGGTCAAGATCGGCGCGACCTCCTCATGCACATAAAGCTAGTGATATGCTACAACCCTATTACTTCATAGCCAGTGCCATTCGCTATCTCGCTCGCTCTTCCAGAGGGGCGTCGCCGACGACGCCGTCGACGAGAAGATCGTCGAGCTGATCGAGGCCCGGGGGGCCGCCCTACCTGGCAACGTTCCGCGGCAGCCTGCGAACCACGGCGTGTGCTGCAGTGGGGGGCCGCCAGATTGTAGATGCGACGGGGAATCGCCGCGCGCGCGGAGAACCGAGCGCCGTGGCGCAGAATGACAGCGCCACAGAACCCGCGTGCTCGGGCTCATCGCCTTTGGGTTCAGCGTCGCAGGCGCCGCCCGGCGCCGCTGACGCCGCCCTCAGCTGGGGCCTGTTCCACATCTGGCCCCGGCGCCTGTTCGCGGTGAAGCGCCCATGGCTGGCGGCCGCTGCCGACGCTGCTCGGCGGATGCTGGCGCCAACCCGCGTCTTGATCGCCGACGGCAACGCCTGGGCGACGGGCGACGACATCGACGACATCGGGCGCCCACCGCCGATGGCCGACATCAGTGCAAATCGCGACGACGGCGAGGTCGTGGACTACCTGGGGCGATGGCTTAGAGTGCGCGGCCAAGCAGGCCATCGACGCTGCCAATGCCATGCGCGCTGGTCCAAACCTGGCGCCGCTTTAGCAGCTGACGAACGCCGCCGCCAGCCCGAGCGGAGGAGAGCCAGCGCGTCACTCTGGCCGCCCTTCGTGCGCGTCTACTAGCCCGAGAAGCCGACCGCCCTGGCCATCGGGGCCCCCCTCTGATCAACCGCAGAAATTGAGGCGCACATCAATTTGGCTGCTGAACGGCGGCCCGTTGGCGCGTCGTCTACTTCGCGCACGTGGACTAGTTTTGCTCTTGCTGACAGCAGGCGCCGCCAGTGGCCAGTTGCTCCTTCCCGCGTCCAATCTCGGTGCTATCCTTGTGCCATGTAGTCGCGCCCATTGGGCGCTTCGCATTGCGTGTCCTGCGACGGCAGCGGTTGTCCTGCGCCGAATGCCTGCTCTCCGCGCCCGCCGCCTCGCCGCTACATGGTCGCGGCGCGCCGCGTATCCACGAGCCTCCCAGCGGCCATCGCGCGGCGCAGCGCTTGCGGCGAACGCGCTTACAACGTGCTATATTGTGCAGTGGGCCCTCGGAAGTTCAGGTCTTCAAAGCCAGCCGTGGCTTTCTCGCCGGCTGGCTCGCCGTCTCGCGGCCCCCCGCCCCGCCTCGCTGCGCTATCCGTTGCTTGCCCGCTCCTTTGGCGGAGGGGCGGGCGTGGTATATCTTGGTTGGAAGGGCGCGGAGAGGGGGTGCTCGCCGACGGCCGCCCCGGCGGGGGCCGCGACGGCCGCGGCTTCTGCGACGGCGAGCTTGCCGCGGCAGCGCGCGACTAGTGCGCGAGCCGACCCGCGCGCTCGCGTTTAGCTGGATGGCATCTCCCGCGTCTCGCCCCACCGGCAGCCGCCATTCGCGCGTGTCACGGGTGAGTCAGGCAGGCTGGGGGCGTGGGTCAATCTGCGGCAGAGACGGAGTCGCTGCCGCAGGAGGGTGCAAGCCTCCCCGTCAGCCCGCGGGAAGCCCAGAGTGGCCCCGAGTCACGTCATGAGTGCCGACTGCCCGCCTCGGCGACGGTCCGTTTCCCCGCCGCTAATGGGGGGGTTCCTCTCGCCCTTCACATCGGCGAATGTGGCCCTAGAGCCCAGCTGACAGCCGTCCTGGCGAGGGCCAGTGCGGCTGCGGCGACGACGGCTGTGAGCCCGTCGCGGGCCCGTTTCCAAGCTCGCTCCCAGTGCCGCCTACGCCAACTTGTACTTGCCACGCGCCTCGGCTACCCGCCAAATGCACGGCTGGCCGACCTGGCGCAGGCCTCGGGGGCCGCGCTGATTTCCGCGGCGGGCGGGGCGGTGGTGAGTCCGGCGCGGAGGGGCGTGCCAGACCAGTTGCGCAGGCGGAGCAGCGCCTCTGCGCCGCCGCAGCAGTCGCATGCCTCGTAATTTTCGACTGCGGCGAGGACCCGACGACGCGGCGGCCTGCCTGGGAGCTGTGTTGCTGGCGAAGCATCGTCGTGATCACTTGCTGCAGCCGACGGTCCAGTCATCTGCTTCTTTACCACCTACTTCCCACCAGTTTGACCGCCGTGCGCCTCGGCCACCTGCAAGCGCACGGCCCGCCGACCTGGCGTTGGCCAGGGCGGCCGGGCCCCGCAGCTCCGCATGTGCCTAGGCGCCGTGACACTCTCGCTGAAGAGTCGGGGCACTCGGGCGGGGTCAGATCCCCGAATCATCAGTGGTAACTCGGGTCAGGGCTAACTGGGGCTCGCTTTTCGGGATTCCGAACCCGAGTTGCCCCGGGCCCGAGTTACCCCGGATAACTCGGGCGTCCAGAGCCCCGAATCATCAGGGGTAACTCGGGTCAGGGCTAACTCGGGTTCGTTTTTCGGGAATCCAAACCCGCGTTACCCCGGGCCCGAGTTGCCCCGGATAACTCGGGCGCCCAACGGGGCTTGCATCGGGGGAAGGACTGCCAAAACAGCCTCAGGGCCACCGCCAGGAAGGCGCGCGCCTCCCCTGCGCCTGCCGGGCCGCCCCAGGCAGCCGCCAGCTCCGCGCCCGGGCGCCCTTGCGCCTGCTTCGGCGGGTGAGGGCCCCCGTTTTTTTTTTTTTTTTTTTTTTTTTTTTTTTTTTTTTTTTTTTTTTTTTTTTTTTTTTTTTTTTTTTTTTTTTTTTTTTTTTTTTTTTTTTTTTTTTTTTTTTTTTTTTTTGTTTTTATATATATATATATATATATATAAAACAAACTAATATATATATAGATATTATATATATATATATATATATATATATATATATGTATATATATATACATATATATAAATTTGTGTTGTGTGTATATATATATATATATTATATAAAGGGGGGGGGGGGCGTGCATTCCACGCTGTGCGAGCTTGGCCGTAGCCCCGCACGTGCGCCGCTGCGACTGACCACTGACGCCCCCCCTCCCCCGCGCTCCCATTTCGAGGTTATGTTGAGGTTCTGATTGGTCTCCTCCCCCTGTTCTCGCTACCGTCTGCTGTCTTTTGCCATGTGCTGTCTACTCCTGCCCGCGACTCCTGGAGCGAACGTTCCAGAAGTCGAGTGGCTCTTTTTTTGAGGGGGGGCGGAGGGGGAGGAAGGGGGGGGGAGGAGGGCCAGTGTAAACCCAAGAGTCATCAACGATGTCGGACTTAACCCTCCCTCCGAGCTCCCTCTTCGTAGGTATACAACAGTTCCTCTTCATTGAGGGACCTGCGTCGTTGGAAGGCAACCGTTTGAAGATTCTGGTACATGCCAAAACATTGTTTTCGGGATTTCACCGCCACGTATCAACCTGACTGCTGCGTTTTGACGATCTGGAATCGTGCCATAACGCTGTTTTTGGGATTCCAACACCGCGAACCAACATATTTGTTGCACCCGCATAATCCTGAATCATTCTAAAACCATTTTTGGTACACTGATCATGGGAATCCGTGAAACTCTTGCAAAGTTTGGAGACGAATGTGCGCGGCGTTGAAGCGAAAACTACATTTTCAAAAAGAGTCGCCTTCAATCCGTGAAGGTCTTGTAAATGTTTAAAACGAACGCTCGCGGCGTTAAGGCGGGAGCCGCATTTTGAAAACGACCCGCTTTCAATCCGTGGAACTCGTTGTAAATTTTTGAAACGAATGTGCGAGGTGCTAATGCGAGAATCACATGTTGAAAACGACCCGCCTTCAATCCATGAACCTCTTGTAATTTGTTTAAACGAATGTGCGCGGCGCTAATGCGATAACCACAATTTTTTTTTAAAAAAGGACCCGCCCTCAATCTGTGAAGCTCGGAGAATTTTTGGAAACTAGTATGCGCGGTGTTAAGGCGAAAACTACATTTTGAAAACCACCTGCCCTCCATCTTTGAAGGTGTTGTCATTTATAACGTTTCAGAGTCG
>CAUYUJ010002852.1:12500-17500 GCA_963575745.1 Prorocentrum cordatum | reverse complement strand
CCTTCCCCTCCCCTCCCCCTCCCCCTCCCCTCCCTCTCCCCCCCTCCTCCTCCTCCTCCTCCTCCTCCTCCTCCTCCTCCTCCTCCTCCTCCTCCTCCTCCTCCTCCCCCTCCCTCGGGCTGCACGCTGCCCGGCTCTTTCTCGTGGCGGGGCGCGGGCTGGTCTGGCCGCCCGCCCCTGGCTCTGTGCCTCGGCTGCCCGGTGCCTCGCCCTCCTGGCCGCCCCTGCCGGGGCCGCTGCGCGCCCCTGCCCCGCCTTGGCCGCCCGGGCGGAGGCGCCTGCCTCGCCGCCCCCCAGCCGCGACCGGGGCCGCCCGCTGCGGCGACGCGGCGGCCTTCTGCAGGCCTTTGGTCCTGGGCTGTCTGCCCGCTGCCTCCGCCCGGGGCGGCTGCCTCTCCCTGCTGGGCGCTGCCTGCGCTCCGCGCCCCTCTCCCGCCTGGCCAGGTGGCTCCCGCCCTTCCCTCGCCGCCGCCCTCCCTTCTCCCGGGGCTTCCTGGTCCGTGCTGGGTGTTCCTGGCCGGCTGGTCTGCCGCGCGCCGCCTCAGGAGTGCCTTGCAGGTCATCCGCGATCCCGGCGTTCGCGGTGCTTGTCCGCTGCTCTGTCTTCCCCGGTCTGGCAGCCGCTTTGTGTCCTTTCTGCCCCTTTCGCCCTGCCTGGCGTGCGGGCCGACCCCTCTTCCGAGGTGGTCCCGAGTTGGCCTTCCCCCTCTGGGCTGCCTCGCGGGTCATCTGTGATTTCGGCTCCCCTGGGCTCCACGCTGCGCCGCTTCGCCTCCTGCGCTTCCACCCCCTCCGCGCCGCCGCCCTCGTCTCCCGGGCCGCCCCGCCCTGTCTGGGCGCTCCATGGGGGGCTGGTCCAGCATGTTCCGCTTACTGGGTGCCTTGCAGGTCATCCGCGACCTCGGCGTCCACGGTGCGTGTCCGCCGCGCTGCCCTTCGCGGCCTGGCACTCGCGTGTCGTGCCCTTTCTGCCCCCCCTCGCCTTGCCTGGTTTTCAGGCCGACCTCTCCTCTGAGGTGGTCTCGCCCTGGCCTTCCCTTCCGGTCTGCCTCGCAGGTCACTTGTGACCTCGGCTCCCCCAGGCATCTTGCTCGCTGCGCCGCTTTCGCCTCCAGCTCCTGCTGGGCCCTTTCCCCCCTCGGCGCTTCCCTCTGGCGGCCGCCCCGCCCGCTTGCCCCCCAGCTGCCGCCTCGCCGCTGCTGGCCCCGCCCCCGGCGCCCCCCCGCCGCTGCCTGGCCCCGCTCTGAGCGGGCTCGGCTCCCCCCTCCCTCTTGCCCGCTCCAGGCTTTCCCTCTCCCCCGCGCGTTGCGGCCTCATTCGCGTTCCGTGCATTCCACTTGCGCCCCGTCGCCAGCGCAGTGACTCTGCCTAGCCGCCGACGCAAAAAGTGTGTACTGCACGTCGGCCATGCTCGTGCCTGTCCACCACCCATGTGCGCCGCCGTTTCGCGGTCGTTGCCGGTGGTCGCCCGCGTTCAGCTTTGTTTTCGTTGTCCGAAGCTAAGCGAGCCTCGGCCGCGTAATTATCTTCGCAGCCGCGTGAGGGCAGCCGCCAGCCTCGGCCGCGTGAGTCCTCTCTCGGAACTGCCAGCTTCGCAGCCGCTGCGGCTGTTTGCGAGGCCGCGCATGGACTGGTGCTGTTGCTGCTTGTTGCCGCTTCTTGAGGCGGGGGCGCCTTTGCAGCTGCGCTGGTCTGGCAGGGCGTGATTATTTTTGTCGCGTCGACCTCTTGCATTTTGGTGCACGGTCGCCTTATGTGGTCTTTGCCCTCGCAAGATCGGTGGCGTTGCCTCTCGCATTGTTTCAATGCGTGTATGCGCCGCCACCAAGTTGGCCGGTCTGGGAGCCTTAGAGGAGTTCTTTTAGTTGTCCCTTCGAGGCTCTAGTTAACACCAAACTGTTGTTTGCGCTTCAAACTTCCCTCGTCGAGCTTTCGTTCCGCGGATTGTTTGGCTGGTGCACTTTGGCTTTTCAGTGCCTCCCATTTTTCCCGCCACCTGTCCGCATGGACGTGACTGGGCCCTCTTCATCATGGCGCGTTCGAGTAAGTTCGTTCGCGATTGGCACCTCCACTTGTCGACCGCTCCTGAGGCTCCTTTGCGCCGCCGACTTAAACATGTGCGTGTGTGTGTGTGTGTGTGTGTGTGTGTGTGTGTGTGTGTGTGTGTGTGTGTGTGTATGTGCGTGTTTGGGTGCGACTGTACATAGCAGCAAGCATGTATGCATGCATCGAATATCCATATGCCTGTTCTGATGCACGTGTACTTGTGCATGTGCATGTGTATGTATATTATATGCAACTGCGTGCGGCAAGGCCCGCCGCCGTGCTTGGGTTGTGGTGTGTAAGTCTAGTGGATGTTGTTTGGAATGCCGTGGGGGTCTTCTCGGGGGCCTTTCGGGGGCAGTTTCTCAGTCTCGCGGGAGCCTTCTGGGGTTTCTTGGCCGTTTTGGGGCCTTTTTGGAGCCTCTTGGTGCTTCTCGGGGCCTCTTGGGGCTTCTTCGGGACCTTTTAGGGCGGAAGGCTTGGATTTTCGGTGCGTCTTCCCTCTCAGGGGCCCCTTCTGGGGCCGTCTTGGGGCCCGCTTGGGCCTCCTGGGCCGTCATTGGGCGGTCTTCGGTCGTCCTGGGGCCCGGTTAGACGCCTCTGGGCCCGTTCTGGGGTGGTCTTGGGGGCCTCTTGGGCCGTCTTGGAGCGTCGGCGAACTGAGAATGCGAGAGCGCCTAAATTCTTCAACGACGCTGCGAAAATCAATGATTTTTGTTATTGGGGCCTTGGTCGGGAGCCTCTTGTCTTGGAGGCTTCTTGGGGCGCCTTGGAAGCCTTTTGCGCCATCTTGACGTCATCTTGGGTGTCTTCGAGGGATCGTTCGTCGATCCGGGGCCTTCCTGGACCGTCTTGGGGGCCCCCCTTGGGCCGTCATCGAAGCCTTGGAAAGCTTCAGTGGAGCGCCCTAGCCGCCCAGGGACCCATGGGAGGAGGGCCAGTGCGCGCGGCGAGGCGCGCCGGGGGTGAGGGGGGGGGGCGTGAGCGAGGAGGGGGGGCGCAGAAGAGTGCGGAAGTCCTACCAGAGAGCAGTTGGCATTCTACCGCGTCCCGGCGTGCCAGGGAGGCCGGTGACGGATTTATGCATGTATATGCATTTATGCGTATGTTTTGGTCGTATGTGCGCATGCCGCCTTTTCCCAACACTCCTTGGTTGGGTATTCGTTTTGAATGGAGCGCTGCGGTCGCGTCCTCCTGCCCCCCCTCCCGCCTCCCGCCTCCCGCCCCCACTCCTCCCTGTCTCCTCTTGCCTTGCTTGGGGGGCTGCGATTCGCGAAATTGTGGCCACATTCGAGGGTTGCTTGTGGGTCCATCGGAGTGAGGCACCGCGCGGGTCTGAGCGAGATCTCCCCGTCCTTGGGGGGCTGCGATCTGCGAAATTGTCGCCACTTTCGAGGGCTGCTGGTGGGTCCAGCGGAGTGAGGCACCGCGCGGATCTGAACGAGACTTCCCCGTCCTTGGGGGGCTGCGATCTGCGAAATTGTCGCCACTTTCGAGGGCTGTTGTTGATTGGATCCAGCGGAGTGAGGCACCGCGCGGATCTGAACGAGACTTCCCCGTCCATGGGGCTGCGATCTGCGAAATTGTCGCCATTTTCGAGGGCTGCTGGTGGGTACAGCGGAGTGAGGCACTGCGCGGATCTGAGCGAGACCTCCCCGTCCCTGGGGGGCTGCGATCTGCGAAATTGTCGCCATTTTCGAGGGCTGATGGTGGGTCTGGTGGAGGGAGGCACCGCGCGGATCTGAACGAAACCTCCGCGTCCCTGGGGGGCTGCGATCTGCGAAATTGTCTCCACTTTCGAGGGCTGCTGGTGGCTCCTGAGCGGGACCTCGCCGTCCCTGGGGGGCCATGTCATGTTGTTGCTGCCCCGCCGACGTTTCAAGCCCCTTGTCCACCGTCTCCTTTTGGATCTTGCGTCTTCCTTCGTGGCTCAGGGGTTCACTTGGTTACTCATCGTTTTTCCCTTGTTTGGGGACCTGCGAACCTTCCGAATGCCGCGCGCAGAAGTATATGCGTCCATGTCACGTCGCCGCCTTCTCGTCAAATCTCCCAAGCTACTCCTGCCCCGCATTGCGCAGGGCTTGGGTACGTCGCCAGGGTAATTTTTTCCTTTCCCCAGCCATCCTGTGGTGTCGGCTCCTCGTTTTGAAATAACGGTCCCCGCGTTCTCCTCCTTCTCCTCCTCCTCCTCCTCCTCCATCACCATCATCATCATCGCCCGTTTGATCACACCCCTCGCATGTTTCGCGGCCCCGTATGGAACTCCACCGAAGCTCCCAGGGGGGCCGCCCGCGTGCGTCCCACACACCCAGTACAGCGTTTCGTGGCTCTTTTCAGAAATCCTTTGCAACAGAAAAGGACGAAAAGCACGCGCGCGTGCGTGTCGTCGCGCGCGCATGCCGAAATTTTCAAAAACCTTCGGTTTCGGAAAAAACCGAGTGTCCAAATTATCCTGGCGAAGCCCCGGTGTGACCGCCCGCATGCGTCATCCACCACCCAGTACAGCGTTTCGTGGCCCCATAGGCTCCACCGAAGGCCCCAGTGGGACCGCCCGCATGCGTCATCCACCACCCAGTACGGCGTTTCGTGTCCCCACCGGGGGCCCCACCTAAGGTCTCCATGGCGGAACTCGCATGGCGGCCCGGTGGCGGAGTTCGCATGGCGGCGACTTTCGATTCTTGGAAGATTTTCGTCGTATTCGACGTGTTGAGGCCGCTTTCGGGCCGCGCATCCTGGGCGGGAGCCAGCCTGCTCGCTCTCTCTGCTCCGCGTAGCGGACGACCCGCGCGCATCGCGGGGACCCCTTCGGGGCGACCAGCGCGCGTCGTTGGGACTCCGTGCGGCGCCGCGCCCGCGGCCTTGGACGTGGGCGTGCACGGGCAAAGAGGGGGAAGAACAACGGGAAGGAAACGGGTGCGATCCTCGTGAGAGGCGTGCTGACATGGGCGTCGACATTT
>CAUYUJ010002852.1:0-5000 GCA_963575745.1 Prorocentrum cordatum | reverse complement strand
CTCCGCCGAGGCGGGTCGCGTCGACGCCGACGACGACGCCGACGACGACGACGACGTCCCTGACGCCGCCGCCGCCGACGACGCCGACGCCGACGATGCCGACGACGACGACGCCCACGACGACGCCGACGCCGACGCCGACGCCGACGCCGACGCCGACACCGACGCCGCCGACGACGACGACGAACACGCGACGACGACGACCACGACGAACACACCGACGCCGACGACGACGACGACGCCGACGACGACGACGCAGACGCCGACGACGACGACGACGACGACGACGTCCCCAGGAGGGCGCGCGGCCTCTGGCAGGGCTCCGTGCGCCCTGAGCCCGGGGGAGGGCGCAGGAGCCGTGCGGGACGGCCTGGTCCACGTGTCCAGCCTCGCGGAGAGCGTGGGCAAGCGCGAGGGGGATCCCGGGGCGTCCCCGGAGGACTCTTGCGCGGTCGCGCGGCCCGCGTCTCCGGGAGGCGGGCTGTCCTGGAAGGCAGGCAGGAGGAGGGCGAGGATGACAAGGAGGAGGAGGAGGAGGAGGAGGAGGAGGAGGAGGAGGAGGAGGAGGAGGAGGAGGAGGAGGAGGAGGAGGAGGAGGGGAGGAGGTAGGAGGAGAGGAGGAGGAGGAGGAGGAGGGGGGAGGAGGAGGAGGAGGAGGAGGAGGAGGAGGAGGAGGAGGAGGAGGAGGAGAAGGAGGAGGAGGAGGAGGAGGAGGAGGAACAGGAATCATAATATAATTAGTTAGAATAGTATAGCAGTAATACTTTGGAGAAGAAACATAAGACGACTAATCCTAATCATACTACTACTGAGACTAATAAGAACAATATTATGAATCAAGAGGCGGTCAAGAGGGGGGTGATGACTAGGGTGGGGGTGGATATCATGGCGGGGCCGTGATATCTCCCCAGATTTCATGGCGCCTCTTTTTATTTCAATGCCTTCCTGGCCCCCCCTCTGGGCCGCGCACATGCCGCCTGCCATGAGTTGTGCCCCCCCCCCACCCCCTCTTGGACGCCCCCCTCTTGGCCGCCCCCGAAGTTGTGACCCGAGAGTCTGGGGCAACGTCAGGGGGGAGCTCGTCCGTCAGGCTTTGGATTATCAGCTGCATTCGAGTGCTGCAGTGGCGTGCTCCCCGTCGGCCTCACCCTGGGCGGCCAGGGCCAGCCTGTCTGCCCAAGGCGCCGATGCGCTCCGTGAGGCTCTGGGCCTCAGCGCGCGCTTGGCCGACGGGCTTGCAGACGCAAGGCGCGTGCATGTGTGGACGCGTACTCCGAGACATGCGGAGACACGGCTTGCCGAGATCGAACTCGCGGCCTTCAGCGTGTGGGGCCGACTTCGCAGCCACTTCGTAGCCACCAGACCACGAGCGCACGCGGCAGCACTGCGCGCAGTTGCACCCGCCGAGCACGTGCAGTGTGCACCGGTCGCTCGGCAAGGCGCAGACGCGCTAGAAACCGACTCGCAGGCGGCCCCCGCTCGGCGGGGCCCAGAGCGGGACCAGACGCCCCGCGAGACACGTGCAGCGAGCCGCAGTGGACCCCTTCGCACTGCCACCCGCGGGGAGAGCACAGCGAGGCAGGCGGGCCCGCAGCGAGGCGCAGCGAGGTGCGCTGGCACACGACGGGCTGGTGCGCACAGCGCCAGGAGGCGGCCTTCCCGCCGCGGAGTCCGGCAGCGGGGGCAGCGAGTCGTCGGGGCCGGCGCTTCCTGAGGCCACTGGCACTCTGGACGAGAGGTTCAGCCGACTACACGCAAGAGTGACCCTTCGCTGGAGTGACCGTTGGTGCGGGCCCTCTGGGCCCCCCCCAGTCGTTGAGAGCGATGCACTCACAGCGGCCTGCGCGCTTGGGCCTGGCCCCCTGGCGCTTCCCCGAAGCCGCGCGCCAAGGGTCACTCTTGCCTGGGGTCACTCTTACAGTGGAGGCCCGTGCCAAGAAATACCCTGCTTGCCTCCAGGGTGCCCTGGGTTTCTTGGGTTTCGATGGTTCTGCCATGGAACGCGCAACGTTCCCACGCCAAACATCGATGGATGTCCTGGGGTTGCAGGGTTGGGCTTTTGGTGGAAGGTTTCTTGTGGACAGGCCTCCACTGTACGTGAAACCGATGAAGGCGTCGGCCGGGTCCACTGACCGCGAGACGGGCTGGGGGGGGGTGCGGCGGAGGACGACGCTGGAAGAGAGCAGGAGGAGGAGGAGGAGGAGGAGGAGGAGGAGGAGGAGGAGGAGGAGGAGGAGGAGGAGGAGGAGGAGGAGCAGGGAGGAGGAGGAGAAGGAGGAGGATGAGGAGGACGCGGAGGGGGAGGGGGAGGGGGGAGGGGGGAGGGGCAAGCTAGGTGCGCTCGCGTCATATCTGACATCCTACCCGTCCCTCCCATCCCTTACCGTGGCGCAGATCCCCTCTCTACTCGCTCAGTCGGATGTTGAGCCGGGTAATGATCCCGAAAGGGTACGCGATGCATTGTAGAGCACGGCGTGGCATGGCGTAGAAGAGCACCGCAAAGCGTAGTATCAACCTAGCATTGCATTGCATGCCGTGGCATGGCACGGGAAATGACGCCAGCGCTGCAGCAGGAGCACGAGTCGAAACGAGCGGAAGCGCGGAAATGAGGCCAGCGCTGCAGCGGGAGCACGATTCGGAACGAGCGGAAGCACGGAAATGAGGCCAGCGCTGCAGCGGGAGCACGATTCGGAACGAGCGGGGCCTGAAAATGAGGCCAGCGCCTCAGCGAGAGCAGCATTTTGGAAACAAACGCAGGCGAAAACCCAACTCACTGTGTGTAAAAGAACAGTACGCGGGGGGGGGTCGGCCACTTTCAAACCGTCATCAGGGGAAGAGGGAGAGTAGTATTCAGATTGAGTAACTGTGGAGGGGGGAGGAGGGGGGAGGGGGGAGGGGGAGGGGGGAGGGGGGAGGGAGGAGGAGGAGGGAGGGAGGGATGGGGGGAGGGAGGAGGGAAGGAGGAGAGGGAGGAGGGATGGAGGCAGGATGGGAGGAGGGAGGAGGGAGGAGGGGAGGAGGGAGGATGGGGCGGAGGAAGAGGCAGGAGGGTCAGAGGGGGAGGGGGGAGGGGGGGGAGGGGGGGGGTGATGGGGGGGGGTGGAAGAGATGAGGAGGGAGGAGGGAAGAGGGGAGGAGGGAGGGAGGAGGGAGGAGGGAGGTGGGAGGAGGGAGGAGGCAGAGGCAGGAGGGAGGACGAAGTATGGCAGGAGGCAGGAGGGAGGAGTGAGGAAGAAGGAGGGAGGAGGGTGGAGGAGGAGGGGGGAGGGTAGGTGGGAGGGGGGAGGGGAGGAGGGGCAAGCTAGGTGCGCTCGCGTCATATCTGACATCCTACCCCTCCCTCCCATCGCTTACCATGGCGCAGATTCCCTCTCTACTCTCACAGTCGGATGTCGAGCAGGGCAATGATCTCGAAGGGTACGCGATGCATTGTAGGGCACGGCGTGGCATGGCGTAGAAGAGCATCGCGAAGCGTAGTATCAACCTAGCATTGCATTGCATGCCGTGGCATGTCGCGGGAAATGACGGCAGTGCTGCAGCGGGAGCACGAGTCGAAACGAGCGGAAGCGCGGAAATGAGGCCAGCGCTGCAGCGGGAACACGACTCGGAACGAGCGGAAGCACGCCGGAATCGGCCCGGGAGGCCTCCCGGGCGCCGGAAGCAGAAATTCAGCATTTTCCGAAAAAATGTGTATTGGAATGGCCTTCTTTCAGCGCCGCCTTGGAACTCGATTTTCCGGGGCCGGCCGGAAGCATCTCCGGACCCGGCCCGGGCGCGGGCCTGGGCGCCGGATCGGGCGTCCGGCCCGGGCGCCAGCTCGGGCGCCGGCCCGGGCGTCAGAATCGGCCCGGGAGGCCTCCCGGGCGCCGGAAGCAGAAATTCAGTATTTTCAAAAGAAAATTGTGTATTGGAATGGCCTTTTTCCGGCGCCGCCTGGGGACTCGTTTTTCCGGGGCCGGACCCGGCCTGAGCGCCGGCCCGGGCGCCGGCTCGGGCGTGCAGCCTGGGCGCCGGCGGAAATGAGGCCAGCGCTGCAGCGGGAGCACGATTCGGAACGAGCGGGGCCCGAAAATGAGGCCGGCGCCTCAGCGAGAGTAGCATTTTGGAACACAAATGCAGGCGAAAACCCAACTCTGGGGAAACCTGTGTGTAAAAGAACAGTACGCGGGGGGGGCGAACACCCACAAGACGTCACCAGGGGAAGAGGGGCAGTAGTATTCATATTGAGTAAATGTGGAGGAGGGCGGAGGGGGGAGGGGGGAGGAGGAGGAGGGAGGATGGGAGGAGGGAGGAGGGAGGAGGGAGGAGGGAGAGGGAGGCGGGAGGAGGGAGACGGGAGGATGGAGGAGGGAGGAGGGGGGAGGGAGGGATGGGAGGAGGAGGAGGGGGGGAGGGGGGAGGGAGGAGGGAGGAGGGAGGAGGAGGGGGGAGGGGGGGGGGGGGGGAGGAGGCAGGAGGGAGGACGGCAGGAGGAGGAGGGAGGAGGGAAGAGGGAGGAGGCAGGAGGGAGGAGGCAGGAAGGCAGGGGAAGTAGGAGGCAGGAGGCAGGAGGCAGGAGGCAGAAGGCAGGAGGCAGGAGGCAGGAGAAAGAAGGCAGGAGGCAGGAGGCAGGAGGCAGGAGGCAGGAGGCAAGAGGCAGGAAAGAGGAGGGAGGGATGGAGGGATGGAGGGAGGGCGGGCGGGCAGGCGGGAGGGAGGGAGGGAGGGATGAGGACCAGGAGGAGCAGGAAGAGCAGGAGGAGTAGGAGGAGGACAGGGGCAGGAGCAGGAACAGCAACAGCAGCAGCAGCAGGAGCAGGAGCAGGAGCCTGAGCAAGAGGAGAAGGAGGAGGAGGAGGAGCAGGAGGAGGAGGAGGAAGAGCAGGGAGGAGGAGGAACAGGAGCAGGAGCAGGCAGGAGCATAGTAGTAGTAGTAGTAGTCGTAGTCGTAGTCGTAGTCGTAGTCGTAGTAGTAGTAGTAGTAGTAGTAGTAGTAGTAGTAGTAGTAGTAGTAGTAGTAG